>BEHA01000776.1:165320-224338 GCA_002897215.1 Eschscholzia californica subsp. californica
TGTGTTTGTTTACAAAGAAAGGGTCGGAGATCAAGTTATACCATTTTTTGTTCACATATTTCAACTCAGCCAAAGTTTTTGCCTGCAGTCGTGTTAGAATCTCACCAAGAATATTGTCGTCAAGGTTGTCAATTCCGGTTGTTGTTGTTGACATAATACAATTGTCATCTGCACAGAGAGAGATGGAAAGAAATTAAGAAAACTAGGTCTAAGTAGTAAAAGCTAGGAAATTAATTGGATAGAGTTACCAATCAACAAGCAGTTTGGAACAAACACACACTAGCAACAATTGAACATTATTAATCACATCTCATATTCATTTTTTTGGAGAATTGATCAGTGGTTCTGGTTTTCAAATACAAAATTAGGGTTTCTTTTAACAGAAAAACAAAAAAAACAAAATTAGGGTTTTCTCTAACAAAAACTACCACCCCTTACTAATTGAAACAAAAATTAACTCTAGACTGAACTAAATTGAAAAACAATCAAAACCCTTACTACCCAATAAGTCTATTATTCCGAAAAGTGCATGAAAGATAATAATAGTAGTATAACATAAAACCCCATCATAGAAATCTAGAAAGATGAGGAAGTAGGTTACCTTTTCCTCTTACTATTCTGCTCCTTACGTTCCTCCTCTCCGTTTGGTGTTTCAAGATTGTCATTCTGCCGTTAATGAAAGTAATGATGGTGACGATCTCTGCAATCCCCCCCTGAGATGGTGGTGGTCTGAAGAAGTAGTTGCTGTCCATGATCCCACCAATTTAAACACTGGAGTTTCTAAATTCGGTTCAATTGATAGGCCCTACTAACTAGAGGTGGGAATTGGGCTGGTACGGGCGTCCATGGGCACTTGAAGTATCGGGTCGGGCGGATCGGGCACCAAACTGCAATGGCTATTAGGGTAAGCAAGTTAATCGGGTGGGTAATTTTGAAATTCGCCTTGTCCATTACCCGCTCAGGCCCATTAAGAAGCTCGGGTAATTCGGGTAAGGGCGGGCGGGTAGCGGGTAATCCCATGACTTGAAAACTCACTTATTCTTCTCCTTTGATAAAGTCTCCAAACACCTTTCGTGACTCTAAAGACAATGTGAGATTAAAAGTAGACCTTACTTGTGTTGTTGATTTTTGGAATTTAATTTCACATTAAAAACTTATGAAGAATTCTCATGAGATATAATATAAACTTATCCCATTCTTTGCTCCCTCAAAGCCAAAGACTACTTCAGTAACCTAATAGGAAATCTCTTGAGCGATAGCATAGCAAGGCATTGGGTTTGTGTGATTGTCCTTAAACATATTGTTTACCATCTCAACTAGTCCTAGCAACATGGACTTTGGGCTTCATCAATCTAAAAAGTTGATGTAATTTGGTTGGTCCTCATTGGGTGGGTTAAGTGGGTGCGCGGGTAGAGGTTTTAACCCATGTCCGCCCACCAAAACTTGGCGGGCGGGTTGTGTCCGAGACGGGCGCGGGCGTCCATGGTCCTCGTTGGGCTCGGTGCCCGCAGACGGGTTCGGGGTCATGGGCAAAATTCCCACCCTTACTACTAACCAAGTGGTGTGAGTTTCATTCAGATCACGGGCATACCGTTGGAGATTGAAAAGAGGACACTTCACGGACCTGCTGATAGATAGGCTTGTAAACGGTAGCTTATCGGATTGGATATAGACATATCCGTATCCGAATCCGATAAGCAATCCGAATATCCGTATCCGATAATTATCCGACGGATATTATAAATCATATCAGAATCCGTTAATATTAACGGATATCGGATATATCCGAAACTTTAACAAAATTTCAAATTTTTTCCTTTAAATTTTTAACCATTAGACTTAAATAATAAATCTCAACCATAATTTTATATAGTATTATGAACAAATTTATATATTTATTATTTTTTATATTACTTATCGGATACGGATATATATCGGATCGAATATTAGTATATCTGTATTCGATATCCGATAAGCAGATATCCGATAAGGAATATCCGAATCCGTATCCGTATCCGATATTCGCAATTTCGGATATTTTTGTAAAATTCAAATACGGATGCGGATCGGATGTCGAATATTCGGATATCCATTGACAGGCTTAGATAGACAAAGGAAAGAAGACGCTAGCGCTAAGGGATGAACAATCGAAGGAGCCAGAGCAGCCAATACCTACACGGACATGTTTGATGATCGTTGGAGGTTCAGAAGTAAGCGGAGTCAGCTACTCAACGACCAAAAGGAGCGCAAGGATTCCCCACAACTGCCCAACACGCTCAACCGAAACTCTACCACCAGCTTGTACTGATTAGATCATTAGCTTCGTAGACAACGAAGCCACATGGCTCGTCAACCCTCACCATGCCGCTCTCGTCATATCTCTTACAATTGCAAATGTTTTAGTAAAACGAATTTTAATTGACAATGGGTCCTTCGCTAATCTACTATTTTTACATGCTTTATAGGGTATGGGCTTAGACGAGACAATCATATGTCGTCTATCGACCGTACTCATTGGCTTTAGTGGCGAACAAAAGCAGATCTTGGGGGAAGTATCTCTGTCTGTCTATGCTGGAGGGCTCAACTTGCCGACTACTTTTGTGGTGCTGGATTCTCCATCGGCCTGCATCATGATTTTAGGGAAACCATGGATTCACACAATGAGGGTAGTACCTTCAACATTCCATCAGGTAATACGGTTCCCCACCTTGGGGAGTCAGGGAGATTACGTGTGACCAAGGGGCCTCCTGTAATTGTTATAAAAATACAATGAAATCTCCCAAGGCCCCCTTGTAGCAATTACAGACTCTTATGACCGAATCGGGGTTAATGTGAACAATACGAGTAATCAAGCAGAAGCAATAGGAATAGTAAAGAACAATCAAGAATAGAAGACAGAGATTTACGTGGTTCGATTGGTGAGACCTACTCCACGGCACAACGGCCAATGATTTCCACTATGATAAGCAAACAAGTTTACACAAGAGGTTTCGTGAGATTGTGCTACTGATGAGACATAAAAATGTCCCATCTGAATCTCTTAACTCGGGTTAGTTAGTCCAGTACGAGCCGTTACTCTGATGATTTGTTTGTTTCTCTTGTCTAGGTATCTTCTAAGGAATTATGCGCGAAAAGTGGCTAAAATCGGACAAAAGACATACTAAGGGCATTTTGATCGTTTAGTGGTAAGGGTGCTATGGTAAATTTGACCAATGTTCATACTCCGATGAAAAATAGAGTCCAAGACGAAATCGTGGGCGAAAACAGAAGTGAAATCGGAATCCGAGTGCGAAAATTATACGAGGTCAAAGTTTCGGTCAAAATCTGGTCAAGTTAGGTTTTTCAGTGCCACGTGGCGTGCAAGCTGACGGTGAGGGATAAGTTCTCGGTACACTGGTGGGCGCACGGGTGATATTCGGGACAACATAAGGCTCTGATTCAGTGTGGTGCGGTAACTACTAGCTTGGTGATCCCCACACGTTACAGCAAACTTCCTTGCGACACGTGTGTAGTTATACCATCCAGCGGCCACTTCAATTTATTTCGTTGATCCGTGAAGCACCATAGCAGCCCCTATTTCCAGCTACATGCACGTTGATTGGTTATTATCCTCTCCCATCTCCATTTAAAACTGAATATTTTCTTGTCATTTGACAACCTAATTGGAAACACCCAGTCTCTTCAACGTCTCTCTTTGATTATCTTGGAAATAATTCTAGAGATAGAGAATGAAAATAGAGAGAGAGAGAGAGAGAGAGAGAGAGAGAGAGAGCTTGAAAGGGAAAGAGATGGAGAGATTGAAGATAATGTTTTCGAGAAAGATTGATGATAGAATTCGATTGAGAAATTTAGAGAAGAATTGGAAGGTCTCGGCTGGAGGTTAATTGAAGGAGATCCGGGACATTTCTTCTCTCAATTTTTTAGAAACAGAGAATGTATGAAGAAGGTTTCGGCTGGAATATTGTTAGTGAGAGAAAGTTTGGCTGAAGAAGGAAAGAGAAGATAGGTTGAAGATTTCATTCTTGAGAGAGAAATAGATATCTCTTTCTCATAAAAATAGAAAGAAGAAGGAAAGATAGGAGATGATGTGATGGGGTCTGTTTCTTCTTCTTCTCTCTTATAAATAGAAAAACAGAGAACACTAAAATTATCTCGGTTTTGGGGAGTTCATCCTCTCTTGAAGCTCAACTTGAACAGAAAAATCAGAGAGAGAGAGAGAGAGAAGCAGAGAACCATCATCGTTTATTGTCAATTTCTTTATCTTTTGTAATCTTTTCTTTTTTGTGAGAGAAAAGAGAGATTAATAGAGAGAGAAAGAGAAACAGAAAGAGTGACTTGTAGTGAGAGAAAGAGAGAAATCAGAGAGTTTTGAGAAATTTATTTTGGTTTATCTCAAGATTGGTTTAGATTAATTCTCTCTGTTATCTCATTAGTATTAAAGACAGATTTAATTATTGTTAATTTGAGAAGAGAGAGAGATTTCAGAAAGTTAGAGAGAGAAAAAGAGTTGGAGAAGATGAGAAAATCTGTGGAAAATAATTTTCTGAGAAAATATTTCCGGGAAGATGAGAAAATCATGTTCCCTAAGGGTCTGTTTGGTCTGTTTTCCTGGAAAAAGCGTAAAAACAGAAGGAAAACTCTTAGACCCTTAGGGTCTGTTTGGTTGAAAAGCAGGAAATCAGCAAGAAAAGTTATGATTCTTCTTCCATTTTCTCTCTTACTTTTCGTATTTATTTTAAATCTTGATCATGATTAGCTAAGACTCTCCATCTAGGATTTTATGATGAAACCCATTTTTGATCTTTTAGAGATATATTTTTTATTAACTCTTGATTAATGCTTTATAGTTTAATTCGTTTTAGTTTGATAAATAGATTTTCAATTCATTATTTATACTTTTAGTTTGATGCATCATACTTAGGTTGAATCCTTTGATGATGCATACTTACCGATTGATAGATAATAGTTTTGAGATTTATTTATTTAAAATAAAACGATTACATCGTTATGTTTGATTCGGTTTTAACGAAAACATCTCCCGGAATTAGGATAGTTCATTATCCGAAATTCTGAGTTATAAAAAAAAGAGAATTAACCATTTTAAGTATTTGTTTCTAAAAGTGATTTTATGTGGTGGAATCCTAAACCCTAGACTCCTCTCCCCATTTGAGTTCATTTTCATTTCCGTAATTTTGTTTTAATATTTTATTTATTTTATTTTAAAAACCAAAACCAAATCATTTTAAAATCTTATTACTTCCTAATTTTAGAATAGGTTTAACTAGTCTCTGAGGAACGAACCGGTCTTACCGGAAAAAAATTACAACTTGACACCCGTGCACTTGCGGGTGTAGACCTATTTAGGGTAACCTTCTAGGCCCATCAGCTACTGATATCTCCTTAGGGTTTAGTTTATATAGCCACTAAACCCTAAGCCCACCGCCTCACAGACTCTCTTTCTAAATCTGAACTACACATGGATACGCTAACACTAATAACCGACATAACCTAGCTTCGCATTGTAGCTCTGTCTCGGAGTCCAGCTCTGCCTCGGAGCCTGCTTCGCATACCAGCTCTGTCTCAGGAATCAGCTCCGCTAACGGGTCCAAAATTCTTGTAAGCGGGTTGACGGGTCGTAAACTGGGTTCGGTACCAACCCATATTCGAGTCACTTCTAACAATTCTCCACCTTGACTTGAATAAGCTCCTCTTGACTTAAATCTGCTACCATCATAGCTCAGCGCCTCTGAGCCGTCGTCGCTCCAGCCATGGTAGGGCTGACATCTGGAGATCCCAATCAAGGATAAGCAATCTTAAAATTGAAAGGTGTAACTGCCTTGGTCAGCATATCCGCTCGATTATCTACCGTAGAAACCTTCTTCATCGTGATCTTCCCGTGTTCAATCACGTCCTTGATAAAGTGATACCTGACGTCAATGTGTTTAGTTCTCTCGTGATACATTTGATTTTTAGTCAAATGAATAACACTCTGGTTGTCGCAGTAGACCTCTGTCACCTCCTGCTACAGGCCCAAATCCCGAACTAAACCACTCAACCATATTGCCTCCTTCACCGCCTCTATTGCTGCCATGTACTCAACTTCCCTTGTAGACAGAGCTACCACCGACTGCAGCACTGCTCTCCAGCTAATGGCACTCCCGCAGAGTGTGAACGTATAACCCGTCAGTGACCTCTTCCTATAAAGATCCCCGGAAAAAATCTGAATCTACAAATCCAACAACCGAACATGAAGTGTCAGCCCTTCTGTCGTAAATCAACCCAAGCTCCGCAGTTCCTCCCAGATACCGCAGAATCCATTTCACAGCCTACCAATGACCTCTCTAAGGTCTACCCATGTATCTGCTTACTACACTAACAACATGTGAAATATCAGGCCTTGTGCACACCATAGCATACATAAAGCTACCTACTGCATTTGCATAACGCACCCGAGACATGTACTTCGTCTCGTCATCAGTTGTCGGTGACAGTTCCCCGCAAGCTTGAAGTGTGCTGCCAATGGAGTACCGACAAGTTTTGCATCAGTCATACCAAAACGTTCCAACAACTTTTCGATGTACGTTTTCTGAGACAAGAACAGTTTCCCAGCAAATCTGTCTCTTCCTATCTCCATACCCAATATCTTCCTTGAGGCACCCCGAGTCTTTCATCTCAAACTCACTCTTTAACTGATCCTTTAACATGTGGATTTCCGACATATCCTTGCAAGCTATCAGCATGTCATCCACATACAGGAGTAGATACACATAATTAAGAACCATCTGATAGTTTCATGTGGTACACACAACTATCATACCTGCTTCTGTCATAGCCGTTTTTAACAATAAACGTGTCAAAACGTTTATACCACTGCCTAGGAGACTATTTCAGTCCATACAAGGACTTCTTTAGCAAACAAACCTGGTCTTCTTTTCCGAGAATCTCAAACCCCTCTGGTTGACGCATATATATTTGTTCCTCCATCTCTCCATGTAAGAACACAGTCTTAACATCAAGCTGCTCCAATTCCATATCATACAGAGCAACCATAGCGAGTAATACTCTAATAGAGCTATGTTAACAACAGGAAAAAATACCTCATTGAAGTCTATCCCTTCTCGTTGTGTAAACCCCTTAGCTACTAACCGTGTTTTGTATCGTGCATCTTCCACCCCTGAGATTCCTTCCTTCTTCTTGAAAACTCATTTGCTACCAACAATCTTCTGACCCTTAGGCTGCTCGGCTAATTCCCAGGCCCAGTTCTTCCGAAGAGACTCAATCTCTTCATTCATGGAAAGAGACCACTGCCTTGATTCATCACTCCTCATAGCTTCTTCATAGGTGCATGACTGATGTGACATGAAAATGTCACATTTGGAGAGTCTAACTTAGGCCAATTAGTTCATTTCGAGTATTATAAATAATATGTTATGTGTTTTTCATGTTAGGTACTTATTTTGGAGTTAAGCCTGTGATTCGGAATAAAACGGAGCATTAATCACTATCATTTTATGTGCCCAAAACGAGAGAAAAGAATTCCAAAGAAAATCAAATGACAAGTGGAGTCAATGACGAGTCCGACGGTGAAAACGAAAGTCAATTCCGAGTTCGGACGGGGAAGTTACGAAAGAAAGAAGCCAAAGTCTTTTATTGAAGGCACTCCCCTTGGTTCTAAATGTAGAGACAAGATGGAGGCACCTCTTGATTTCTAAATCAAACCAAAAAACAAGCCCAAAGCCGACAAAAACCAAAGAAGAAGAAAAGAGTAAAAAATATGGGCACTCTTCGTTATGGTCCTAGTCAAATCTGAGTCAAAGTCAAGATGGACCTAGGGTTTGAGTAGTAAAAGAAGTAGGCTACTATTCATATTCTTCTTCAACAATCAACCAAGCAAAGTAAGGGGAGAAAAAAGGGTGGCTAGGGTTCATCACCAAAAGAGAGCTTGGAATAGAGAGAAGGAAGGAGGAGGCCGGCCAAGCTAGGCCGGCAAGCACTAAGGCCGGCCTAGTCTTGGCCGGCAACAGCTCGGGCCAAGAGGAGACGTGGGACAGCAGCAGCCTGAGCTCCATTGGAGCAGCTCGGGTTGTACAAGAACCAGCTCGGGACAGACTATAGCTTCACGGGAGCAGCAAGGACGCGCGCACAGCAGTTCGGGATGCATCTTCTTCAGCTCGGACGACCATTGATGGCACGGGATGGAGCTCCAAGGCTTCGGTCGGCGCTATGCTAGCACGGGAAGCTCGGGACAGCAACCCTTGGCTCGGAACAATAACTTTGGCCGGGTCTTTGAAGCATTTTGGCTGGAATCTTCACTTCCTTTAGCCGGATTTTCTTGCCTTTCCAGCCAATTTCTTCGCCGGAAAACTTAGGGCTTTTACTCCCCATGTCATGATCTAGCTACCCATGTGGTTTGATTTGATTTTGGACTACAAATTGCTAGAGAGAGAAAACTAGGGTTTAGGTTTAATGGAGGTTGATATCTAAATGGAGAGGATGATGATGGTCGCTATGGGGAAGCCTAGATTTTCTAAGGGGAGATTGCCTGCACCTTAAAGACTCATATTTTCCTACGATCTTAGCCTCGAACCACATCGAAAAAGGGGGATTCTCTCATCATTTTATTTCCATTTCTAATTCAATTACCATGTTTAGCTAACTTTAGTGTGTTGATTATATGAGATGAAATGTGATGAATTCGTGATTATGTTTAATGTGATTTGATGTTTTGATTACAAATTGATGTTCATTTATTTCGATTATCGTTTCGATCGTATTTTCATGTGTCTTGTCAAGCACTTCGCATAGTTAATAGACGAAACGAAGTATTCGATATTGATCGTAGTCTAAGTCATATTTTCATGTGTCTTGTCATGCACTTCACATAGTTAGGCGACTAGACAACACTTTCGTTTACTCGGGATTAACCGATTATGACGTTTGTTTGACTAAGTATGATCTCCGGACATACGTAGTACTTAGAGTCATCAATTTTAGGAGTCAGACATTGATTGTACCTCGACACATTAAATCGGACCATACATAGTCGTAGATTTATCATTATGGATTTCCGGACTCCGACACATTAACTCTTGTATTCGGATACTCTTGAAGCATGATTTGAATGTGATGAATGACTTATTATTTGTTTACATGTGAGTTTAATTGACTTCATCTAGTTTTATAAATTAGAAGCCTTGATCTTAATCGTTTATTGACACAAAGTTTGATAATGCGTACTTAGTTTGATAATTGATACTTACTAACCTTTCATCGATTATACTTAGTTTTATGTATTATACTTATTAGTGTCATACTTGTTCGTTTTCAATTCATTAGATAGTGTGCGTAAGTTTGATAGTCGATGTTTAGTGACGTTTGATCGATTATGCTTAGTTAGACACATGATGCTTAGGATTGTCAATGTGGGTGAAGTTACTTACATTTCCATGCGAGTAGATACTTATTATTTGTCATTATCGATCTTGTGGATCGAAGTATCCGTCTAAATCAACTTTTGTCGGAATCGATTCTTACCCATCTCGACTCTTGTTCCTCCGACTATTCTCTCGAATCTCTCTCGCCCGTTTTACTTTGATTGTTTAGTGTAGTTTTACTTATTTTCTTCTTTTGTTACTTATTCGATTATAAAACTCCTCATTTACCTTTGTTCCCTTTTCGTTTTAGTCTAAGTTAGTGATGAGACATGAAAATGTCCCATCTGAATCTCTTAACTCGAGCTAGTTAGTCCAATTCGAGCAGTTACTCTGGTGAATTGTGTGCTTCTTTTGTCCAGGTGTCTTTTACAGAGTTTAACGCGTAAAACGGATAAAATCGGGAGAAAGACACACTTGAGGGCATTTTGGTCATTTGGAGGTTTGGGTGTTCTGGAAATTTTATTACCCGGGTTGGAAAGTAGAGTCCAAGACGAATCTGTGGGTGAAAACGGAGGTCAAATTGGAGTTCGGAGGAGAAGATTAGATTAGGTCAAAGTTTCGGTCAAAGATATTGACTAAAGACAACTGAAGGACATATGGCGTGTAATGTGGGCGTGGGAGAAATTGTCGTTATTTTGGTAGGCGGAATAGGATTCGTTCGGGAATTTATCAAGTTAGAAATCTGGTGGGACTTGAAGTAATTTATTACAATAGGCCTTAAGATCCGACGGTGGTAAAATAATGGAGTACGAGATCAGCCAGTTCCATGTACAAGACACGATAACAAAGCTGATTCGGCTACACACTATCTGCCCCTATTGCCAGCTAATAATCATGGGATTCTTAAGGAATTGCGCTACAGTGCTTGCAGGCGCAAGTTAATAAAGTGGTCCCGAGTAACCCACACCTTCATTTCCGCGCACGTCTTCGATCTGACGGCTCTTGTGGTGCCTGTGACATCCAGTGGCGTTAGCGTGAGCGTCCTACCTTTACATGTTGCTTTCGATACATTGGATCATTTCACTTGAAACCCACAGCTAAACCTCACGCAATTGGTTTCCAAAATTTATGGGATCAAATTTGTTGAGCAAGGTAGTTATTCTCTTCATTCCTTTCTCGTCCCCATATAATTTCTTCTTATATAGCAGAGAAAGAAGGATACAAGAGAAGAATCAAAAGAGAGATTTTCTCTCTAATTCAACAATATTTTGAGAAAGAATACAATAGAGAGAGAGAGTAAAGATATTGAAGAGATTGGATAGAGATAAATCTAGAGAGAGAACCGAGTGAAAACTAAATATCTTATTTCTAGTCTCCACACAGTAGAGATTTGAAAATATGAGATATCTTATTGTTTCAAAGAGATTTTAGAGATTAAGAGAAGGTGATTTTTAGAGATTTTATCTCTTCTACAACAGGGAGAAACCGGGTTTTGGGAGGAAGGATCGAACAAGATTGAATTCGTCTGGATTCTAGAGAGATGATTCGATGGAGATTTATGGAGTGAAGATCTCTACTCTCAAACTAACATTAGAGGGAGTTGGAGATTTTACGGATTTTATGGGATTCATTTATTTTCTTATCTTATAAAGAAGCAAAAACAGGGAGGTTCGGGGGTATCTCGGTTTTGGGGAGACATCTTCTCTTTAGCTCAACCCAAACATAAAAAATCAGAGAGAGAGAATAGTTGTGTTTCTTCTTCTTTCTTCTTGTGTGTTCTGTTTCATAATTTGTAGAGAGAGAGAGAGAGATACAAATATAAAATATAACTCATTATCTTTATCATCTATTTTTCTTCTTCTTCTGTTTGTTTCTTTACTGTTTGTGAGAGGGAGTGAGAAACAGAGAGTGAGAATAGGAGAGCAAAGAAAAGAGAGAAACAGTAGAGAGAGAGAGAGAGAGAGAAAACAATGGAGAAGATGAGAAAATCCGTGGGAAAATAATTTTCCCACAGAGAAATTGTTTCCGAGAAGACGAGAAAATCGCGTTCCCTTAGGGTGCGTTTGGCTGTCAGCCGGAAAAATCAGAAGGAAACCATTTCCAGGAAGAGAAAATAGTTTTGTTTTCTTCCCTCTTTATCTCTTACTTTATTTTCATTGATTCAATCTTGAATTCCATGATAATTATGATATCGGTATGGTTTGTATGTGAGTCAACAAATTCCTAGATCGAATAATTATATATTTTAAGTTTTTATTGGTTTTAATGAAGACATCTTCCGGACTTTAGACCATTCATGTGTTTCAAGCCCGAGTAATAAAAATAACTTGTTGACTCATAAGTTCACCTTTAGAGTTGTTCCGTGGATATATTTTGAACCCTTAGATCATCTCCCGATTTGGGTTCATCTTTTTACTTGTTTTAATATTTTATATATCTTATTTTAAAACCAAAACCAAAATCAAAACATTTGAAAAATCTTATTACTTCCTAGTTTTAGAATAAGCTTAACTAGTCTCTGAGGAACGAACCGGTCTTACCGGAATTTATTATAACTTGACACCCGTGCACTTGCGGGTGTAGACCTATTTACGAAACTTTCTAGGCCCATCAAGTTTTTGGCGCCGCTGCCGGGGACTAGTTTTAAATTTTTTTCTAAACTTGGAAAGTTTTTATTTTTGGTAAGTTTTGACTTTTTGAATACTTTGACTTGCTTGTCTATTTTTGGTGTGTAGAGCACTAAGGAGCTTAAGAGGAGGCCCAACAAGGAGGAGGACCTCAAAAGAAGAAATTTACATTTTTTTTTTAATTTTTTGTATTTATTTTGGTGAGAAATAGAGACTTTAGACTTTCTTAATTTTATTTTTGGATTAAAGTTTTGACCCTAAATTAGAGGGCTTTTAAATTGTAACCGAAAATCAAACGAAGCCTCGGGTTCGTGCACTTAAGGGAAGAGTGGCCCGGGTCGTCTACAAAGGTCGTCCCCCGTCTTGAACGGGAGGTAACTTTTGTGATCTCCCACGAATCCCCTGCCAGTGGGTCCTTTTATGTGTTTTGTGTGCCTAATTGATTTGACGAACTGCTTTGTTTAAGCGTCTTTAGTAAGGGCACAAACCCCATTACAAGATAGGAGTCGGATTTCATCACCGATCTCTTGCCGATTTAGGAAACAACGTCGCGAATCCCAAACCTCACTTAAAATTAAAATCTGGTTTAGACATTGGCCTTAAGGTATCGAGCTCATAGGATCTTTAAAACAATCCAAGAACTCGATTTTTATTTGGGCATTCCAAAAGGGAAAGTGTCATACAATTCTTTAAAAAAGGCCGCCTCGAGAAGAGGAAACGTTGCTTCAGGTTGGACGGTTGCAATTTTTCATAGTTGGCTGTCACTTGGAGAATTGTTTGACCATAGTACTTTGACGGAGTAACCCTCATAACAATCATAGTTCAAGCTTTGTTACGAAGTAGGAGCTGTGTAGATTTTTAAGTGAAATTGACCAACCTGTCAGTCGTCTAGATTTTGTTTAGGTTGCTTGGTTGAGTCAGCTTGATTGTGGTTGTTTTCCTTCTAGGATCTTCGTAGTGCTTCCTCGGTTTTCGTGTTAAAAAAAAATTGGACCAATAGAAAGGAGTCAAGTTCAGTTACATAAGTGTCAATTCCCATTTTGGTATCGTGTGTTACCATCTCGAATACTCTAGAGATCATGGCACATTTTTCTAATGGTTGGACGTACCCTGTTGATGATGATGACCTTGATCTAAAGGGACCCGTCATCAATCGACCTGGTATAACCTTAAGAGAGTACCAACAATTGCGTAAAGACTGGCTTAACTGACCTAGTACGACTCTAAGAGATTATCAACGACTTAACGAGGGGAATAGGCAAGTTGAGCCTAACCGACCTGGTATGACCTTCGGGGAATACCAACAAATGTGTAGACCAGAACCTGATCGATCTCGTATGACATTAGGAGAACACCGACAAATGTATAGAGATGGTCAGATTAGTGATGGATATGGTCTGACACCAAATATGTATGAGAGACCTTATAGTCCACACTATTCTCAGACCAATGATTTTAGAGGCAGGTATGATCCTAATATGTACGGTGGGAGTTATTATCAAGAGTCTTCATTTAACTACACTAGTGAGCCTTATTATGAGGAAACTCTAGAGGATAGATCCCAAACAGAGTCTAAAAGTCATTTTACTGAGATGATGTCGCAATTTGTAGAGGCACAGATTTAAATGAAGCAACAGTTAGATCCGACGTTTGAGTCTCTAACAAATGAATTAAAGATGATAGAGTCACAGGTAAAGATGGTCGGATCACAGTTATTCGTCGACGATGAAGGGGTTTCACCACCCCAAACTCAAGAGGATACTAGGTACGATGACGATGGTAATACGTTTAACCCTAGTACTAAGTTAAATGTCGACGAATCTACTAAGAGGACCATAGAGCCCGAACGGACTGATGACTAGGGGTGTTCGTTGGTTCGGTATCTAATATTTTGGTGTCATCCGTTACCAAACCATGAGTGGTTTGGTTAGTGATTTTTCAAACCGTTACCAAACCGCTCAGGGTTAGGTTCGGTTAATAACCAAACCATCATAAGCGGTTTGGATACCACTGGATACCAAACCATCCATAAAAACAACCTGTTCTCCATGAAAATTGACAAATCGAGTTACTTTCTTCATACATTGACGTATAAAATCAAGACAACACTCCTTAAAAATCTGGAGAAACAATTAAATTAACATAATACATCGAAAAACATTTGAAACATTAAAGACATGTGCAGGCCACCGACCGAAATATTTTATAGCAGCTAGTAACATTAATGATACATGAATTGTTTTAATCTAATACTAGCTAGTAACATTATATTGTAGTAGTGTTGTTGTTTTGTATGGGTAGTAGTTATTCTTGGATCTAGCAAGAACTTGATGAAAGATATGTATTTGTATGAAATTATAGAGATATGGTAGATATATTCTAGAAAAAATTATGTAAATATGTAATTATATATATATATTAATTTAACTTGACTGGTTCGGTTTGGTTTTAATGGGTCCTAAATATTACATCCGCTTACCGAACCAAGCCAGTTGGTTTTTGAAAATGTACCACCATACCAAACCACTCGTTGTTTGGTTTGGTTTGAAAACCGAATGGACCGGTTTGGATCGGTTTGGTTTGATTGGTTCGGTCTATTTTTGCACACCCCTACTGATGACCTTGTTTCTTGTTTCCTCGACCCCTGTCGTCTCATCATGATAGGACTGCATTAGTCGTTGATGTTCAGGATGATGGCTCTATGAGCAAGTTTGAGGGTGACACAATTTTGAACTTTCTGATATTTGACACGTGTAAGGAGTCAGTCTTAGATGAAATTCTAGGAAGGCACGATATTATAACTGACTGTGAGGCTTCAGATGTCTTTGAGGACATTGATGACGCTAGAGACATGTTAGATAGTTTGTCAGACTGTTTACCTAAGGAAACCATGGACCTTGACTTGGTCCCCGAGCATATTGCCTTACCCTTAGAGTCTAGTTTGACCTTTCACATGGCATCAGACTCGGTTGTTGATCCCTTTTGGGACACTTTAGACGTCTCCTCAAGAACGTCTTTGGAGATAGTGGATATTCTGTCCACTAAGCTTGCAGATGCTTTTTTGCCTTCGACGGATATATTGGCCCTTCATTATTATGTCGATCCTTTCGATAACTTTCTAGACATTGGTCCTTGCATTTATAGTTACTTAGTGGACTGTGCATCCACTAAGTTTGGGGATTGCACTTCTTATCTGATAGTCTCACATGCACTCTCTGCAATTCACAAAAATGTGAGACTATCGTTCACTGAAAACTTTGTGTTTTGGGTGGATCCACAGATGTTTCGATTATTGGTTTATAGTTAGTTACATATCTGTAATCCAGTAGGTTAATTTTACTATTTTTTTCGAGTCATCTGTTTCGTCTGGCTGAAGATGTTAAACTTAGCGCTTTTTGGGAGGCAACGCATGCATAGGACTTCTGAATCTGGTAATATCTTTCGTAACTTCCTGTTATTTTTGCATAGTCTTCAGAACATTGAGGACAATGTTCGGTTTAAGTTTGGGGATAGGGGATTGAAATTCATGCTAAGTCCTTATTTCAAAAATTCAAAAGGGTTCAAAATTGTTCAAAATTTTAAATTTTTGGATTGAAAATGTGAGTCTAGTCGTTTTTGCTTCTTAATGGTTATAGAGTCTAGTTGGTTATATTATGCTTTTGCTAAAGGTTTTTTCACGAATTTCGAGTCTTGTAGTTGTCTGTGCACTAGCCATGTGAGTGTTAGATAGGTGAAGAGTTGACTTTTCTGAGAGAACTTAATCGATCGTTAGTGGAGACTTAACCTATATGAGATTCTGAGCCTTTCCTTTTGTTTTGAGTGATCTCTTCTGTGATAACTCCGAGTAGAGTGAAGAGCTACTCAACCTCGCAATATTCATTAGAGCTCAGTTGATCTCTTGAGTTTAAATTTTACAACCAGTAGGGATGTCATCAGGAAGTAAACCCTTCTCTTGTAGTCTGAGAAACTTGAAAGCAATGTCAACTAGAGGAAAATAGATCTCATCCATCATTTAGAACCCTGAGAATAAGGCTTGAAGCAAAGTGGAGAGAATTATACCCAAGGAAAGTGTTAAGAAAGTAAGTTGTGTATTTTGAGTTTTATTACCAGAAGTGTATTGAAAAAAAAGAAAAGAAAAAGAAAATAGAAATAGAAAAAGTAAGAAAAAAAAGTGTTTGTTTAGTTATGTTTAAGTGTTTATTCCCTGAAGTAGTTCTATCTTGAAGATTTGAAGACGTCGAGTTCTCAAGAGTTCTAATTCATCTTTAGTGTCTATCGACCTCTAGGAAGCATTGTTAGATAGTTTATCAGGTGAGAAGAGTTGGTAAGCTTCCCCATTCCGTAGTAGTGGTTGTTTCCTTCCAATGAGATCAGTCATTCACAAAAAATTTAGTCCATCTTTTTCATGTGTTGAGTTTTCCTTCATATTCATACTAACACATAGAGTGAACCATTTCCGAGTGACTTAAATTTTTGAGGGTATGACAGTGAGGCAGTAGTCGAGGCGAAATGTGTCGACAAAGTAACCGAAGTCTTGTCTGTTCTGAACCGAAATGATACTCACATTGGCTGGTCACGTGCACTTTGGGTCTTGATTACTAGTGAAGGGATTTTTAGCGTTTGTGTGGTTTGGTCGACTTGGATTTCATCTCTATTAACTTTCGAAAGTCTACCGGATAAACATTTTTTCCTTATCATATTTAGACCCTTCTGCATTTTTTATTTTTGAATTTTGTGGGTAAATTCACTGCAAACCCTCACGAGACAAAACTCGTCCTCTAGGGTAACCTAGAGATTGAACGGCTCGTTGCACGTGCTAAGTGCAATCGTGATCCCCTACGAAAGTGGTGACTTGGGTTTAGTTTCATTTTTCTGTTTTGCTCGAGGACTAGCAAAATCTAAGTTTGGGGATGTTTGATGAGACATGAAAATGTCCCATCTGAATCTCTTAACTCGGGCTAGTTAGTCCAATTCGAGCAGTTACTCTGATGAATTGTGTGCTTCTTTTGTCCAGGTGTCTTTTACAAAGTTTAACGCGTAAAACGGATAAAATCGGGAGAAAGACACACTTGAGGGCATTTTGGTCATTTGGAGGTTAGGGTGTTATGGAAATTTTTAGTACCCGGCTGAAAAGTAGAGTCCATACGAATTTGTGGGTGAAAACGGAGGTCAAATCGAAGTTCGGAGGAGAAGATTAGATTCGGTCAAAGTTTCGGTCAAAGATATTGACAAAAGACAAGTGAAGTACATGTGGCGTGTAATGTGGGCGTGGGAGAAATTGTCGGTATGTTGGTAGGCGGAATAGGATTCATTCGGGAATTTATTAAGTTAGAAATATGGTGGGACTTGTAGAAATTTATTACAATAGGCCTTAAGATCCGACGGTGGTAAAATAATGGAGTACGAGATCAGCAGTTCCATGTGCAAGACACGGTAACAAAGCTGATTCGGCTACTGACTATCTGCCCCTATTGCCAGATCATGGGATTCTTAAGGAATTGCGCTACAGTGCTTGCTGGCGCAAGTTAATAAAGTGGTCCCGAGTACCCCACACCTTCATTTCCGCGCACGTCTTCGATCTGACGGCTCTTGTGGTGCCTGTGACATCCAGTGGCGTTAGCGTGAGCGTCCTACCTTTACATGTTGCTTTCGATACATTGGATCATTTCACTTGAAACCCACAGCTAAACCTCACGCAATTGGTTTCCAAAATTTATGGGATCAAATTTGTTGGGCAAGGTAGTTATTCTCTTCATTCCTTTCTCGTCCCCATATAATTTCTTCTTATACAGCAGAGAAAGAAGGATACAAGAGAAGAATCAAAAGAGAGATTTTCTCTCTAATTCAACAATATTTTGAGAAAGAATACAATAGAGAGAGAGAGTAAAGATATTGAAGAGATTGGATAGAGATAAATCTAGAGAGAGAACCGAGTGAAAACTAAATATCTTATTTCTAGTCTCCACACAGTAGAGATTTGAAAATATGAGATATCTTATTGTTTCAAAGAGATTTTAGAGATTAAGAGAAGGTGATTTTTAGAGATTTTATCTCTTCTACAACAGGGAGAAACCGGGTTTTGGGAGGAAGGATCGAACAAGATTGAATTCGTCTGGATTCTAGAGAGATGATTCGATGGAGATTTATGGAGTGAAGATCTCTGCTCTCAAACTAACAGTAGAGGGAGATGGATATTTTACGGATTTTATGGGATTGATTTATTTTCTTCTCTTATAAAGAAGCAAAAACAGGGAGGTTCGGGGGTATCTCAGTTTTGGGGAGACATCTTCTCTTTAGCTCAACCCAAACATAAAAAATCAGAGAGAGAGAATAGTTGTGTTTCTTCTTCTTTCTTCTTGAGTGTTCTGTTTCATAATTTGTAGAGAGAGAGATACAAATATAGAATATAACTCATTATCTTTATCATCTATTTTTCTTCTTCTTCTTCTGTTTGTTTCTTTACTGTTTGTGAGAGGGAGTGAGAAACAGAGAGTGAGAATAGGAGAGTAAAGAAAAGAGAGAAACAGTAGAGAGAGAGAGAGAAAACAATGGAAAAGATGAGAAAATCCGTGGGAAAATAATTTTCCCACAGAGAAATTGTTTCCGAGAAGACGAGAAAATCGCGTTCCCTTAGGGCGCTTTTGGCTGCCAGCCGGAAAAATCAGAAGGAAACCATTTCCAGGAAGAGAAAATAGTTATGTTTTCTTCCCTCTTTATCTCTTACTTTATTTTCATTGATTCAATCTTGAATTCCATGATAACTATGATATCGGTATGGTTTGTATGTGAGTCAACACATTCCTAGATCGAATAATTATATATTTTAAGTTTTTATTGGTTTTAATGAAGACATCTTCCGGACGTTAGACCATTCATGTGTTTAAAGCCCGAGTAATAAAAATAACTTGTTGACTCATAAGTTCACCTTTAGAGTTGTTACTTGGATAGATTTTGAACCCTTAGATCATCTCCCGATTTGAGTTCATCTTTTTATTTGTTTTAATATTTTATATATCTTATTTTAAAACTAAAACCAAAATCAAAACATTTGAAAAATCTTATTACTTCCTAGTTTTAGAATAAGCTTAACTAGTCTCTGAGGAACGAACCGATCTTACCGGAATTTATTACAACTTGACACCCGTGCACTTCCGGGTGTAGACTTATTTAGGAAACTTTCTAGACCCATCAGTTAGCTTGTGATACTTAAACTTTTGAACGACATCCTTTCGATATACAAGCTACATTCTTATCCTTGGATCGATTCTGGCTTTGTCGGTTACTACTTGATACCTCCGCTTGGGTTTGCAACTTTTTCGGATGCATCAATGGCTCACCTCCATCAATGGTTTTCCCCACACTAAGTGCGAACGCAACCATATCTGTCATTCCATACCTTTCCGGTGCCCGAATGTCTCTCCTTCCCCTGTTCCTCGCAACACTGTAATGAACCAACTCTGAATCATCTTCCTCAGCTTGCTCATCTACCTGAGGCCGAACCTCTTCCGGATTTTCTATCTCAAACTCCACCTGTTCTCCATGATCTTCCTGCTCCACTTGTTTACCAACACCCTCACGAGCATCTACAGGCGTTACCTTCTGAGTTACCATGGCTAACTCATCAAAAGTAACATCTCTACTGATAAGAAACTTCTTCGATTTTCTACCCAGATTCCACAACCGATAACCTTTCACCCCAGGCTCATAACCAAGAAATGCACATTTCTTAGCCCTTGGATCAAGTTTACCTTCCTTAACATGTGCATAAGCCGGGCAACCGAAAATCCTCAAGTTCTCCTACTTCGCAGGATAACCAGACCACACCTCATTTGTAGTTTTACACTCAATAGATGTACAGGGTGAAATATTTACCAGATACGCTGTAGTGTTCACTACTTCAGCCCAGAACACCTCCAACAGCCCTCCATTTGAAAGCATACAACGAGCTCGTTCCAATAGAGTTCTGTTCATACGCTCCGCCACACCATTCTGTTGTGGTGTCTTTCTGACCGTATGGTGTCTCACAATCCCTTGGTCTACACAGAACCTATTAAACTCGTTTCCGCAAAATTCCATGCCATTGTTAGTCCTCAAGCGTTTGATTGATTTTCCAGTCTACTTCTTTATCCAGGTCTTCCACTGCTTGAACTTGACGAATGCCTCATCTTTGCGTTTCAGTATGTAGACCCATACTTTCCTAGAAAAATCATCTATCAAGGTTAACATGTATCTACCCCCACCATGTGAGCTAACCCGGGAGGGACCCCAAAGATCTGAATGGATGTAATCTAGAGTTCCTTTGGTAGTATGTGAAGGATTTATCCGTTCGGTCTGAAGGAGATGTCCTTCCGAAGGAGTGTCCTTCGACCAAGGTGGCAATGCGATCAATTTGTCAGTTAGGATAACGATGACCACACGTAAAGATCATCCAGTCCGGTCCAATTAGGGGTCGTAATGCTTTGCTAGAAGCCAACTACGATCATCGGATCAAGGAGTTGATTCGAGGCTAACATAGACCGGATCCTACAACGGGTTACACATAAGAGTGGTAACTTGATCGGAGAGATTTGACTAGACGGGAACTGGCTAAAGTTGGATGGGATTCAACTGGAAAGGCCGAAAGGGTCCGAATGGAGATTCGGGACAAGATAGAGGAAGGCTCTTTGGGCCGGCCATGAGATGGCCGACCAGAGTAAGTGGGCCGGCCATATAAGGCCCATAGTGGGCTGCCCTGGCCGGCCACACTTAAGGGGATTATCAAAATACCCCAAAAAGGGTATTTTGGTAATTATCTTTTCTGTGACCCAGAAAATAGAAAACCTAATCTGAATGAGATTCTAATTAGGGTTTGTCTATATATTGGGTCAGTTGAGAACAGAAAAGGTGTGGATTTTTCTCTAAGGAAAATTATACAGCTCTCTCTCTCTCTGAATATACAGCTATTGGAGAGAGAGGAATATAGAGAGAAAGTTCCCATTCTATCAATCTAGTCAAGAAGAAGAGTTCTTCTCAACCTTCTACTAAGTCCTAGCAGTCTGAAAGGAAGGGAGATCAAGTCTATTCACTCGGTGTCTCAAGTAGAGGAGCTACAGTTGGAGCTCTCGATCTTTGCATGCGATTGGAATGGTTCGAGGGAAAAACGCGTTAAGGTATTTATCCCTCTCTAGTTCATTGATTAGTTTATGCATATAGGTCCTGGGCAATCTAGTGTTAAACATGAGATGTTTGAGATTCCGCTTACAACACTAGGTAGTGTATAGGATACACCAAAACCCTACAGTATGAACCGTTGTACTGAACTTTACCCGACACTGCTTCCTGAAGACGCAATGTTCACAGAATTCCAGTTTTCAGCCCTTCTGCCTAAAGAGTAAACTCTGCTTGCTTAGTATAACCATCCCCCTTTCACTCATATGCCCTGATCGCACATGCCATGTCTTGGTAGTCTCAACTTCCTTGTTTGATGATGATGCCGCTACAGATCCGGTAACTGTGTTATGCTGTAGCACATATAAATAATTCTTTTTCAACCCCTTCATAACTGTAAGGCTCCCCTTAGAAATCTGAAGAACACCACCTTCACCGGTATATTTGCAACCATTATCATCCAGAGTTCCCAAAGAGATAAGTGAGCATGACATCACATACCAACCAAGGACAGCGATCAAATCCCAGGTATTAGCTAATTTCACTGCCGACTTTACTCTTGACTCTCTAATGCAGGCCCAGAAAGAACTACTCTGTCTCACCGAACCTGACCCTCAAAAGTGGACCTTGTCCGTGGATGGGTATAACAACATGAACGGGGCTGGCCTGGGTGTCACCCTGACTTCCCCATAGGTGACATAGTCCAGCAAGCAATAAGGTGCGAATTTAAGACTACTAACAATGAGGCAGAGTATGAAGCATTAATTGCAGGTCTGTCCTTGGCAAAAAGAATAGGGGATCAGGAACCTCGATGTAAGGTCTGACTCCCAATTGGTGGTCAACCAACTTCAAGGCACATAGCAAGCCAAAGATGCTAGAATGACGACCTACTTGGAGCATGTCAAGGGAATCCAAAAGCACTTTCAGGAGGTAAAGTACGAGCAGGTACCAAGAACTGGAAATGGGCATGCAAACGCTTTGGCGAACCTTGGCTCACCTATTCAAACCAAGGTAGCACAAGACATACATCTGGTCCTGCTTCAGTGGCCGGCCGTCTGGAAAACCCCACAAGCAGAAGTAGCAGCTACAGATACCGTTGACACCTGGATGACCCCTGTCATACAGTACCTGAACAACGACAAACTTCCTTCAGATAAGAATGAAGCCAGAAGGTTAAAAGCAACTGTTGCAAGATTTTGGATACTCGACGATCAACTGCTTAGAAGGTCTTATTCAGGGCCTTACCTCAAGTGCATCACTCCAGAAGAAGGTAAGTATGTTTTAAAAGAATTACACGAGGGAGAATGTGGACCACTCTGGCAGTCGCAGCTTGGCCAATAGGGCTCTGACTGTCGGCTACTACTGGTCGACTATGAGGTCTGATTCTGTCAATCATGCCAAACGATGTGACAAATGCAAAGGTTCACACAAACTTCCCACCTCCCTTCAGAAAAATTAAATTCCATACTATCACCTTTGCGTTTCATGAAATGGGGTATGGACATAGTGGGGAAACTTCCCACTGCTCCGGGCCAACGTGTATACATGTTCGCCATGACCGACTATTTCTCTAAGCGGTAATCCGCGGCTAACATAGACCGGATCCTACAACGGGTTACACGAAAGAGTGGTAGCTTGATCGGAGAGAGTTGACTCGTGGGAGCTTGCCTATAGACAGATATGATCCAGTCTGATAGTGCTTAAAAGATAGAAACGTATCGGGCTCGAAAGAGAAGTCCGAAAAGGCGAAAAGCACACTTTATGGGTCGGGAAGGGAATCCCTGTAAGGGAATCCCCTGACCGGCCATATAAGATAAGTTGGCCGGCCAAAAAAAGCCCATAAGGGGCTGTTATGGCCGGCCACACTAAGGGGAAATCCTAATTAGGGGTTTTCCCTAATTAGGAAATCCTAGAGGAATTAAACTCCTTTTGTGCTTATCTTTTCTGAGGGACTTTTTAGGATTCCTTATTTGAGTAGGACTCTACTAAGGTAATGCCTATATAAGGACCAGTTCTAAGTTCAGCAAAAGGTGTAGATTTTTGTCAAGAGAAAACTTCATCTCTCTCACAATATACACTAATGAAGAGAGGGGGCTTTAGAGAAAAAGCTCCCAATCTATCTATGCAGTCAAAAAAAGAATAGTTCTTCTTCTCAACCTTCAATGGAGTTCTAGCGGATAACAAAGAAGGGAGATCAAGTTATTAACTCGGGTGTCTCAAGTAGATGAGCTACATATGAAGCTCTCATCTTCTTCGGGATAAAGTTAATGGAATCTAGTTCGGGGGAAAGCGAATCCAGGTATTCTTCTTTTAGCTTCTAAATCATTATTACTTCATGCATATGATCCTGGTTAATTAGTGTTAAACATATGATGTTTGAGAGTCCGCTTACAACACTAGTTAGATGATTAGTATGTATTAGATACGTACAAAATCCAACAGAAGCTTACCAACTCTTCTCACCTGATTTACTATCTAACAGTGTTTCCTAGGGTCAATAGGCTCTAATGAGGATGTGACTAGAACTCCTGAGAACTCAACCTCTTCAAATCTTCAAGAACAACTTCAAGGATAAACACTTTAATACAACTAAACAAACACTTTTTCCTTTTTCGATTTTGTACTTCTTTTTTTTCACAAACAAACTCTGGTAATAATACTCATAACTTCACAAGGACTTTCTTGACATTTTCTTTCCTTGGGTAAATTCTCTTCACTTTGCTTCATGCCTTATTCTCAGGGTTCTAAATGGTAAATGGAGTTCCTATCTTCCTCTAGTTGACACTGTTTTCAAGCTTCTCAGACTACAATAGAAGGGTTTGCATTCTTGAGGACATCCCTAGTGGTTGTAAAATTTGAACTCAAGAGATCAATTGAGTTCTTTCAATATTGCGAGGTTGAGTAGCTCTTCATTCTACTCGGAGTTGACGCAGAAGAGGTCACTCAAAGGACAAAAAGAAAGGCTCAGAATCTCAGATGGGTTAAGTCTCCACTAATGATCAATCAAGTTTTCTCATAAAAGTCTACTCTTCACCTATCTAACACACATGGCTAGTGCACAGACAACTTCAAGACTCGAAATTCATGGAAAAACCATTAGCAAACAGATAGTCCGACCAACTGGACTCTATAACTATTAACAAGCAAATCAGAAAAATTTAAATTTTGAAAAATTTTGAACCCTTTTGAATTTTTGAAATAAGGACTTAACAAAAATTTGAATCCCCTATCCCCAAACTTAAACCGAACATTATCCTCAATGTTCTGAAGACTATGCAAAAATTAAAGGATATAAGGAAAGACATGTAGGGATTTAAATCCTTATACTAGTGTTTATAGCGGATAACGACATCTAATGTCTAACACTAGTATCCCAAGATCATCATGCAAAACTAGTAATTAAACTAATGAAGATAGTAGATTACCTTAATCGCTTTTCCCTCGAACTAGTTGAATTGATTAAAGAAGACCAAGAGCTTCAAACGTAGCTCCTCTACTTGGGACACCGAATAGTGTATTTAATCTCCCTCCTTGAAAGCTCGCTAGCACTCCAATGGTGGTTTGATAATAAGAAGACCTTCTTCTTGCTTGACTAGAAGATAGCTTGGGAATTCGCGCACTTTCTCCTCTCTACTTGATGTGGTAGAGTAAGAAAGCTTAGAGAGAAATTCCACACCTTATTCTCTGCCCTAAGAGTGTTTATATAGAACCCTAATAAGAATCCACCTCCTTTTAGGTTTCCTAAAACACCCTTTAGAATAAGATTTAGGGAAATAGTCAAAAATAGCAACTAGTTGATATTTTCTCAATTCCCTAAGGAGATGACGTCCAAACCCAGCCAAAATTTGCAGATTTAATGTTAATAACATAAGGAAACGTCCCTCCAAAAATCAGCTCAATCCGAGCCCTAAAAGTGCCCGAATCGGCCTAGGCCCAAAACCCTTATTTCAGGCCTTTTTGCTATCTTTTTGCCCAACTTCTATTTAGGCCTGTGAGATATGTTTATGGGACATTCCCAATGTTATATCACACTCCCACTAGTCATATCATCCGATTAAATACCCATTCTTATGTGTAACCCGATGTAGGATCCGATCGAAGTTAGCCGCGAATTACTTCGTAATTCGACGATCGTATTTGGTTTCTAGCTAAACACTACGACCCCTAAATCAATCGGACTTGATGATCTTCTTCATCAATTGTCCTAGCCGACATATTGCTCGCATTGCCATCTTGGTCGAAGGACATCTCCTTCAACTCCTTCAAGACATTACCAGATTCAGAAGTCCTGTGCATGGGTTGCCTCCCAGAAAGCGCTAAGTTTAACGTCTTCAGCCAGACGATACAGATGATTCAAAAAACCTTAAGAAACAACTCCATAAACCAATAGGCGATACCTAAAACACGAGGTGTTTAGTGAATGATAGTCTCACACTTCTATAAATAAGCAGCAGCGCCGGTGACACTACTGTGACCAGATGGAAATCCCCAAACTTAGACGACAAAAACGTCGTTAAGTTTGGCAAAAGACTAGAAGAAGTATAGTCCTGACAAAAAGGATCTATGTAGGAAGGAGAACCCAATTGAGAGATTGCATAAACTTCTAAACATGACCTTGAGAGACAAGTTGTAAGATGATCTTGAGGGCTATCAAAGACACCTGAACTTAGACTAGAAGTTTCTAAAACATGTATGTTGGGTTCTTCCAAAGAATAACCCAGCCATCTGACTCAAAGTCCTTAAAACTCGGTTTAGATAAACCTTATATACTCTCTCTTATCGAGATGTAATCAGGGTTGGCAAAGAACATGAGAATGGGATGAAGGTGTCGACACCGAAGATAACACAACCTCGATTTTTTGCTCCTCTGAAAGGGGCACAAAAGTCTCTTCAGAATTAACAATGAGTTCATTCGATGGGAGTGGTCTCTCTAGGGTTGGCAAAGTACTCGGTTCAGACACCAATAATGAGGTAGACTCCGATATGTTATCTATCTCATTAATAATACCCTCCTCATTTAAGCTCAAAAGGGCTAATAGAGTTTCTAATGGATCTCTCGATTGAGTCGTTAGTAATGTATCTTGAACTAATAACTCTACCAAGTTCAGCCCACTAAACTCATCTATGTCATCCGGGTGAAGTCCAGCATTAAAAATATTCATCTCCACCGTCATATTCCCAAATGACAATCTTAAAAGACAACTTCTACAATATATAACAACATTTGATGTAGCTAAAAATGGTCGACCTCGTACCACTGGAATTTGACTATTAGAGTCAAGGATGGTTGCAGTGTCTAGGATAATGAAGTCAATAGGAAATATAAACTCTCCTACCTTAATCAGGACATCCTCAACAATGCCACGTGGGCGCCTTACAAAACGATCTGCCAATTGAAGAACTATAGAAGTAGGTTTTATCTCTCCTAAACCTAACTGTAAGTACACAGAATAAGGAAGAAGGTTTACACTAGCACCAAAGTCTAACAAAGCTCGCTCGATCTTATGGTCCCCTATAGTGCAGGGTAATGTAGGACTTCCTGGGTCTTTGTACTTAGGAGGGAGGTTATGTTGGATAATAGAACTCACTTGTTCAGTTAAGAAGAGTTTCTTATGCACATTCATCTTACGCTTTCTAGTACACAGGTCCTTAAGGAACTTAGCGTAAGTTGGAACTTGTTTAATAGCATCTAACAATGGAATGTTAATACTTACCTGTTTGAACAATTCCATTATCTCCTCAAACTGAGACTTCTTCTTTGGCTCTACGAGACGTTGAGGATATGGAGCTCTAGGAATGTAAGGTTCATATACTACAGATGGTTCTTCAGACTCAGGAGCTTTCTCAGGCTCATCACTAGAGACTCTGGTTGGTAAGGATGACGGTTCTACTTCACTCTCTTCTAGAACTCCTACCTTATTATCAATTACCCTACCACTTTCAAGGGTGGTTACTGCATTGGCTTGACCCATTAGTTGTTTACCTAGTGTATCTTTTGGGTTTTGCTCAGTTTGACTACGAAACTCACCTTTTTCTCTCTGGCTAAGAGCTTCTAGCTTGGTTTCTAAACGAGTTATAGACTGGCTGGTCATTTGCATAAACTCAATTTGGGTCTTAGCTAGTTGATTCATGGTATCCTTTCAAGGAGTCATTGTCTTGAGAAGGATATTGGGTACTAGGTTTACCATAAGGATTCCTTGGAGCATTAAACCCATGAGGGTTCATCGAACTACTAGGTAGTCCCTGATTTTGACCCTTGGACCAGGAGAAATTGGGATGATTTCTCCAACCTGGATTATACGTGTTAGAATAAGGGTCATACTTCTGATGATTGTCTTGCCTAGAGTTCTGGTAAAAAGAACATAAGCTTGTTCTTTTTCAGCAGAACCAAGAAATAGGGTACATTTGTTCCCTATATGAGAAGGGTCTCCACAGACCGAGCACGGATAAGAGATGGATTCATTTCCAACACTCGTGACCTAAGTTGGATCCTCTATGAATGTTTTAGGTTGGCCAAGCTCTAGGGCTTCTATCCTTCTAGTCATGGTGGCAAGTTTAGTTTCTGAATCATCAATCTTATAAATACCACCTCTATTCGGAGTAGGATTTGCCCTAGTAGGAGGTCCTCTAAAAGTTTCCCACTATTAGGATTTCTCAGCCAATTCTTCTAGAAATGCCATGCAATCATCAGCGCTCTTACTGGTAAACCCGCCATTACAGAATGACTCTACCATGGATTGTAGTTGAATAATCTAGTCCATCATAAAGAATCTGGACTAATCTCATTTTTTTCAAAACCATGATGTGGACACTGTAGTTCAAGTTCTTTAAATCTCTCAAGATATTTATAGAGAGACTCTCCTTCTTGTTGCACAAAACTGTTAAGACTTTGCCTTAAAGTGATAGTTTTGTGTTTGGGGAAGAATTTCAGAAGGAATAAATTGCTTAATTTTTCCCATTTAGTAATGGAATGAGGTTGTAAGGCATACAACCAAGATTTTGCTTTCTCTTTCAGAGAGAAAGGGAACAACCTAAGTTTCAAAATTTCATCAGGCATATTTTGGAAATTCATAGTTCCACATATTTCTTCAAAATCCCTAACATGGTAGAAGGGTTTCCATTCTCAACCCCACGAAAGATTGCGAGCATTTGAATAATGTTCGGCTTCAACTCGAAGTGAGTTGTGCAATGGGGTAACTATATGCATGATGGTTGACAAGTTCTAGTAGGATTTATATAATCCCTGAGTGTCATAGGTTGATTTTCACCCATGGCTTGGTTCAGTTTTTCACCCATAGTGTCACTCAAAGAGAGATTTACTAGAAGATTACTTAAATGAGTTTCTCTACTGATGAAACGACCTCTCTTATCACGATATCTATCGGGCATAAACTAGAGCGCAATGACCAAGGACACTCTCAACAATTTTTTTTTTTTTCAAAAGCAAAAAATCACTACAAAGACCCTAGAGGAAAACAAACACAATCAAGCTGACTCCACCAAGCAACCTAAGCAAAATCTAGCAACAAGTTGATTTAGACTTAGTTTTAGTGAATGGGTTAGTCAGATTCACCTAAAATCTAGACAGCTCATACTTCGTTACAAAGCTTGAACTATGACTGTTATGAGGTTACTCCGTCAAAGTACTATGGTCAAACAATTCTTGGTGACAGCCAACGATGAACGTTGTGATAATCGTCCTACCTTCAGCAACGTTTCCTCTTCTCGAGGCGGCCTTCTAAAGAATTGAGTGACACTTTTCTTTTAGGAATGTCCAAATAAAAATCGAGTCCCTAAATTGTTTCAAAGATCATATGAGCTCGAAACCTTACTAATGTCTAAATAAGATTTTAGTTTTTAGGTGAGGTTTAAAATCGTGAATGTTGTTACCTATTTGGGCAAGAGAACGGTAATGAAATCCGCCTCCTATATTTCAATTGGGTTATTGCCCTTACTAGAATACTTATACAAAATAGTCTGATCAAAGCAATTAGGCACCAGAAAACACACAATTATCCACTGACAGGAGATTTGTGGGTGATCAAGAAGTTACCTCCCATTCGAGACGGGCGATGACCTTTGCGACGACCCGAGCCGCTCTCCCCACGAGTGTTCGAACCCGAGGCTTCTTTGGTTTTCGGGTGCATCAAGTTTTTGGCGCCGCTGCCGGGGATAGGTTTAGTAGTTAGGATATTGTTTGTTGTTTTGTTCATTAGTTTAGTGTTATTTGCTTCTTAGACGTCTTTATTTTATTTTGTACTTTCTTAATTTCATTTTCTTTTAAGTACCATTATAAGAAAAGAGCCAAAAAGAGACATAAAAATGAAGGAAAAGGAAGGACGAAACGAGAGGAGCCCTCGATAGTATCGCATTCTATCTCATCCTTTTTACTTGTGTGATTGTTTAGTTTTTTAAGTGTTAGTTCCCATTTTGTGATTGTGTGTTAGTATCCTTGAACATTGTGAGATCATGGCAAGTTGGTCATTTGATGAGAATGACCTTATGCGAACCCTTTCCAACACTAGTCGACCATCTACAAGTCATCAGGACTACTCAAATTTATATAGAAATGTTCCGACTAGTGATAGGAATAGGCGAGTTGAGCCTGACCGACCTAGGATGACCATGGGTGAATATCGACGGATGTATGGAGTCGGTCAGACTCGTCATGAACATGGTTTTAGGAATTATGAGCATGAGGGTAATCAACCCCGTAAGAGTCTTCGAGACTATCGACAAGAATTTGGGATGACCACACCTTCATGTAGGAATTTGTCATTTGATGAGGACCGTAGTTCTATTAGTATTGATCGACCACGTCGAAGTCTTCGTGACTATCGACGAACATATATGAACGGTTCACTTAGGAATGACAATTTCCGACTCGATGATTTTACTCAAAGAGTCGAGTCTAGGTGTCTACATGAAGGTAGTGAAGAAAGGACCATGGAGACCATTAGCCCGGTTTGTGCTATTTGTGCGAGCTTAGACCATTTGACCGAGTATTGTCCCATGAACCGTGTTCCGCGAGAGTCTTCGTCTAGTTATACTCATATGCCTTATTACGAGGAGGTGTCTGAAGATACTCTCCAAGCAATTTTAGAGTATCAAACTAGATTCAATCGAGATATAAAAGAGATCACGGAACGGCTTCTCAAAATTGTTGATAGACTTGAGTCAGAGCCTATCATCGACGAGGAAGGGGTTTGCGCACCCCAAACTCAAGAAGAGACTATGAATGATGGTGAGGGTAATACACCTAACTCTAGTCTTAAGTTAAATGTCGAAGAAGCTCTTGATAGACCCTTAGAGCCTGAACTGACTGATGAACCTCGTTGCTCAATCCCTCGACCATTGTCATCTCACCATGATCCGACTACATTAGATTTTAATGTTCAGGATGATAGCTTTATGAGCAAGTTTGTGGATCACACGTTATTGAACTTTCCAACTTTTACCACTTGTGATTATTTGGATGGGTTATGTAGAATGGAAGGTGTTATGCCTAACTTTGAGGCTCCCGATGCCTTTAATGACGTCGATGACATAGTAGTTAGAGACATAATGGATAGTTTATCGGACCATTTACCTAAGGAAATTACGGACCTTGACTTGGTCCCCGAGCCTATTGCCTTACCCTTAGAGTCTAGTTCGACCTTCCACATGATCTCAGACTCGGTCGTTGACCCCTTATGGGACACTTCGGACGTCTTTCCTAGCATATCTAGGGACTTAGTGGATGTTTTATCCACTAAGCTTGAGTTTGACTTTTTACCTTCGACCGACTTCGTGACCCTTCAATTGTATGTCGATCCTTTTGACGACTTTTTAGTCGTCGCCCCTAGCATTCATGCTAACTTAGTGGACCGTGCATCCACTAAGTTTGGGGATGGTCTCTTTTCGCTTTTAGTCTCACGTGCACTTATATGCTTCGATATTATTGTGAGATTTTTAGTATTTGTATATAGCTTTCTTTTGGTTGACCCCCAAATCTTCCGTCTTTTGCTATATGATCGTTAGCCGATTAAGATGGGTCTTGATGTTTGTGGGTAGCATCTCTGGAAACCCTCCGCGAGACATAAATCAAAGGCTAATTACATAGCTAAATGCAATCGAGTGATCCCGCGTGAGTGGTCATTTTATATGGTCTTGCTTTTTATGTGTTTCATTCTCATTATATTTTTGGATATTTTAGGAGCATTTCTTATATGTTTTACTTTTAAGGCGTGGTTTGTTCCAAGTTTGGGGAGGGCGTGAGCTTGGCATCAACTTGGAACCTCGTTATACATGAGTCTTGGTAGTATCATCTTTTATATCCTTCGGTTATGGTAATATCTTTCCACTATTCTCTTTAAATTGATGTGCCTCTTTATCTTTTGGTGAGTGTATGCTTAGAACATTGAGGACAATGTTAGTTTTAAGTTTGGGGATGCGGGATATGACCATAACCAATGCATGACCAGGGGTTTCAAAGACAAAAGGGTTCAAATTAGCCAAAATTTCAAAACTTTTGAACATTTTGAGTAAATTTGCATGTGATTATAGTGATAGTTTTAAGAATGTTGATGCATATGTATCGAGTTGATGGGTTTTGTGATTGCTAATGGTCTTGGCATGAAAGTCGAGTCTTTGAGTGTTTGTGTTATACTATGGGAGTAACATCTTAGTGAAGAAGAAACATCTCTAAGAGACCTAGAGTAGTCATTAGTGGAGACTTAACCCATGTGAGAGCTCAAAGCCTAAATTGTCCTTCGAGTGTACTCTTCCGCGCTAACTCCGAGTAGAATGAAGAGCTACTCAACCTCGTAACTATTAAAAGAGCTCATTTGATCTCGTGTGCTCAACTTTCTTCGCCACTAGGAGTGACATTAGGATAGCGAATTAACCTTGCCCTTGTAGTCCATGAAACCCAATAAGAGTGTCAACTAGAGGGAGGCGGATACTCCATCACCATCCATCATCTTATATCCCGAGAATGAAGACATGAGAAGAAAAGAATGAAGAATGTCAAAAGCAAGTATGAAATGAAAAAAGTTGATTGCAAGAATATAGTATTGTGAGTTATGTTTGTTTTATGTGATTTTGTGTTATGAAAAAGAAAAAGTGATATGAAAAAAAAAAGAAAAACAAAAAAAAAAAAGTGAAAAAAAAGAAGAAAGAAAGACAAAAAGAAAAAAAATTAATGATGAATAAAGTTGTTTATGTTATGTTTGAGCATGTTAGCTCTTTTGTGTGAGTGATGTGATTGTATATATGTGTGTTTGTGTGTATGTTCATGAATAAGTATTCGAAGCAAGAAACGAATGTGGAAGTGCTTAAGAGGTTCTATCATGAAGAGTTCGACATTCTCGGGAATCCTCCATCATCATTCATCTCTAGTATCCGTTAACCTTTGGAAGGCATTCTTAGAGGGTAGAATGGGTGAAAAGGGTGAGTGAGCTTCCCCACTCCGTTTAGTGGCTAATTCCTTTTCGAAGATCATTCATTCCAAAATGTTGTCCTCACCCCTTTTTATGTGTTGAGTCCATGTTAGTGATCACACTCACACATACGAGCGAACCATTCTTGAGTGATTTCATATTTGGAGTGTATGTCCGTGAGGCCGAAGTCGAGGCGAAATGTACTAAACTAGGAATCAAAGCGTTGTGACTTCGGAACATAAATGTTGCTCATTATGGTATGACACTAGCACTTTAGGATAAGATCATTAGTGAAGGGGCCTTTAGCTTTTATATGAACTTATTTACTTGATTCATTATGTCTTGACATGCTTAAATCCTTTACTATACGAACCATGCTTATCTATGATTTCGATATTGGACCCTTATGTCTCATGAGACTCGATGTTTGTGGGTATCATCTATGGAAACCCTCACGAGACGACACTCGTCCTTTAGGGGCAACCTAGGGGTTTAAAGGCTTGTTGCATACGCTAAATGCAACCGGGATGCCTCCGAAAGTGAGTTAGGCTTTTATTTTGTTTTATTTGCTCGAGGACTAGCAATGTTTAAGTTTGGGGATCTTGATGTGACACGAAAATGTCACATTTGGAGAGCCTAACTTAGACTAATTAGTCCTTTTTGAGTGTTATCAATAATATTTTATGTGTTTTTCATGTTAGGTACTAATTTTGGAGTTAAGCATGTGATTCGGAATAAAAGGAGCTAATTATCACTATCATTTCATGTGCCGAAAATGAGAGAAAAAGACTTCAAGCAAATCAAATAACAAGTATAGTCAATGACGAGTCCGACGGTGAAAACGGTATTCAATTCGGAGTTCGGACGGGGAAGATGTGGAAGAAAGAAATCCGAGGGTATTCAAGTCCTTTGTAAGAATTTGAAGATGTAGAGACAAGGATGGAGGCACTCTCTTGGTTTCTAAATCAAAGCCCAAAACCAAGTCCAAACCCAAGAAATATTAAGAGAAGAAGAACTGGGTAGAGATTTTATAGGCACCCATTTGTGGTCTAAAGACTTAGTCATGTTTGACTAAGTCTAGGGTTTGACTCAAGTTAGAGTAAGGGGTCAAAGGCTACTATTCATCTTCTTCTTGAATCATCTTCTAACTTGGGCAAGAAGGAGGAGAGAGAAAGCTTGGGTTTTCTAGGGTTTATCATCTTCTTCACCACCAAAAGCAAGGGGGTTTGAGTTAGAGGAAAGAGAGAGAAGGAGGGTGCCGGCCATGGTGGCCGGCACCACAAGTGCTCGGTCGGAACACGAAGGAAGAACGGCAGCAAGCTGCACGGGACACTAGCTCGGTGAGCAGCACGGCCAGCACGGGGTAGCATCTCGGATGGTCGCTTCCTCACGCGCACAGCTGCTCCAGCCGCAACCTTTATAGTTCCGAACTAGGGGTGTACTCGAGTCGAGCCGAGCCGAGTAGTAAGATGTTCAAGCTCGGTTCGTGTATTTGACTATCGAGCTCGAGCTCGAGCTCGAGCTCGTTCGAGTAATTGTCCACTTGTTCAAGCTCGGTTCGTATAAGTTTGAAAGAGCTCGAACTCGAGCTCGCATTGTTTTAAGCTCGTTTATCAAAATACTTCAAATTAAAACTTTCTAAATCATCAAAATACTTCAATGATCATTTGTCACATACAATAATAATGATTAATGATTCATATTCCGATAATTTTTTAATGGTTGATATTTCATGTACAAGTTTCAATACTAATACGTAATTATGTACAATACTATTATAAGAGTATGTTAAACGAGCTGTTCACGAGTAGCTCGTGATACACTAAAGAATGTTCAAGCTCGGCTCGTTTATGTAAACGAGCTTGATTTTGAGCTCGTGTTAAGCTCGGGCTCGTTAATATTCGAGTCGAGCACGAGCAATAGTTGAGCCGAGCTCGAGCAGCTCGTTAAGAGCTCGGCTCGTGTACACCCCTATTCCGAACGTTAGCTTCTTCACGGGAGCTGCTGCTGTTCTTCACGGGACAGCAGCCCTGGATGGTCGCAACCTGCTCGGACGGTACGCGGGACAGCAGCCGTGGGTTGGATTGAAGCTCCCTTTGGACGGATTTGAGCAACTTTGGCCGGATTTTATGATTTTTGGCCGGAACCCTAGTTTCTTTGATCGGATTTATATGAGTTTTCCGGCAATCTTCTTGGTTCGAAACCTTAGGGCTTTTACTCCCCATGTCTTGATCTAGCTTCCCACGTGGTTTGATTTGGTTTTGGGTTAGAAATTGTAGAGAGAGAAAGCTAGGGTTTAGCTTTAATGGAGGTTGAGTTCTAAATGGAGATGATGATGGTGGTCGTTATGGGGAACCCAGAAATTTGCTAAGGGGAGATCGGCTGGAATTAAAGACTAATATTTTCCGACGAACTTAGCCTCGAACCATCATCGAAAAAGGGGGATTCTCTCACCATTTCCTTTCCTTTTCTTATTCGATCACCATATTTAGCTAACTTTAGTGTGTCGATTATATAAGATGAAATGTGATGAATTCGTGATTATGTTTAATATGATTTGACGTTTTGATTATAATTGATGTTCATTTATTTCGATCATCGTTTTGATCGTATTTTCATGTGTCTTGTCAAGCACTTCGCATAGTTAATAGACGAAACGAAGTATTCGACATCGATCGTAGTCTAAGTCATAATTTCATGTGTCTTGTCATGCACTTCACATAGTTACGACACTTTCGATGACTTGGGATTAACCGATTTAGGCGTTTGTTTGACTAAGTATGATCTCCGGATATACGTAGTGCTTAGAAACATCTACCTTAGAAGTCGAACATCGATTATACTTTGAAACATTAAAGCGGACTACACATAGTCGTAGATTTATCATTATGGATTCCCGGACTTCGACACCTCTCACTTATTTGTTGCCTGAATCGAGTCTTACCGTCTCCCGACTCTTGTTCCTCCGACACTTCTCTCGAATCTCTCTCGCCTATTTACATTAGATTATCTAGTTAGCTTTACTTGTTTTCTTCTCTTATTACTTATTCATCTAAAACCCCCCATTTACCTTTGTTCATTTTCTTTTTAGTCTAAGTTAGCATTTGATATCTAGACCTACGGATAAGACCCTTCGTTATCCGAACCACCTTCCTATCCTTGGATCGACTCCGGTTTTACCGGTTACTACTTGATACCTCCGCTTGGGTGTGCAACCTTTTCGGGTGCATCAGCCCTCCAATATAGGGTTAAAAAAAAGAGTTTGAAAAAATATCTAAATCTCTTTCTTTCCAAAAATAGAAATGAAATCCTAATCTAAAATCTTTGTCTTCTTGATTTCCTCCTCCTTGTTTGGTCCCTTTCTTTCGCTTCTTTTGGGAACTACACACCAACAAAAATAAGAAACGCAAGTTAAAGTGTCCAAAAAGACAAAAAGAAAGAAAAAAAAATAAGAATTTTTTTTTTTAAACCCTAATACTAACTAATTCAAGATCAAGACTAATTTCTAAACCTATCCCCGGCAACGGCGCCAAAAACTTGATGCGTATTTAAACTAACCTAAGTAATAGGCTAAAATAAATTCGTATTTTCTAATAAAATTCCACAAGTGCACGGGTCTATGTAGTGTAGACCTAACAAGTATGAGTCGATCCCACGAAGACAAGTTGGAAATCTATCTTGATCTAAAACTAGAAAAATGATAACCATTGACATTTATTTTTGGTAAAGAAAATAATTAAGTGAAAATAATAGTTCAATCAAAAGGGGACTAATATGAGAAAAATTCTATAGTTTAGAATCCACCACAAACACTCATAAAAAGATATCTAAGCATTCACAATTCTCTATCTATTTTATAACTCAATATTTGGTATACCTCTTGCATCCAAATATTAGAAGATATATTTTTTTTTTCAAAAGAAAATAGTCATATAAAGAATTAAACCCGTTATAAAAACAATAACAACTCTACTATCATTTATCAACTAATTTCGTTATGTTAATTGCACCCTCAAAAGCCCCCTCTCCAAGTTTCGAGTGTTTTCCTTTTAATAGCCAGTAGGTTGGTCAATTTGGTTTCCATTTGAGATGAAATTCTTTCCAAGATTGAGTTAACACCCAATTTCACTGACCACGATTGAAGATACCCAATTGGCTTGGATCACGACAAACAAATATGGTGGGTTTCCTCCTTTAGGGGATTTCTTGGAAATCGAGAATCACCCACATTTGGAAACCAAATTAGTTTGAATTTACACCTTTCTAATTAATTTCAGTGTGTACCTCACCTTCATATATCTATACAATAAAACAGAAGGAAAAACGCTGACTGGGACAAACACCTTTTTTTAATAAAGGATATTGTTTAGAAGTCCTTCTTAAATTTTAAAATATAGTCCTTCGTAGAGACAAAGTTACCTATTTAAAAAATAATAACCGTATCCTTCTTAGAAATAAAATAACTAATTTAAGAAAAAGAGAAAAAAAATAAATTTCAAGAGTTAAAAAAAGAAATTAAAATCTCTCTCTCTCAATAAAATAATAACAAATTTGATGAAAAGAAAACAAAAAAAATAGTACAAAAAAATGAAGGAATCCAAAATATAACAATAAAATTTCATCACATTTGGTTGATACAACTGTTCCTGGCCTAGGACACGGGATATACCCTAGTATATATAAAATCAAATTAAAATCTCTCTCTCTCAATAAAATAATAACAAATTTGATGAAAAGAAAACAAAAAAAATAGTAAAAAAAATGAAGGAATACAAAATATAACAATAAAATTTCATCACATTTGGTTGATACAACTGTTCCTGGCCTAGGACACGGGATATACCCTGGTATATATAAAATCAGGGAGACTTTTAAAAGCCACGACATGGCATATTTCCTTTCACATTTTCAACCAACATTTGTTTGAAGCACCTAGTTGTCTCAGTCTTTGCTTTAAGTCCTTAGGTACCAAATCAACATCAATTTTTCACAACTCTTGAATTCTTCGAATCTTTGGTGTATCCATGAAAAACCAATTAACTCCATCAATTTTATCAGAATTAACAAATAACAAACAAAGCTTGACGAGGAATAATTGAGTTTTAACGAACTCATCATTGACCAACTGAGATCTTTGGGAAGATTTTGGATTAAGTCGGTAAGCATGCGGCATACTTCTGTCTTCTCATGTTTAAGGTATAAGACATCGGCGTTGCTTACGCAGACTCCCCAACTCTCTTTACGAATTTCAGGGCATACCTGGTTGTGTTTGAGTCAGAGCAGGGTTGGAGCAACGATCTTGCTGACCTCCCAATTCTGTGCTTAGGTGGCAGATCTCTTTGCGTTCAGCGGTCATGTTGCCTTGAGATGGATTGACCCGTTGAATTTTTGTTCTTTTCTTGACTTCTTGACGATAGGCAACTGATGATCATCTTATGTATCATCACCGCATTCATTACCAACCCTAGTAAAGATATTTAAGTGGTCCACTGGGTGAGTAAACGAAAGTAATTTCTGGGGAGGAATCCATTAAATTGGTTAAAAGAAAGAAATGCTATATTTTTCTATATTAAGACAAAAACGTGCCTTCTCTCTTAGTTGCCTTCTCTCTTACTCTAAAGCAGATGCACTCGCCAAATGGGGTAGAACCAATAGTCAGAAGAAAATCTGGAATGTAGCTCCTTCGTTTATTTCTGCTTTAAATTAGTTGGCTTTGTAAGATAGGTTTTTTTAATTTTAAGTTCTAATAAAAAAAAGTATAGACCATCTCTTATTTTCCAATACTATCTCAAGTCAGGTTATTTGTCCCAAGCCCGACCAGCCAACTTAGGACTACTCCTATTTCCTATCTTCCCTTTCATCCAGCCCAGCCAGAGCTACCCATTTCGATTATTATAATCTAAATATGATAAATCAAATCAGAAGAATAAATGATGATGAATAAATCATGTGAAATAATAACAAGAGTTTAATATGTTCATACAATAAAGCACATACTCAAGAGAATCATTATGATAAAACATTATTTATTTATGTTTGTGTTTTCACTTTCCCTCTAGGTGAGGTACTTAGCTACACATTAAAATATTAATCAAAGTAATTAAATCAATGAAAAAGAAGAAGATATCACCCATATACGATGTCGATCTTCCGTCTTAGTCCGTCTTCAAATGACTATAATTGCACACCAAGAACTTCAAGTCGACTGCCTCTTGCCAAGTCCCTGTTCTTCACTAATTTCTTACTGTTAATTGCACCCTCAAAAGACCCCTCTCCAAGTTTCGAGTATTTTCCTTTTAATAGCCAGTAGGTTGGTCAATTTGGTTTCCATTTGAGAAGAAATTCTTTCCAAAATTGAGTTAACACCCAATTTCATTGACCACAATTGAAAATATCCAATTGGCTTGGATTACGACAAACAAATATGGTGGGTTTCCTCCTTCAGGGGATTTCTTGGAAATCGAGAATCACCGGCATTTGGAAACCAAATAAGTTTGAATTTTTCGCAAATTGGAAAGATAAATGCGATTGAATTGATTAGATCTACAAAAGCTTGTATCAGTTATATTATTGGATGCATGTGGAATCTACAAACTTCACTCTATAGAGAAGATAGCAGGAAACTCTGAACTCCTAATCGCCCTCATCTAGCAGGGGAGTAATCTCTAAACCCTAAACTTCTAGTAGTACTAACATGCAATTTCTATGATTCACCCTTAGTATCTGGTTTGTTTTCACTCCCTATCTATTAATTGAGACTGATTTATAGATCTGGGCAGTTAGAACCCTACAAATTTTCTGATAGGTGAAATTTTCTTTCATTTGAGCTTCACTTTAGATTCAACTGATGAATCTGATAATTTGGTCTTTCATCACCTGTCTTCTATCTGACTACAATTCAGTCGGTCGACCGGTCATGCTGAACCTTTATGCATATTTAGTTCACAATACTAACCTTCGTTACAATATGTTAGCACATAGTCAATCTACTTGCGATCGTTTTGATCGGGTTTCCAAATTGGTTTCATCAATCATTAACAGTAATCACTCTAGAATCACTAATCGAACAGTTGCTGGCCACTTTGGCCTCTGGATCAGCCGAATGACAAATAGAATACATCTCAACTTTCCTTTCGACCCTGGTAGACACCACATTTTGAATATAATTCTCCATTTAAGTCATGCAGCTTATATCGCTTATCTTCCAGCTCACTTTTTGTTAATAACTTTTGTCGTTGATTTTCATATAGATTTAACTCTTAAACCAACCTCCGTAACATGTTCACTTCCACCCTTAATCGCAATTTTATTGCGTGCATTTGTCGAAGTAGCGGGGTATTTATACTCGGGCTATGACGGCGATCCCAATTTCCAGGTATCTGACAGGTTTCTACTTTGTAGAATTCGAATAGATATGGTCTCTTTATATGGAGAATACTGGCGGGATACCCAGGAATCATTGTTTGATTCCATCTTGCAAACATCTCTATTTCTTCAAGAAATTTTAGATGTATGCTTAATCCATCTCAAGTGTTACAGGAAGTTAGGAAAAAGTTTCATCTTTAAATCATTCAGACAGAAGCTCAAGAACAAATATCATATCATACTAAAGAAGAGCTGCCAGCTTAGCAAGCTACAGAATAAAGACAGTTCGACAAATCGAAGATATTTTGTGCACTTATTTAATTCTGTTATTTTGTTTTACTACTTAATATACTGTAATTTTAATTTTCTTCATAGTTTGTTGTAAAACTCTCTTTATATTAATGTATTACCCTTCAACAAAAAAAAAAAAAAACTTTGTAATTAATTTCCATGTGTACCCCACCTTCATATATATAAAAAGAAATCAGGGAGACTTTTAAAAGGCACGTCATGGCATCTTTACTTCCACATTTTCAACCAACATTTGTTTGAAGTACCTAGTTGTCTCAATCTTCCCTTAAGGTCCTTAGGTACAGTTCAACAAAAAAAAAAAGGTCCTTAGGTACCAAATCAACATCAATTTCTCACAACTCTTGAATTCTTCGAATCTTTGGGTTACCCCTGAAAAACCAATAAACTCCATCAATTTTATCAAAATTAACAAATAACAAACAAAGCTTGACGACGAATAATTGAGTTTTAACGAACTTACCATTGACCGACTGAGATCTTTGGAAAGATATTGGATTAAGTCGGTAAGCGTGCGGCATACTTCTGTCTTCTCATGTTCAGAGTATAAGACATCGGCGTTGCTTACGCGGACTCCCCAACTCTCTTTACGAATCTCATGGCATACCTAGTTGTGTTTGAGTCAGAGCAGGGTTGGAGTTCCGATCTTGCTGACCTCCCGATTCTGAATTAGGTGGCAGACCTCTTTGGGTTCAGCGGTCATGTTGCTTTGAGACGGGTTGACCCGTTGAATTTCTGTTCTTTTCTTGACTTCTTGACGATAGGCAACTGATGATCATCTTATATATCATCACCGCAATCGTTACCAACCCTAGTAAAGATATTTAAGTGGTCCACTGGGTGAGTAAACGGAAAGTAATTTTTTTGGAGGAATCCATTAAATTGGTTAAAAGAAAAAAATACTATATTTTTCTATATTAAGGCAAAAAAGACAAAAACGTGCCTTCTGTCTTACTTGCCAATAAATACCTCTACAATCAAGAATAACATGCCATAATCCAGATTACTTCATTTCAGGAAGAGAGAGAGAAACTCTTTAATCTGCGGAGAGAAGATGTCAACTCTGTCAGATGAGAGTTTGATCAAAATCAAGTTCACAAAGCTCTTCATCAATGGAGAATTTGTTGATTCTATTTCAGGTACTCCTCTTTTCTTACTCATATATATACACATATAATCAATTGGGACATAACTAGATATTAGAATTCCACCTTAGCAATGGATCTTACCTAGTAATATTGTTTGACTCTGTAAACAAAAACACCACCTTGATTACTCAATCTATTCTTTCACTTTATTGGAAGCCACATCGATTTCTACCTATAATTTCTTTGGGGAATTTTTCGCTCCCTAGAAGTATTGTTTTTTTGAATTGGTAAGCGTGTGCCTCGAACCCTTGACCTTTAAGTTGAAAGACTTACCTCTTACCACTTAAGCCAAGGGTTGTTGGCCCCTAGAAGTATTGTTGCTCAATGTTCATTACTAGTATTATTGTTAAGTATAATTAAATCAATTCCCATCCATTTATGGTTATCAAATTTTTGATGTGTTGAAATTATGTGGGGGAGTAGGAGGAATAAAATAGAGGAAGAAGAAGATTTAATTAAATACTTGTAAATGTAAGAGCTATATATATATATATACTAGGTGTCCACCGCATCCGTAGGACGCGGTAGATCTTTTTTGGCTACGCCGTTGTTGATATTTTATATCTTAATGACAAAGAAGATTTAATTGGAAACAGTGAGTATGTGAAGTTCATTAAATTCTTCAATACAAATTATCTAATAGTGGAATATTGAAGAGTCAAATGATAACAAAGTAAAAGATAAAAACAAATGACTACTACAGATAAAATAAAAGAAAAAAAATCAAATAATAAAACTCTGATCATTGTAGATGAAGATGATTAAAAATATCTCACGAAGAAGTCGCCATTAAATATACGAAGAAATTGATCTTGTTTAGGTGGGTAGTTATTCGGTTTTAATAAAGAGATAATTAAGGGATAGAGTTAGTCATGTGTTTAGGTGGGCAGAAGAGAGAGAAGGAGAAATTTGAACAACTACTTGTGAGGAGGAACGTGGGTAAATAATTGGTTTAGGGAGAGATTTGAGGGAGAGAAAATGGGTGAAGTATGAGGTGATTTGTAACTCCTTATCTAATTGAGTGACACATAGACGAGTGGTTAACATAACTTAGTTTTAATTCAATTTAAGCCATTAGATCAATAAACTACCGATGAAGATCGGACGGACGCGAGTATCTCAGACATAAATCGACGGTTGATCTCAAAAAACCATTGCGTGTTATGTAATGTGTATATATATATATATATATATATATATACTTATTTATTTATTTGAGAATTAACTACGATCTACGTTAGTCGTTACAAGGCATTGATACATCATGAAGATGTGATTAGCACGATAACCGCCTAATTTAAACCATGAATGAAAGAGACTAAAGCCCAACAACATGAAAGGGCCTAAAGGCCGACAAATTTATGACATTGTTTACTATATTTATAGCCTAAACTACATGAGATAAATCTTGATGGCAAACTGCTTTCAACAAGATTCCATCCCACAACCTCATGGGCTTAAGAGGAGTGTCCAACCACTGCACCAAAGATTGGTGGATATATATATATATATATATATATATATATATGTACATACATACAAAGTTTACGTACAAAAATGGTTGAAATTTTACATACAAAAATATTTTCTTAAGGTAAGTGTCAAATAAGACAATAACTTTCAATCTAGAAGGTAATATCTTAACTAATTTTAATTCATTATGGTTAATCTTACGTACAAAAGTATTTTCTTTGTTACGTCTCCTGGTTTCTCTCCAAAACTGAATAAATCCCGACTTCAATCACAATCAGTTTTTTTTCTTTCAGCTTCTTGGTGGTTGATAAAATGATATCGAATAGGAACTACAAATACGAACACAACCTCGTAATTAAGGCAAGAAAGGGTCCTTAACCGTTCTTCCACTTAGAAGGGTGAACATTTTACAACAATGACTTACTGACCACATGCGTTCTTCGAATCTGAGGTCGTCCTTGATTCTTAGATCCACAGGTAGGAGGTCTGACTAATGGGATTCGACCGTATTATCCTTCGCATTTTGTTCGGCCCTGATTTTTTGATCAAATAACATTTCTCAAAATTGATCCCTTAATTGAATATCTTAGAAGTCTTATTTTTACAAAATACTATCTGGTGCAAAAACATTGATTTTTTTATATATAGTTGAAAATAACGAACTTGTGTTACTTATAAATTTTGTCAATAACGAAACGTAGTTCGGAATTTTTCATACGTGAAATACCACGAAAATCAAGATCTGGTTGTTTTTCAAATTTCTTTAACTCTTATTTCTGCATATAGAGGTAGGCCTTCAAATTCATTAGTACCTTTTAGGTTTCACTCCGTTTTGACCTCTAATTTGTGTTCAACTGACCATTTTGGGCCCCAAAAAATCAACTTTTTTATATTTTCAAAAATATCCTTATGGTATTTTTTCGGTATTTTTGTAGTTTGAATGGTTTTAAAAGATACACCTCACCCCTCTTTCTTTCATTCACGTCTTTAAACCTTCCACCTTACCTCTTTTTTTATGGTCGTTTGCAAGAGGGCGTCGTATTTTTGGGTTATGGTGTCTCTTACTGTTGGTAGCGGAATCTCAAACATCTACTATGTCTAACACTAGTATCCCCAAAATCTCATGCATAAGCTAATGATGAACTAAGAAGTTAGAGATTACCTTAATCGCTAGTTTTATCTCGAACCTTTTCAATCGCTTTTGAGAAGACCAAGAGCTTCAGTTGTAGCTCCTATACTTGGGGCACCGAGAAATCACCTTCATCTCCCAACTTGTTGTTAGCTAGAGCTCCAATGGTGGTTAGATTGAAGAACACTTCTTCTTTGACTAGATAGATAGTAATGGGAATTAAATCTCTTTCTTTCTCTACTTGATGTTGTGGAGATTGAAAGCTTCTTGAGAATTTTCCACACCTTATTCAAGCTTAAGAGACATTATATAGAACCCTAAGTTAGAGTAAAACCCTAATTAGGTTTCCTAAAAAGCCCTTTTGAATAAGATTTAAGGAATAGTCAAAAATAGAAACTTGTTTCTATTTACACATTTCCTATCTCTTGGATGACCAAAGTAAGCCCTAAAAGAGCATATCAGGCCGGCCCTATTAGGGTAGTCGGTCAAGCATGGCCGACCCCTCTAATGGGCCCAAAATCTCTCTTAAGTGTCACTGGCCGAAATCACTTTATCCGGGCATTTTGTACTATCTTTGCCTAAACTTCTTTTAGGCCTTTTGGACATATTTATGGGTCTTACTCATGGTTATATCTCACATCCCTTTAGTCATATCTTCCGATCAAGTTGACACTCTTTGGTGTAACCCGATGTAGGATCCGGACGAAGTTAACCGCGAATCGCTTGGTGATTCGACTATCGTAGTTGGTTTCTAGCTAAGCACTACGACCCCTAAATCATCCGAACTTGATGATCTTCTTCATCAATTGTCCTATACGAAAAATTGCTCGAATTGCATCTTTGGTCGAAGGACATCTCCTTCACATATTGTCAAGGTTTTTGGCTTGCAACTTCTCCGCGAATATCACAAAAAAATTCTTCTTCTTCTCTTCTCACCACCAACTCTAATATTTTTGGTCTTCTTATTGTTCCTCTCTTTTGTTTCTCTCTATCTCTCTCCCTTTCCCTCCCTCTCTCTTCTTCTTCTCCCTCTCTCTTCTTCTTCTTCTTCTTCTTCTTTCCCCCTCTCTTCTTCTTCTTCTTCTTCTTCTTCTTCTTCTTCTTTTTTTTTCTTCTTCTTCTCCATCTCTCTCCTCATCCTCCTCCACCTACTCTTCTTTGTCCGATGAAGGGGAAGAGCCTTTCGTCAGACTCATCAAGTCTAGTAAACCCACACGAAGAATGTCTCAATCGGGAGCTTCAAATCCAGACCTCCAGCGAAGGGGTTCTTCCCCTTCCCCGAACTGAGGAGAAAGTGAAGAATAAAGAGAGATCAGAGAAGAAGGAGAGGCAAAAGAGAGAAAATAAAGGAAGAGACGAAGAATATATATATATATATATATATATATATATATATATATATATATATATAAGGCCTGGCAGTGGTGGTGGTACCAGAAGAAGAAATAAAATATACTTGTAGGTTAATTCCGTTTTGGCTCCCAATTTGTGACCAACTGGCCGTTTTGGCCCTATAAGTGTCTGACAGTTTGTTTGGCCCCCAATTGTGTCAGATAGTCCGTTTTGGCCCCCTTATTTTATTAAACATACCTATTTTTCCCTTGTGGCATTTTCGTAATTCTTTTATAATTATTTTTTACTTCACCGAAATTATTTCTATCTTTTTATCACTCTCTCTCCCTCTCTCCTTCTTCCTTTATCTCGTTTAAGCATTCTCTTATTTTTCCCTCTCTGTCTTACTTCTGTACCACCACCACCACTACCACCACGATCTTTATCCACCACCATCATCACCATGGCATACTAATTCAGATGTTAAGCATGTGGATCTGTTTAAACTCAAAATCAGAACATATCTCCACCACACCATATCACCATCACTTAGGGTTTTGGACTTTTGAAGGTTATAATCTCAATACTTATTTGCAGCAAGAGTTGAAAGCATAGTTCTTAGTAGTTGTGGTCAAGTGATATAAGTGTCGGGACTGAGTTTGGGCGTTCTCGATTTAACGAGAGATCAAACCATATCAGCCTGTTGGAAATTAGGGCTTTCTTCAAATAAACCAAACCAATCCCGCTCGACTTCTAGTATTTCTGCAACAACTTATTTTTAGGGTTATTAATCAATATAACCTTAAATTTGGTAAGCTAAGTTCAAATTAATTATTATAGGTTTATTATTCATTAACTTTCTGGTTTATAACTCATTAACTTTCTGAAAGAAGGTTTAAATAAACTATTAGGGTTATAAATAGGAAAATTTGTTCAAAACTCCCTAAAAGATTTGGACTTTGGTTAAAAATGATCAGTTAATTTTTTTTAGTCTTCAACTCCCTGAGTACTTTGTTAATTTGCAACGCCTTCCGACAACTTAACAACTGTTTTGCAACATCTTTGGAGCGCCTTGCAACACCTTACAACATCTTTGCAACACCTTGGAACCCCTTTGCAACATCTTGGAACACCTTTGTAAAAATGTTAGGTTTTTAACCAAACAAAATACTTAAATTTCGGTTTTTAACAAAAAAAATATAAAATTTAGGTTTTTAAGAAAAAAGAAATATAAACTTGTCTTTTTAACTACAAAAAGTTTCCAATTGGATCTTCGACCCAACTTCTTGTTATAAATAAACATAACCCAACTCTTGATGCAATATCTGTTGGAGTAAAAACAAGAATCTTTCCAAACTTCAACTTATTCTTCACTGATTGGGGGTTTGATTATATGATGATAATCATGAAGTTTCATCCCATTTTATTTGTTTATCTTTGAACAAATTATGTCGTGTTTGTTTTGTTAAATAGTTCCAAGATCATTTCTTCTAGGAAATTTTATATAAATTTTTGTTGTTTTAATATGGGATTTATTTGGAAAAAGAATTAAGAGATGAAGATGAGATGACAGAGAAATCGATTATGGTGGTGGTAAAGAGGGAAGAGAAATGGAGGGAATGCGAGAGAGAGAGAGAGAGAGAGAGAGAGAAAAAAAAAAAAAAAGTCTGAGAAAGAGCGAGAGTGACGAAATAGAGAGATAAAATGAAGAAGAGATTTAGTTAAAAAAAAGTTAAAAATGCAATAAAAGAATCACAAAATATCACAAGGGAAAAATAGGTATGTTTGAAAAAAATAGGGGCCAAAAACGAACTTCCGGACACAATTGGGGGCCAAAACGAACTGAAGCACACATATGGGGGTCAAAGCAGCCAGTTGGTCACAAATTGGGGGCCAAAACGGAATTAACCCTTTATTTTTAAGGGTTAAAGGTCACTAACGACTTTCGCTGGCGAAACTTGTCGGTCGATGACCTTTTGCCAGAGAAGAAAGGTAAGGTGGAGAAAGGGAGAGATGAAGTGGATGGGAGATGAGATGAAATGGATAATAAAAGGGTTATTTCCCAAATGGCCCCCAACTTTGTGACCAGCTTCCTGCCTGGCCCCCTACTTTAGCAATAATTCCCGTATTGGCCCCCTTTTTCCGTTATCTTTGACATTCCGTTACTCTCTCTCCTCCATCTCATTTTCTCTCTCTGCCACATCATCTTAGCACGACACATCATCATCTTCTCCGTCAGGGTCGCCGGCCGGCCAAATTTCCGGCCGACGACCTTCAAATTTTTTTCTCTCTCTCTAAAAAAAAAATTTTTTTTTTAAATTCTCTCCTCTCTCTCTCTCTCTAAACTCCGGCGAAGGGGGTTTCCCTTCGCCGGAGGGTCTGTTCTGTTTCATCACGAACAGACCAGTTCTGGTCTGTTCGTGATGGCTGTTTCATCACGAACAGACCAGATCTGGTCTGTTCGTGATGGCTGTTTCATCACGAACAGACCAGATCTGGTCTGTTCGTGATGGCTGTTCATCACGAACAGACCAGATCTGGTCTGTTCGTGATGGCTGTTCATCACGAACAGACCCTCCGGCAAAGGGAAACCCCCTTCGCCGGAGTTTAGAGAGAGAGAGATAGGAGAGAATTTTTTTAAATTTTTTTTTTGAGAGAGAGAAAAAAAAAATTGAAGGTCGCCGACCGGAAATTTGGCCGGCCGGCGACCCTGACGGAGAAGATGATGATGTGTCGTGCTAAGATGATGTGGCAGAGAGAGAAAATGAGATGGAGGAGAGAGAGTAATGGAATGTTAAAGATAACGGAAAAAGGGGGACATACGGGAATTATTGCTAAAGTAGGGGGCCAGGGAGGAAGCTGGTCACAAAGTTGGGGGCCATTTGGGAAATAACCCATAATAAAAGGAGAGATGATGTGGATATTAATATTTTAACATTTTTTGTGATTAAGTTCATTTTCGCCCGCAAGAGTATTTTCGAAAAAAATAGAAATTATTTTTTAACTCTTGGAGGCCAAATCAAATTACTAGACACTTATGACGGTAAAAAAAACTGCAATTGGTCAACAAATTGGAAACCAAAATATAATTAAACGTTATTTTTAGTATGAATAAATCTATAATTACTCCCTTTAAAGATCACTACCAAAGACAAGTAAATTTATAAGTACTCTCTGTGAAGATCACTACTTGTAAGAAAAGAGAATTGTATTGGTTGACTTGATTTCCCGATTACATAAGATCTTTATAAAGAGTTTTACAAGAGAGAAGTTATAACAATTTCACAATGTGGGACTATATAACTATTTTAATACTCTTGTTTTGATCTTTCTTCTTCTTGTTAATCTACATCATTATCAAATACTATTGAGAGAAGTATTGAATAATGACTAGATTTTTTTTTTGTTGAACTAATAGAAAAGAATTACTCTTATTGAAAAAAAAAACTAGAAATATAAGCTAAATTCCGGTGAAAATCCGGCGGACGGTAGCCAATAATGGTATTGATTGACTTGATTTCACTATCTATTACATAAGATCTTTATAAAGAGTTATACAAGAGAGGAGTTTTAACAATTTGTACAATGTGGGACTAATAACTATTCTAATACTACCGAATTCCAATGGAAGTTAGGTTTCATTCGATTGAAATTAGGTTACAAGAATAGTAGATAACACAGATAGATAGTAAAAGCAAAAATTAAAATACCAAGGAAAAAATGACTAAAGTACCCAAAACTATTATATACAACAAAAATATATAATTCTAATGCTCTCAATTTATTTATTTTTTGGAAACTGGCTACGAAAGTCATTATAATGGAATTTGATACATCGAAGATGTGATAAGCATCATAACCACCGAATTAAACTTTGAAACGAACGGGCCTATAACCCAACTAAACTAGTGGCCTAAAGCTCAACGAAATAAAAGACCTAAAGCCCATCTAACTACATTATGTATACTCCTAATAACTCAAGTTCAATAAACCAGAGATTCCACTTCCTATGGGAAGTAAACCTGGGACATCTAGGATTTTTGAAGTTTATGTCAACACAAGCAGCCACTTGGACAACCAAGTGTTGACCTAATACTCCCAAACTTAAAGATTAGGCTATTACAATTTTAAAAGAATATCAACACACGATCTCTAGAAAACATGGACACATCTAGTTGGGTCAGCTTTCGTTATTTTATATCTCGCCTGTATCATGTGCAACATATGTTTGCAACAAAAAAACTGTGCACACACATATAAAATATAGAAATATAGAAATATAGATGGTAGCTAAAATGGCATATAGTGACATTTGACGACTATTATGCATTATACATTATCTATTGACAACGAATACCTAAAACCATGTGTTTCATTTTTATTAGATATAACAGTACAAAATACTAATAATTAATTGTTTTTAAACAGGTAAAACATTCGAGACAATAGATCCAAGAATAGGGGATTTGATAACAAGAGTTGCCGAGGGAGACAAAGAAGATGTTGATTTGGCTGTTAAAGCCGCTCGTCAAGCTTTCGACCACGGCAAATGGCCTCGCATGTCTGGCTTTGTAAGCTCTGTCTCTCTCTATCTCATGACCTAGGGGTGGGAATCGGGCGGGTATGGACACCCACGGGTAGAGATAAGACGGGGTCGGGCGGGTCGGGCAGATTCTCCTTGCGGCTATTAGGGTAGTTGGGCGGACTCGGGCGGGCATTTTACAATTTCTTCATGCTCAAAGCCCGCCCGAGCCCACCAAAAAGCTCGGGTAACTCGGGTAACGGGTCATCGGGTATCGGGTTCATTGAGATAATACCTAGAAAATTACCAGATTTTCTCAAAAAATTTAGTACTCCCTCCGTCCCAAATTAAGAGTCCACTATTCCTTTTTTGGATGTCCCAAATTAAGAGTCCCATTCCAAATATATCATATAAAATCCCTTACTTTTCCATGAATACCCTCTCTTTGATATTTTCAATATATTGTGCATTAGTTAAGCTAATTAAGATAGTTGACATTTTCCAATACAAAAGTTGATTTTTATTTGTAATCTTTCAATTACTTCAAGAAAAGTTAATTACTTCAAGAAAAGTTACATGTATTTCTAGAATGGAAACTATAATCCTTCAATTATTTTAAGAAAAGTTGTCAAATAAATAAGGGTAAATCTGGAAGAAGAAAAAAAGTGAAAATAAGTTGGATTACCAATATGGGACTCTTAATTTGGGACGGAGGGAGTATCAAATTTTCCCAAATATTATAAAATTTGATCCATGAGACATAAAACCAGATTCCTCCACATAAATTAACAAAACTGATAACATCCATATATTTGTTACTAATTCCATTACAAATCTTTATCTCTACAATCTAGTCCTAAACAAATCCACAAAGATCTGCAACACAGCTACAGATATCTTTTACACGTCTATGAAATAGGTATATTTAGAGATAGAGAGAAAAAGATGGAACATTGTACATAGATCATACACAGGGATCTAAGAGAAAGAAGTGCATATTAACATGCCAACACGAGACTTGGATCTCTTCCACTTTTGGTTTGTTTTCGTATGTCCGTTTTTCTTTTTCTCTTCTTTCTTCACCCCAAAAAAGATCATAAGATTTTAACACAACATAGATGTAGATAAAGATGCAAAGAAAATGAAATAATTAGATTCCTATTTCATACAAAAGGCTAAGAGTAAAAGAAGATCACAGAAATAAGATAGTGCAAAGGATAGAGAGAGAGAGAGAGATAGTGATGGGAAGTTTGAGGTGACAAAGGGTTGACAACAATGGGTTTAAGTCTTACATTTTGACACAGATGGGAGCCCTAAATCTGACGGTTCTTATTAAGTTGGGTACCCTTGCACTCCCATTTGCTAATGGGCATATAACATAAATGGCGGGCATCTAAAGGCACCTATCGGGTGTACATGACGGGATCGGGCTCGGGCGGGGTGCCGGGCAGAGCTTTTAACCCGAGCCCGCCCATAGAAAATCGTAGGGCTGGGCGGGTAGTACCCGTCTTCGGGCACGAGCGTCCGCGGGCTCTACCGGACTCGGGTAACCGTGACGGGTATCGGATAGTCGGGCATAATTCCCACCCCTATCATGACCTAATCTTTTGGGTTCCTTAATCCACAAAATGGTGGCCACCCGAGATAGGATCCTTAATCCAGGTTAAATCTATGAATATGTCTAGATACATGTTTTTTAGTTAGGTCACCACTTGTTGGGAAAAACGGGTCGAGTCGATGCAGCGGAAATATAAAATTTTCCCCTTTTGTGTTAGTTACGAGGATAATATAGAATAATAGTGGGAGCAATAAACAAAGAACAGAAAGTAAATAAGACAACGATTTTTAATGTGGAAAACCTCCTCAATATCAGAAGCAAAAATCATGTGACTCGTAGTCCAACCAAATCAACTATAATAAGCAAAGTAATTACAGACTACGTCCACCCGAGACTCAGAATCCAAAAAAGAAATCAATCTCAAACACGAAGAAACACGAAGAAACCCTCACAAGAAACAACAAAACACAACCCAGAAATTTACAGTCCAAAACGACCCTAAATTCACTAGGATTCCGGCCACCAATCAACGATCATAACGTACAAATACTATATGAACAAGCCAAGATTATTTCTGCCAAATTTCAGCTCAATCGGAGAAAAACTCACCGTCGGATTCCTCGAACAACGAAGACTGCACGTGCTGAAAAAGTTCTGCCCCGCTCTTCTCGGCAACCTCCTTCTCTCCCCTCTTCTCTTGTGCGTTTCTAATTGTGCTCTCAACTTCTAATTAAGATTAAGGAAGTATTTGTAGACTTTCCCTTAATCCTAATTCCACCGTCAGAAGTAACCGACCCAAAGAAACTCGACTCAGGCCCAAATTTGTTTCCTAAACCAAACCCAACTAGGTTTCCCCACTAGGAGGAAAACCCAACAATAACAGTTCATCTAACTACTTTATTTATAACAAAGTTCAATAAATCTTGAATTTACACTTTCATGAAATAGAACATGGGAGACCTCCGTACTGCAAAGTAATGCATTACCAACTGAACTATCAGTTGTTAGCTAGTACGTGTGCTTTACATCATCAATGGACACAAGCAACATATTATCATAAAAGAGTATTTAAAAAATGGTTGGACATTCTATGAACCTATATGTGCTTCTGGTAACGGTCAGTTGGGGTCAAATCCATCTGGGCTCTCATAATGGGCCTTTTGGCCAGGGGGTATTAACTAGATGGGAAACTTTATATCCACTCACCATTTTACCTGCCACACGCACATTAGGATTGACTTGATCAATTTGCTTTAACCGAGTCAAATTTCACTCGCACTCACTACTAAGTCAATAATGGTCTAACATATTAAAAAATACCTAAAATTTTACCGCTCCCAAAATCTAGGAATGTTTCCATTAACCACATTCAAACCCCACCACTTGAAGTTTTTTTTCAGCGAAAAATCCCAAAATCAAACAATTCTCTTCGTGTAAAATTAGTAATCAAATTAGTGAAGCTTTTTATTGGTGTTTTTAATGATGACAATCACGGAAAAGAAAGAAACTTCACACTCTAATTTTGATCCAAATAAAATTATAAAGACCGAAGAATCATTCACTAAAAAGGTACGAAAACATCCAATGAATCTTCGTTTTAAGTTGTTTCCTTCAGTATAAGTGGTCGTATTCTTGAAAAACAACAAAATTCATGAAGTAACCTATCGGAGGTACCAGTCCGACTTGCATTATAAGTCGACACAAAGCTACTGATGCCTTATGTTATACACATTTTCCTGATAGTGTGAGCATAACATCAATTTTATCTTAGCGACGGAAAACTTATCAAACTTCTCTTCAAATGTTGCTCTTTGTTATTTGCAATAGGACTCCACGGATGTTATATGTTACACATATGTTTCATCTTTCCTACAGTTTGAGTATGATATCAGTTTCATCTTATTGACGAAAAATCTATCAAAATTCTCTCAAATGTTGCTCCTGAGGAATAGGGATACATGAAAATGAAAACGCTAACTTAAGAATGAGAGAAAAAAATCGAGAACGAGAGGAAAAAAGAGGGAAAGATCGTGTAGGAGAAAATATTGGTCAAGGATTTTGACCAACATGCGTGTGTCTATTGGAGAAGTGAGTGTTAGGGTGAAAATGGGTCTAAGTGTGATTGTGAATAGAGAGGAAAATTATAAGGACCAAAATTCGGGTCAAAATACCAAATGAAGCCCAACCCAGAATAATAATGCAAATTAAACCCAAAACTTGAAATTACACTCTTAACCTCAGAAAATAGTAAGCTAAGCATTTTACAAAATGTTTATGAACATTCTAATGTGAGACGCGCACAAAGTAGTAGTTAGATGAACATTTTGTAAAATATTTTAGTATAGATGTTAGGTATCTTTTTTTTTTTTTTGTTGAAGAGATGTTAGGTATCTTGATTTTGTAAATAACTTTACTTCTCAGAAAATTTTCACAACAATTTTAAATATAAAGTTGTTTGTTGGGAACATTTTACAAAATATTTATTTTTTATCTTGTACATTTTTAGATCTGAATAGAGTTTGAAGTGATATTATGTATGCACTTATACCTATGTTAGTGGCAAAAGTAGTCGTTAGATGAACATTTTGTAAAATATTTTAGTATAGATGTTTGGTGTTTTTATTTTGTGAATAACTTTAGTTCGGAGAAAAAAAAAAGTTAAGCTTGCACTTATACCCGTGTTAGTTGCAAATTAAATAGTTAGCTAAGCATTCTATAAAATGTTATGATGAACATTCTCATGTGAAACGTGGACAATGTTGTGAATGATTACACAGTACGTGATAATGTTTGAAACAACTTTTGAAATGTACTAACATAACTGTTTTAGGCTCTAGGTTTCAGAATAACATCGGAAAAATCATGTTTCGGTTCAAACTCTTTATCTTGAAATGCAGTCTAGTTTCGTAAACATTAAGTTGAATGTTTGTGCTAAATTATATTTGTTGGGAACATATTACAAAATGTTGATATTTTATCTTGTTCATTTTTAAATCTGAAAGAGTTTCAAATGAATTTTTGTCTGCACTTATACTTACTTCTATTAGTGGCAAAAGTAGTTGTTAGATAAACATTTTATAAAATGTTTTAGTATAAAAGTTAGGTGTCTTGATTTTGAAAATAACTTTAGTTATGATAAATTTTTCACAACACTTTTAACATAAAGTTATTTGTTGGAATCACTTTACAAAATATTTTACTCCCTCCGTCCCAAATTAAGAGTCCACTATTCCTTTTTTGGATGTCCCAAATTAAGAGTCTCATTCCTAATATATCATATAAAATCCCTTAGTTTTCCATGAATACCCTTTCTTTGATATTCTTAATATAGGGTGCATTAATTAAGCTAATTAAGATATTTGGCATTTTCCAATACAAAAGTTGGTTTTTCTTTGTAATCTTTCAATTACTACAAGAAAAGTTGCATGTATTCAAGAAAAGTTGCATGTATTTCTAGAATGTAAATTATAATCCTTGAATTACTTCAAGAAAAGTTGTCAAATAAATAAGGGTAAACATGGAAGAAGAAAAAGTATGAAAATAAGTTGGATTACCAATATGGGACTCTTAATTTGGGACGGAGGGAGTAGTATAGATGTTAGGTATCTTGATTTTGTAAATAACTTTACTTCTCAGAAAATTTTCACAACATTTTTAAATATAAAGTTGTTTGTTGGGAACATTTTACAAAATGTTTATTTTTTATCTTATACATTTTTAGGTATGAATAGAGTTTGAAGTGATATTATGTCTGCACTTATACCTATGTTGGTGGCAAAAGTAGTCGTTAGATGAACATTTTGTAAAATGTTTTAGTATAGATGCTTGGTGTTTTTATTTCGTAAATAACTTTAGTTCTGAGAAAAAAAATTTAAGCTTGCACTTATACTCGTGTTAGTTGCAAATTAAATAGTTAGCTAAGCATTTTACAAAATGTTAAGAACATTCTCATGTGAGACGTGGACAATGTTGTGAATGTTTACACAGTACATGATAATGTTTGAAACAACTTTTGGAATGTACTAACATAACTGTCTTAGGCTCTAGGTTTCAGAATAACATCGGAACAATCATGTTTCGGTTCAAACCCTTTATCTTGAAATGTAGTCTAGTTTCGTAAACATTAGGTCGAATATTTGTGCTAAATTATATTTGTTGGGAACATATTATAAAATGTTGATATTCTATCTCGTTCATTTTTAAATATGAAAAGAGTTTCAAATGAATTTTTTTTCTACACTTATACTTACTTCTGTTAGTGGCAAAAGTAGTAGTTAGATAAACATTTTATAAAATGTTTTAGTATAAATGTTAGGTGTCTTGACTTTAAAAAGAAAATAACTTTAGTTATGATAAATTTTTCACAACACTTTTAACATAAAGTTACTTGTTGGAAACATTTTACAAAATGTTTATTTTATATCTTGCACATTTTTAGATTTGAATAGAGCTTCAAATGAAGTAACATTTGCACTTATACATATGTTGGTGGCAAAAGTAGTAGTTAGATAAGCATTTTATAAAATATTTAAGTACAGAATTTAGGTGTCTGTATAATGAAGAATATTTAACGATTAAGATTTATGGCTACAACACTACAAAAAATGTTCACGAAAACATGATTGTGTCTGTATAACGAAGAAAAATAAAGCGACACGTTAAATGAAAAAGTGAATACTAACAGTGTTGGAATTATATAAAAATGTCGTTTATATTACAAAAAAATGTTTGAAACATTTGTAACAGTGTTCTGAACACAACCATAATGGATTGGCGAAATCTTCAAAACTTGTACGGGATCGAAAATGTTAGAAAACCATAAGATTGTATATCGGCAAAGAGCTTTTCGAAAAGCTTTGACACCACCCGGAAATGTTTGACCAACATCAGTAAATATTTCCCCCCAAGATTCAAAAACAAGTTTTTTTGTCCTTTTGAGAAGTATCAATTGCTATATCTTTTTCCATAGATATAAAATCTGCAAGTTGAATCAACACATAATTATATGCATACGGAACAAAATGCACAAGACATTTGTGTGAATGCACTCTACAACTTGTTAAATGTTTACAAATTTGGAAAAATGTAAAAGACATAAAATTTGAAATTAAGCATTATGTTAATAACACAAGATACAATGTTCTAATTGATGTGTTTGTGTTGGTATAACAAAGAAAACATTTAAGGATTAAGATTTATGTTTAAAACACGACAAAAAATGTTCACTAAAATACATTTTGTCTGTAACGAAGAAAAATTCACAAGAATCAACACAGAATTATATGCCTATTGGGAAAGACATAATGCACAAGAAGACATTTCTGAGAATGCACATGACAAATTTGTAAATGTTTACAAATATCGAAATATGTAAGAGACAAAATATTCGAAATTAAGGATTTTGTTAACAACACTACAGAAAATATCGAAAAATATTTACAAGTGCTCAAAACATACGTACAAGTGTTTAAAACACCAATCGATTTTTGTAAAAAAACAAAATCTGATATATGATGGCAACATCTATTAAAAAAAAAACTAAAGCATTTTTGAGTTTGCTCGTTGCATTTACATCGTATTAACAACATATTTTAAAATGCTTAATGCACGAGTCAATTTGTCTGTTACAAAGCAACATATGTAAAAAAACCATAATGCTAGAGAGAGAAACCAAAAAAAAATAGATCTGAAGTTGTACTTTTTGATTTCTTAGAAAAAAAATTGTACGTAAAGTTTTTTCACACTATTGTTTTTGAAATTATATCGTGTGGAAGTAAACCAAAAAACTTCATAAGAAGATTGAACCTTATAAGATAAAGAAACACCAAGAACAACCTCACCAATGAAGCTTCAAATAACTAGATCTGAAAATTAATATATTAATCTCTCTAAAACACTATGAAAACACCCTAAAACCAGATTTGGAGTTTCTTTCAACTTCCATTAAAGAAGATAAAAGATGACGATTGAAGATAAAAGAGTAGAAGAGAGAACATGAAGACGTACCTTCAAGGAGAAGCAGATCCGACAAAATTTCTCGACGGGATGCAATATCCGATCATCAAGTTTGGAGAGAGAACAAAGAATTTTTTGTTCAGGTATTTTAGAGAGAGAGAAAGTGAGGGAGAAATGGATTTTAGAAAGAGAGAGAGAGAAAGAATGAAAATGAGAGGTAATGATAAGTGGTTGTATGTATATAAGGGTAAAGGAGGAAATATGAAAATATAGGAGGTCTTAGAGAAGCATTTTTTGGAGGGATGGTGCCTAGAGATCCGTATTTGGGTTTGTTTTGGGATAATATCTGAGTATTGGGTTTTTTGTAGGTTATTATTCCGGGTTGGGTTTTATTTCCTACTTGGGCCGAAAATTTGGGTTTTTTACCAAAATTTTCAATCGTAAGTGTATTACATAAAAACGGTAAGTGTATATAACATTTTCCTTGACTAGATTGAAGGTCCACGCACGCGGGGACTTTTCTGAAAAATCTATTTTGTCCTGTCTAAAGTCCTTAACTTATTCAGTCTCTTTACCAAAACGATTTGACTCGTCTTACAGAGACTATTGGAGAAGTGATTTCTGCATTTTTTTTCCTTTCGACAGAAACATTTAGGCTAATGCATTTTAAGTTGTCTTTTGCAAAAATTAAAATGTTATGCATATTATCCATTGTATTTGACAAACCCATTAAGGGACAAATAAAATTTTGGCTAACGCATTATATACGTTTTTTTGTTGAAACGCATTATGTATGTTGTTAACAACATAATATTATATGTTGTCAACATTTTATAACAAGTTAGGACAATTATATACAATTTATAATTATATATGTTGTCCTCATTGCTAGACACTTAAGATTGAGGTACATAGTAAAACAAAAAAAAAAAAAAAAAACCTTGTTCCGCCCCCGCCCACGACTCCTTGTATGACAAAGTAAACATATATGTGTCTAGTAATACTTATCGGATCGTCCGACTCGGGCACGACCTGGCCTGTATGGCTATAGGTATTCACGTCTCCTTGTGTTTTTATCCTTAATATGGATGGGATGTTTCAGACGAACTTCAGTAATTTCCGTACACAGACTCCTCTTGTGAATAATTATACTTTTTTAAAAAAGAACTTTTTGATCTTTTCTCTTCTTACAACAATATTGCATTATTAATGATTAACGATATATTTGTTACTGCAATATCAACTACACAGCTTTCCACAACTAGTTCGCCTCAGACCCCTCCTATAAATCACATATAGTCGGCCCCTGAATAGTAAAACCTTTACAGTAATGTGTATATATATTGTTATGATACGACATTTGATATGTATAAATTTACTATTTGAAACTATAAATCCAACTACAACTTCTTACTGTTTTTCTTCCTGATTTGTTAAATATTACTCAGGAAAGAGGAAGGATAATGAGTAAATATGCAGATTTAATAGATGAACACATAGAAGAATTGGCTTATCTGGATAGTATAACAGGCGGTAAGCTATTTAGTATGGGTAAGATCATAGACATCCCAGAATCTGCAAATTTGTTACGTTACTATGCTGGTGCTGCTGATAAAATCCACGGAAAGACGTTAAAATTGTCGCAGCAAATGCAAGGGT
>BEHA01000776.1:230573-249429 GCA_002897215.1 Eschscholzia californica subsp. californica
GAAAGCTCAAATGATGACTTCGATTCCACATGAATGATTAAAGGTTTAGGAATCACTTCACAGATCGTTTTACTGGCAAGGTTACAAATCCACTACGACCTTTTCTCTATGGTTGCTTTCTGTGTATACCTATGACTGACAATCAACAACTTATAAGTTCACCGACAGATGAAGGCATACATGATGTTATTACTAAAATGGGGATCCATAAAATCACCCGGTCCCAACGGTTTTCCAAACATAGTTTACAAAAAATGTTAGAATATTGTTAGTCAAAATTTCTGTGCACTAAAGGATCAAGATCAATATTGGTGTGGCTATGAATAGGCTATCAAGAGTTATTGTTGGTCTTTGAAAGTTGAGAGGATTGTATATTTGTATTTTCTCTATTATTATCATTTTCTTTTTCTTGTGTCGGTGTCTAGCCAATTTCTTTCTCTTCATGAGGCACTTTACATTTAAAGGTATGTAACTCTCATGAAGTCTTCAGAGGAGAGAAATAACAATTATCATCCATGTAATACTGTGATTTTATCACTTATGAATGAAAATGGTTCACTTGGTTTCAAAAAAAAAAAAGATGTGAATGCATTTTTCCCCCATATTTAGGGCAAGTCCAACGTGGGGCTCGGGCTCCCAATTTTGGGAGCCCCTGAATTTTGGGAGCCCCGGGGCTTTGTCTCAATTCCAACGTCGGGCTCCCAAATCAAAATAATGTACGTGTGCGGAGTACGTGTGCGAAATTTTAATTTCAGTTTTCGACTATGAATTATTAATTTTAGATACAAAATTAAAATCACAATATTACATGGATGATAATTGTTATTTCTCTCAAATCTATCCGTTGGGAATTCCCAACGGATAGAATTGAGGGCTCCAACCCCGGCTCCCATTTGGGAGCCCCGAGGCTCCCGGGTTGAGAGGGTCGGGCTGGGGGCTGGGCCAAGACCCATACGTTGGACTTGCCATTATAGGTTTTCAGTGGCTCTAAAACAAATAGTTCCATATGTTAGCTATTGGGAAGAGCTTTAGTGATTGGGAGTAATTTAGTAACTTTTGGGGCATAGAGAAAGTCAGCTGCATTTTAATGCATTAGATCTGAGCCAGAATTGCAGACCGAATGTGATCTGTTGAATCTAGTGGAGATCCATAAACTGATCCAGAGAGCCGTCTAGTGGAGATCCATAAACATAAACTGTCCCAAACAGCAGAGAATTAATGTCATCAGATCGCGCGCTTGGGGACCTTCTAGAAGCTTGCATGAAATGCCCAACGCGTGACTAAAGCGTAAATCTTGCTTCGGACGAACTATTGGGAAGTTTGTCAATTGTGTTTCGTCCGCAAATTAATTGTCTTGTCATTTTGATCTCCAATTTAATAAAACTCATAATTGCTTTTTATCCCAACTTTAAACTTGAGCGCTGGACAAGATAAATATAACCGCATGTTTTGTCTTTGAATTTGACGATTCTAAGTTTCTAACAAAGCTTTTCATCAAAAAAAAAAAGTTTCTAACAAAGCCAATTTTTTTTTTTTTTTTTTTTTTTTGTTGAAGGAAAAACAAGGAAAACCAAACCAAAAACAATTACAACTTCAGCTCACATCTCATTCTCTCCATCGACTGCCACGTTCGACTGACCCCTTGTTTCCTACCCCATTTAGCTAATGTGTCTGCTAAAATATTGATCTTTCTCGAGCCATATTAAAATTGTATTTGCTCGAAGTTGGTGCGGCGGGCTCTGATTTGTTCCATGTGATGTAGAGACTGCCAGCTGATGTCCTTCCTTTTATCCTGAATATGGTTGATCAAATTGCTATTGTCGCTTTCAATAATGAGATGAGAAATTTTAAGCTCCTCAGCCCATTGTACTGCTATCAGGATAGCCAAACATTCGCATTCCTCCGCCGTCTGTCCCCTAATGGGCTCTGCCTTAGCTATAATAAAGTCCCCATTCTCATCATTAAATAATACAACCGATGCCTGCAGGATCAGTGAACTTGCTGAAGGATGCATCGACGTTTATTTTGAGGAAGGAATGTGGTGGTGGTAGCCACTTGGGGGGGATGATCTCGCTTTTTGGACTCCGATCATCGTGGAAGCTTGTAGTATAACATTGAATGTTTCTAATAATCTGCATAGGCAGGATGTCTTTCTTTCCAAAACATTGATCACATCTTGCTTTCCAGATAAACCACATAATTTTGGCGAGGAGCGCCATGGTTGTATCATCCAGCGACGACCAAAACATAATCCAGTCAAGCACCGAAACAATGCCATCAGTTCTGATGTTGTAATGAAACCAAATGGCTCTCGCAAAATTGCAATTAAGTAGGACATGAGATAAAGTTTCTCGTTCCTCGCAGAACGCACATCGATAGCTGTTGCCGATGTATTTACCAATTTTGTCTTTAACAGGAAGACTGTTAGTGCAGCACTTCCAGAGGAAGAGTTTGATTCTTGGTATGGTTCGAATGTTCCAGATAAAAGACCATTCAATAGTATCAGAATCCCGATTGCCATTGCTCAAATACCTGTACATAGATTTAATAGTGAAGTTACCCGAATTGGTAAGAGTCCATACCATTGCATCCTCCGCCGATGGGTGAAGGTTGATACTAAGGATAGCCCTGCAAATCTCCTCATTAAAGTATATCTGAAGCAGTTCCTCATTCCAATAATTGTTAGACATCAATTGGTTCACCGTGTTGAAGGGACAGTTATTTAGGTTTGGGATAGGCGGTTTATGATTAGGGATCCAGAAGTCATCCCATATACTTATTTTGGTGCCTATGTTAACATCCCAAAAGATAAGATTAGAGGTTTTGCCGATAGGCTCCGCTAGCGATTTCCAGACCCAAGAATGGTTTTGTTTAGGGGAAGGGGGTTTGGCCGATTTAGGGAAATATTTCGCTTTGAGTAGTTGAGCCCAGGGCGCATCAGGAAATTTAAGAAGACGCCACCCCAGTTTACATAGAAAAGCTTCGTTGTCAAGAATAGGGTTTCGAAGACCAAGACCTCCGAGCTTACGAGGACGACATATGGCAGCCCAGTTGATAGTGCGAATGGATTTAGCTTTTCCCCACCAGAATGACCGTTGAATGGTCTCTATGCGATTGCTAATGCCTTTCGGTATGGCGAAGCATTGCATCTGGTATCGGGGAACCGCCGCAGTAATAGTCGAGATGGGTGCGGCCTGCTTGGGAGAGGAGATTAGTTTGCCACTTCGAGAGTTTATGCTGAATTTGGTCAATCAGTGACACGAAAGCTTGTTTTTTCTTGGCTCCAATGAAAAGTTTTGTACCCAAATACTTGTCAAGGGAAGTGGCCTGGTGCACTTTGAGGGATTTGGTGATCAAAGGTTTGAATTTGGGGTGGGTGTTTTTTGAGAAGAAGATAGTAGATTTGTTATAGTTGATGATTTGGCCCGATTCAGACCCAAATAAAGTAAGAATATTGATGAGATTGGTGATATTATCCAGAGTATTTCGACCAAAAATGATGCAGTCATCTGCGCACAGTAAGTGGTTAATAGAGAAAGAGGACCGAGGAATGGAGATGCCGATGAATTTGTGAGGGCTATCGGGGGAATCCAGCAAGCGACTCAGTCCTTCCATGGCTAAGGCGAAGAGGAACGGAGATAGAGGATCCCCTTGTCTTAAACCTCTAGAAACGTTAAAGGAAGGACCAGGTCTACCATTGATAAGCACAGCCATCGATGAAGAAGAAATACAAGAATGAATCAGCCTAATCCAATGGTTATCATAACCCAGATTAACCATGATGTCCTCAAGGTAATGCCATTCTACCCGATCAAAGGCTTTCGACATATCCAGTTTTAAACCAAAAAAACCTTTAGAACCGCGTTTATTCTTGAAGGAGTGGGATATTTCTTGGCTTATGATAATGTTGTCGGTTATTTGTCGACCCGGAACATAAGCAGCTTGAAAGGGTGAAATAATATCCGGGAGAGTAATTTTCAAACGGTTAGCCAGAATTTTGGTGATAATTTTATACGTGGTGTTAAGCAGGCTGATGGGTCTGAAGTCGGCAGTGGATTGAGGGGACTTTGTTTTGGGAATGAGACAGATATGAGTGTGATTAGTGGATGGCGGAAGAAGGGAGGAGTGAAAAAAAGATCTCACCATCTGGACCACATCCGTCTTTACCATATCCCAATTGGATTGGTAAAAGAACGCGGGGGGTAGCCATCCGGCCCTGGGGCTGCCTCAGGTTTGAGGGAGAAAGTGGCAGCACGGATTTCCTCGTCATTAGGGGCAGCAGTGAGGATGGTATTTTGTGAAACTGAAATCTGGGTTGTGAACAGATTTTTAATGATGCCTGGGGAGGCTTGGGAGGTAGTGGAGGAGATTTTCTTTAAGTTGAGGGTGAAGAGATTGAAAATCTCAGAGGTATCAGAGCACCAGGAGTTGTCTTCTCTTTTAACAAACGATATGTAGTTTTTCTGATTTCTGGTTATTGCCTTGGCATGAAAGTATTTAGTGTTTCTGTCACCCAGCTGGACATGAGCCACCCTGAATTTTTCTTTCCAGATGCTCTCTTGAAGGTTGTAAGCCTCTTCCAACTGGGACGTAAGCTGAAATAAGGTTTCGTGGTTTTGAATTGACTGTATTAAGAGCGTAAGGTTTTTGATTTTTTGCTCGACATGACCAAAGACAGTTTTGTTCCATTGAGACAGTTTAATTGCCAGCTGATTAAGTTTTGTTGGATGAGATAAGAGTTCACATTCCAGTTATCAAGGATAAAGTTTTTGCAGGTTGGGTGGGACATCCAGGTTCGAATGAATTTAAAAGGCTTGGTACTCAGAGAGGATGGGGGGTTGGTGGAAAGTAAAATAGATAAATGATCTGATCCCACTCCCTGGAGATGTCTAATGCGGGAATAAGAAAGGAGGAAAGCCAAGGCAAATTGGCTAAAGCTCTATCGAGACACTCTTGGATCAAGTTGCCATGAAATTGACGGTTGGACCAGGTGAACGGGGATCCACTAAAACCCAAGTCGTGAAGCCCCATCTCATGAATAATGGACACAATCTACTTGGCCTTATTAGGGAGAGGTTTAGGAGGGCCATTTTTGTCTGACGGATACATGATGGTGTTCAGGTCTTCTAGGAGGATATTTTAATAAGAAAGGCGAATTACTTGGACCAGTAATGTGTTTCCCGAAGTTCAAGTAAGTTCATGTGGTTTTTTTTTTGTTAAAAGTTCATATAATCTAGAATCTGTGACACCATATTGTCTTGTTGACCCCATAAAGCTCGAAGCGAAAGATTATATTACCAACTACTTGCTACTATATTGTAATTTAAAGTTGTCGGGCAGTAGAGGAGGCAACCGAGAGAGCAAACAAATTAACAAAACATGATGCGGTCTAGCTCCCGCAATAGTTACAACCAAATTAAATATAGCAAACACAGTTTTAAGATCGATACGAGCAAGTGTTATATGGGTGAACAGGTTTTAGCGATTGAGTTGTATGTCAGAATTACGACATACACGGCCTCTTTGGTTTAAAACAGACTTGACTAACTCAAATGACTTTACTCAGTAACTCTAATACTCTATACTAACTAAAAAGATACATTTCTTACTATTAGTTTCATTTCAACAGTATCAGAAATGAATATCAAAGAAAAATACTCAAACTTAGAAAAACTAATCATGTGATAGAAAAAAAGCCATTATATTTTTACCTTTACTGACAAAATAAATATAATAAATAGATACCTATTGAGGAAGCAAGGAAAGATAACTTCATATTTCCACTGTCATCTGCACAAAAGGTACCAGACAGCATGGTTCTGTCAGTGGCTTCCTTGCTGTAAAAAATTTGCCTCTTTTATCGACTCTGTAATCAAAAGTCGACCAGTTCTTCCTATCAACTTCTAGTCTCAGTTTTCATTTTATACTAATGTATCGACTATAAATGGCATGACCTAGGATTGCTGTCAGATTTATGTATCACATCATAAGGAGCAGAATTTTTTTCATAACTGGAACTCTGGAAGAGCCGATTGTATGATTGAAGAACCTCTCTGCTGCTGAAAGGAAGCTCATGTTGTCGTGCATCCTGCACTTCTACGTTTGCCATGCAAATTTCATCAACTTTAACAGGATGTTATAAATAAGTATTTTGACCTCGTAAATCCATCCCTGAGCTTCTGAGGAAGACTATATCTGCAACATGAAATAAGTTAATTTAATAGATGAAGTTAGTACAGGACTTTGTTCCTTTTCTATTTTGTGTTTGATTTCTGCTCAGGACGTTATGATTCTGAGAGGGGTCAGTACATTTGTTGGTATAATTTTCAAGAGGTCCTGTAGTTGGGATTACCTTTTAACTTGTGGGGGGAGGCTATTTTGTCAGCTTGTTATGTTCTTAACAGAGTACCATCTAAAACACAAGATAAAACTCCATATGAACTATGGAAGGGTAGAAAGCCTAGCATTAAACACTTAAAAGTGTGGGGGTGTCTGGCAAAGGTTGCAATACCTTTACCCAAAAGATCTAAGATAGGACCTAAAACTATAGATTGTGTATTCATAGGGTATGCACAGAACAGTAGTGCCTATCGCTTTCTAGTGATAAACTCTCTCGTTGATAGCATAAACTCAAACACGATTCTAGAATCAAGAGATGCTGAGTTCTTTGAAAACACTTTCCCTAGAAAGAGTGAGATTCTGAAAAGGAAAGACCCGGAGTCTAGTCGACCTTCCACTAGCTCTGAAACTCCACTCTCAGATGATGAACCTAGGAGTAAGAGAGCTAGGACAGAACACAGTTTCGGTCCTGACTTCCTCACTTACCTGACTGAAGATGAACCCCTAACATACAGTCAGGCAATGACTTCTCCAGATGCACCACTCTGGAAAGAAGCGGTAGTAAGTGAGATGGACTCCATAATGCAAAACAACACCTGGAAACTCGTTCATTTACCTCCAGGTTCTAAAACCATAGGAAGTAAATGGATTTTTAAAAGGAAACGAAAACCAGACGGCACAGTAGAAAAGTACAAAGCTAGGTTAGTAGCCAAAGGGTGCAGACAGAAAGGACGTGACTTTTTTGACACTTATTCTCCTGTCACAAGGATCACTTCGATTAGAATTCTAATAGCAATCGCAGCAATCTACAACCTAGAGATACATCAAATGGATGTAAAAGCTGCTTTTCTAAACGGTGAATTAGAAGAAGAAATCTACATGGACCAACCTGAGGGATTTGTGGTCAAGGGGCTAGAGAACAAAGTCTGCAAACTCATAAAATCCCTCTATGGTCTTAAACAAGCACCGAAACAATGGCATGAAAAATTTGATCAAATAATATTTGATAATGGGTTCAAGATTAATGAGTCAGATAAATGTGTGTACACAAAATGTGGAAATGGGTGCTGTGTGATTATGTCTATATGTAGATGACATGTTAATTCTAGGCAATTCCTTAGAAACTATAAACCAAACCAAGGAACTCCTAATTAAAAACTTTGAAATGAAACACCTAAGATAAGCAGATGTCATCCTAGGGATAAAAGTAATCAGAAAACCCGAAGGGATTACCTTGAGCCAAACACACTATATCGAGTCTGTACTAAGGAAGTTTAATCAATTTGACTCCTCACCTGCAAGAGTACCCTTTGACCATTCCTTAGTCTTAAAGAAGAACAATGGTGAGGCAGTATCCCAACTAGAGTACTCTAGGGTGATAGGGAGTCTTATGTACATAATGAACTGCACGAGACCAGACATTGCTTACGCGGTAAGCAGACTGAGCAGGTACACATGTAATCCTGGAAACACCCACTGGGATGCACTAATTAAGGTACTGAGATACCTTAAATACACATTAACACACAGTTTGCATTACTCTCGGTATCCTGCGGTTCTAGAAGGATACACAGATGCAAACTGGATTTCAAACTCAGAAGAATCCAAATCCACGAGTGGGTTTGTTTTTACACTAGCAGGAGCTGCAGTTGCTAAGAAATCATCCAAGCAAACCTGCATAGCAAGATCAACTATGGAATCAGAATTCATCGCACGTGATAAAGCCGCTGAATAAGCTGAATGGATACGAAGCTTCTTGGATGATATTCCAATTTGGCCTAAACCAATGCCTTCAATTCTGATTCACTGTGACTCCACAGCTGCAATAGCTAAAGCTAAAAACAACATCTACAACGAAAGTCTAGACATATTCGCTGAAGGCATAACTCGATCAAGCAATTATTGGCTAATGGAGTAATTTCCATAGATTTTGTGAGATGTAAGGAAAACTTGGCAGATCCTTTGACGAAAGGATTATCAAGAGATGTTGTAAATGTAACGTCGAGGGGGATGGGGCTAAAGCCCATATCAGAGTAAATCATCTATGACGGACACTCAACCCTGGAATTGGAGATCCCATGACCTTGGTTCAATGGGACAACTAAGTTGTAGATGATAGCTTGTAAATACTCAAGAGAGAAAACTCCTACCCATCCCTATGGCAAAAAGAGTGCCTGTTCAATGTGGGGGATGAGATCTATAGCTTGGGTATACCAAGTGGGGTGGAATAGGACACCCTTGCTGGACTCACCTATATGAGTGTGGAAGCGGGGCCGAGAACCGGGCTATTCTCTAGAGCACTCATGAATACTAGGATATGCTCATGGCCGATAACGAGCACAACCGAATGATCTTGACATAACTTAGAGGACTTGTGTGTGAGGTTTGTTGACTGAGTCTACAAAACAGAAGTTCAGTTCAAGAACATCATGTTCACTGAACGACTAGTAGTCCCAACCAACCATCACAAAGCGAAGGTTCAAGTCATAACGACACCTTCGCTGATACACAAAGCCTCGCACTCTTCTCTTCTATTCAGCTCTTCTAATTTTATTCATGTGGGGGATTGTAAGTAGTAGTGTTTGAATAAAATATAACAACTACTTTTATTTGAGCAAAAGTGAGCTTGCTTTTGGAATAAACTACTTTCACCCACAAACAAACAAAATACCCATTGTACTCACAAAACTTGTAGAATAAAGTAGAGAACATTTTTAATCATCCTTACTAATAGGGAAATGGAAACTTTCAAACTAAAAGTTTTGTCCCACATCTTTCAAAGAGAAAAACAAGCTTGTGTTTATAAGGAGAAAATTGGGTGTGACACTTGGGGTTACAATACTGTTCTCCGGAGGAGAGACCCATCACTTTTTAGAGGCACCCTTACCTTAGGCACACCAACATTTATCTCTTTCACACCCTCGCGCGGTGACCCGGAACCTGGAACCCGGACTACCAGAGAAATGCCTTATTTTTCTCTGAAGTTTTTCTCCCACTACTAGCTAGTGGACAGAGTCCAGTGCCTTATTTTTATCTGACTTCTTCTTCCACTACTGGCTAGTGGAATCAGACCAAGTACGTGTGTACTGGCTACCTATTCTCCACCATTGGCTCAAAACAACCTAACGTCATCTGATCTGATTTCGTACTCTATAAATAGGATAAACTCCTAGAAGGAAAAACACACAGAAACAATTTGTCTTCCATCTCTCTCTCAGTTTTTACTCTTCTCTCTGCCTTTAAGTTCTGTCAAGATCAGGAGATCAGAAATTGAAGTTTGCTTCTTCAATATCTGATAGGAATAGTTGAATCCTAGGGGACTACGTTCAAATACTGCAAAAGCAATACCAAATTCTACGGTAGCTGCGGCGTTTAAAGTCTTCAGGAAAGCGAGTAAAACGTGTGCCTCTGTTGCACCATTACTATTCTACTGTCTATTTGCAGGTTCATTCTCTCTGATTGGTTCGATTACTACTTAATTAAGCTCTGCAAAAAGATAAGTGATTTTACTTAAACTTACTGTTTATTGCTCAATTAAATTCTGCTTTTATTATTTGGGGTTTTTAATACTATATTCATAAAAATCCGAAGACTTTAAAAATCCTCTTTTCAAAATCGACCAAAAAGATTTACTGTTTTACTGAAATTGGAATTTAAGAATTGTTATGAATATAGTATTAAAAACCCAAAATAATAAAAGCAGAATTTAATTGAGCAATAAACAGTAAGTTTAAGTAAAATCACTTATCTTTTTGCAGAGCTTAATTAAGTAGTAATCGAACCAATCAGAGAGAATGAACCTGCAAATAGACAATAGAATAGTAATGGTGGAACAGAGGCACAAGTTTTACTCGCTTTCCTGAAGACTTTAAACGCCCCTGCTACCGTAGAATTTGGTATTGCTTTTGCAGTATTTGAACGTAGTCCCCTAGGATTCAACTATTCCTATCAGATATTGAAGAAGCAAACTTCAATTTCTGATCTCCTGATCTTGACAGAACTTAAAGGCAGAGAGAATAGTAAAAACTGAGAGAGAGATGGAAGACGAATTGTTGCTGTGTGTTTTTCCTTCTGGGAGTTTATCCCTATTTATAGAGTACGAAACCAAATCAGATGACGTTAGGTTGTTTTGATCCAATGGTGGAGAATAGGTAGCCAGTACACACGTACTTGGACTGATTCCACTAGCCAGTAGTGGAAGAAGAAGTCAGAGAAAAATAAGGCACTGGACTCTTTCTATTAGCTAGTAGTGGGAGGAAAACGTCAGAGAAAAATAAGGCATTTCTCTGGTAGACCCAGACCCAGACGGAGACCAAGACCCAAACCGAGTCCGAGTCCGGGTCCGGTCCGGTTCTGGGTCGGGTCAGGTCGGGTCGGTGATAGGTCTCTCCTCCGGAGAACACTATTGTAACCCCAAGGGCCACACCCCTTACACCCAATCTTCTCCTTATAAACACAAGCTTGTTTTTCTCTTTGAAAGATGTGGGACAAAACTTTTAGTTTGAAAGTTTCCATTTCCCTATTAGTAAGGATGATAAAAGTGTTCTCTACTTTATTCTCCAAGTGTTGTGAGTACAATGGGTATTTTGTTTGTTTGTGGGTGAAAGTAGTTTATTCCAAAAGCAATCTCACTTTTGCTCAAGTAAAAGTAGTTGTTATATTTTATTCAAACACTACTACTAACAATTTCTACTCAGGACGTTATGATTCTGAGAAGGGTCAGTACATTTGTTGGTATAATTTTCAAGGGGTCCTGTAGTTGGGATTTTGAATCTTTGGATACGACTTAATGGTTAAAACTAATTGATTTTCACAATGCAATTTTTTGAAAATTCTGTTTCGGAACCATTACTTTGATCATCAAGATCATCGACACAAATAATGTGGTTCTAAATTCTTCAGAAGATTTATTGTTCTCCTAATATGCTTTGTAGATGCATAAAATTTGCACTTTTTTCTATTTTGGATTGGTTTCCGGGTTTACAAGAAATTAGCTATCGTTGAAACTGTTTAAGATTTGAGCTCACTGGAATACGACCCAAACATGTGTCGACATTCTCTTTATTACATATATGAGTTCCTTGTAAAATTGTCTAGTCTAATATTAACAAACTGTTCATAAATAGAAATTATTATCAACGGTCAGGAAATGAGTCAAATTTTGATGGGTTAGAGGTTTTGTAACAATGTTATTGTGTTCGAAGGTGATTCACAGTCCGTAGATTATCTTCACGGACAGTTAGACTATATATAGATATATTCTTTTTTACAATTGAAAACAAAAACAAAGAATACAAAAGATAACTTACATTGCTAAGCAGAAGAAATGAACATTTTGTAAAGCAACGGTAATAGATCCATCACGAACTCTCAAGGTACTTCTCATACATAGGACGATACTTCGCGGGGATATAATCCTTGAACCTGGTAGAAATAAAACAACAGAAAACACATCATGTCAGGCTATATGTGACCTTTTTCCTACGGAAATTTATAAAAATACTCTTAAATAAGAGCATAACCACTAAAATTAAAGAAGTAATCATAGAGGCAATGATTACTTGTCTGACGTGAGAAATATATTAATAGCAAGAGAAGTACCTTATCAGTAAAAGAAGCCTCTCTGGAGTTGAAAGTAATCTCGCAATTGATTGTAGCACATCATTTATCTTCATTGTTTTAGACTTTAATGCCTTCATGTAACCCACAAATTCATTATATTCTGGAGTGCTGAGCTTTTCTTGCACCTATGGGGTGAACATAAAGATAAAATTAGCTTTGTAATCCAAATTTGACTTCTCGCTCTCATTTGCTAGTCTAAGAAAAGTGAAGTCCAGTAAGATCAGCACAAGGATTTTGAGGAAAACAAAAAAATATATAATTTGCTCTTTTGATGAAGGCATAATTCGTAACAGAACTTCAAGTTTGATCGAGAAGAATAACGAAAACACTTAAAGCACTTAATAGATCAAGCAAATTTCACCTGAATCAGAAAAGAAGCTCCTCTTGTTTCCGCATCATGAAGCACCGGACTCGAAGTTACAGGTTGGTGTTTTAAATCAGTCTTATCTGTGGTTTTATAATCTTCAAGCAAAACAGCTTCCCCATGTTGCGTGTTTCGAGTATTTTCACCAGTTCGAAGCCTTGCTGACTCGAGTTGAGAAAGTTGTGGTTGTTTCCCATGTTTCTTAGAGTCATTATAATAACATGACGAACTATTTTCTATCTTCACTAGTTTAGGCTTCTTTGAACAAGGTGAAATTAGTTCTGAGCTGCTTGGCTTTTCACTCCAATGGAAACTACTAGCCAAGTCAACCACTTCAGATTTCTGATCCAAGTCTTTCCGTGGTAGATCAGAAGCACACAGATTTTTGTCTGCAAGTGTTCCTCTTGAACGCAGTACAGTCAAGGGATGAGTCGAGCAATTAGCAGGGATAATTTCTTTCAGACGATTAGAAGTGCTGCTTCTACCGGTTGCCAGGACAGATGATAAAGACCCTTCAGAAAGATTTTCTCTCTTTTTAGGCTGAAGACAAAAAGGCAGTGAACATGGAAATAAGACGATTTTTCAAAATATTTGCATCAGAAAAAAAAAATGATAAAAAATAAATTATTAAAGATAAGTATATGATGCACATAAGCAGCATTCAGAAATTACCAAAAGATTTTGAGCTTTGGCTGATAAGAAAGTATCCAGAGACTGATTGCTATTCCCCGGATTAGTGTCATCTGTACAAGAATCTTCACATATAGTGAGCAGAGAGTATTGCATTAACATTAGTTCGCAAAAGAAGATTATACTACAACATCCATATATAAAAAAGAATTAAAGTAAAATATTACATACCAACGTAAAATGTTTATCATAAATTCCCCTCAAAGTTGGAAAAACACCGTGGAAAGCTAATGTAATTGCAATATAGAGGAGTGAAGGTTAGCTCTTTGGACTGTCGGGTTTGGCATTTTAATTTCAGGTACAAGAAAATCATTGCATCGCTGATGCAAGAGTGAGATCCCTTTGAAACCTAACGGTAGCCATTAGAATTACCATGTAGTCTACCGAGTACAGGCTAAACTGAGAAATGTTACGTCAAACTTCCATTTGAAAAGTCAATGTTGCCTCAGGTGTGGATATAAGTCATTTCGGCTACCCCGACCAACCAAACGAAGAAATACTCAGTGGCATAAATATAATGGGAAGGAAAATATTTTTTTAAAGCAATTAATGAAATTTCGGTTTCGTGGAAATTTCGGGAGACATGGAAACGGAAATATTTCTGTCATTTTCGCCAAAGTATTTCGAAATATAATTCCTTGATCATGCATTGTTAAGATAAAGTAATTAAATTTCGGTTTCACTACAATTTCGGTAGGCGCGGAAATGGAAATATCGGTTTCCTTAGAAATTTCAGTAGGCATGGAAATGGAAATATTTCAGTCATTTCGGCCAAAATATTTTAAAATTTAATTCGCAGCTCTAAAGCATCTAGAGCAAACAAACTAATCAAATATTATTAAGTCCTAAGAATTGATGAAATGCCTAGGAAATGTAATAGTATAGTTATGACTAGTAGTTGTCCAGAAAATGTAATGGTACAGTTATGACTAGCAGTTGTCCAGAAAATGCGATAGAGCTACTATGGCAGTATGACCTATGAAAAGATGTAATAGTATAGTTAATAACAATAATAAGAAGAGCACCCCCATGTCGTCACACGGGAGGGACATGGGGACACAAAAAAGGAGATCGTCGTAATTCTGCTTTCCGTCACTCTACTTCAACCTCAACCCACCTCCACCTTCTTAGGTACGAGTCGACTTCTCTCTATCTAGTGCCTTTGTTGCCCTGATGACGCTACAACACCCCTTTGACAACATAGATATGAAGTTCTTATTTTCGATTGTAAAGGAGCTACTTCGTTTGCATTAGGTGGTATCAAAGCCACGATAAATTGGTGATTATGTGAATCTATGTCTGGGAGAGATAATAACTTGGAGGAAACCTAAGAAGTAACCCCAACGAACAATATCGCTAGGAAAGAAGACATAGAGATTCTTCAACGACAACTTACTCAGCTTTGTAATCGTCTTGAGCAAGCTGGAATCTTTGGTCCTCCTAATGTTGATTATTGAAGGAGAAAGAGGATAGCACGCCAACATAATTGAGAATACTTATCGCAGAAGACAACTTGATCCAACAAGGGCACAAGCACAACGTCATACAAAAGAATCTGTGGATGAAGAAAATGAAAAACGACCTAATGTGGGTAAACCGCTTGGGTGCTCAGCGTAATCAAGATCCACAAGTCAGAGTACAATTTCCAGATTTTAGAGGAGAGGCACAAATTACGGAAGTTTTGGACTGGTCAAATGAAGTATAAAGAATTTTCAAGTACTTTTAATTACAAAGTTATGCATCCTCTTGATGGCAATAGTTTCAAATGACAAGAATGCAATGGGGACAAATGACAAGAATGCGAAGGGACAAATGATAAGAATGCAATGGGGAAAGGAGGGAGTTCAAAAAAGGTCAGAGATGCAACGACTGATTCGAAATCAATTCCTCCCATTAAACTATGAAGGAACGTTGTTCCATCGAACCCTTCAACAAGGAAAGGAGTACACCAACGATTTCTACAAAACAAAGATACTGTAAACTTTTCTGAATCAGAAACACAAGTTATACATCGTTATTTTGATGGGACTAAGGCCAAGTATTAAGAATTGGTTGAGTTATAACCTTGTTGGACATCGGGAAGTGTTGTACAATTGGCATTGAAGGTTGAATCACAACAAACAAGACCTAGGAACCATCATAATCAAATTGATAAAGGGAAAATGCAAATGCATACATCATTTGGTCAAGGAAATGTTGTGCATAACTCGGGGACAGAACCTTCATTTGTACCAAGTTATGGACCAGCACCTAACTCCCAAGGACGTGCACACAATGAAGAAATGTGAAAAAATGTTCAATATGATAACAAAAAATGTTCATCTTGGAGAAAAGAACATCTCTGCTTTTACAAGAATGGAGTTACGATGCCTGATGAAAGACGATGACTTTCCTAAAGCTATACTGAAGACGGAATATGTCTTTTCCGGTGATAGATACAAAATATGCAGATAAAAGAAACTTGCTCAAAGTTTTCAGGAAGGTGATATGGTAATGGTTTATCTATGTAAGAGAGGTTTCCAGCTGGAGCATATGCTAAACTAAGAAACAAGATAATCGGGCCATATTGGATTATCAAGAGGATCGGTTCCCGGCCATCTTTCATATTGCTCTTACAAGAGAGGCGTTTGTTCATCATTCATACCACTGGGCCTTGCAAGCTTGGGAAATCACCCTGCGAAGAAATCTTAATGATTGGGAAGTTCCGATACACGTTCACGTACAGGATATCACAGAGGGGTTCAGGCTGAGATGAGATATGGAAGACAAGAAAGTGTGGAATGACAAGTAGAAGGAAGTACTCTCTGTAAAACAGTGGTATAGGAGATTCAGAAGTCAAGAAACTCAGTTTTCCTCCTTCGACTACAAGAGTATATGGTCAGCTAAAATCCCTCCTAGAGTTAGTTTTACAGCCTGGGCTGCCATTCTTGGGAAACTACCAACTGTAGACAATCTGCAAAGGCGTGGGCTGTTCATACTTCATACCCAATAGGTGCATACGTTGTAAGAAGGAAGAAGAATCAGTGGAACGCCTTTTTCTTCGATGTGAGAAGGCAAGCAATCTGTGGAACTATATTATAAAGTCCATTGGGACCAATAGGTGCAGCCCAAGGACTCTATCTCGGACCATTGAGCAATGAAGAAGGACATGTCAAACAAGATCAAGAAAAGAGATCTTGGGCCCTTATTCCGTTTGTGATAGTGTGGGCTGTATGGAAAGACAGAAATCAAAAAACTTTCATGGATTCAAGTATGAATAGCAGTCTTGAGGTGGAAGACATTCTTGCACTACTATATCATTGGAGTAGGCAAATCACTTGGGCTAAGGACAAGTCATACTATGACTTTATTTCCAAGTGGGATGAGCTAATGATGTAACAGTTTCACTTCTTTTATTTTCCCACCCCATTGTATCAAGTACCATACCATAATTCGATTCGATATTAATTCAAAGTTTTCAAAAAGAAAATCAAGAGGATCGGAGAAAATGCTTATGAGATCGATTTTCCACAAGCCATGGGCATTGACTCTACATTTAATGTTATATGCTTATCATGAAGATGGAGCGGCAGAAGACAAACTCGGGGACGAGTTTTCTTCCGGCTGGAGGGATTAATGCAAATTAATAATTATTCTAGAATATAATAGATTTTCTTCTTAAGTGTCTCTAAAGAGTCAATTAGTCGAATACTACCAAGTCCAAAGTATTAATAAGCTGTCTAGGAAATGTAATAGTATAGCTACAATTAGTAGTTGTCTAGGAAACAGAGTTATGAAAAACGTCTAGTAGCTGCCTAGCTAAAAATAGAGAAACTCCCTAGCCTGTAAAATAACCCAACAATTTTCTTATAATCAACTTAATATCCAGTTTGTTTTCTAGTTAAAGTTTTATTAAGTCCTTCCCTTGGTTTCATCTCAAGAAATCAAGGTTACAGTGGTGTTTGGAGTAATGCAAACTTCTTATTTTTCGATTCTAACAGAGCTAGTATGTTGCTGTTTGCATTAAATGCCACGGGGGCATGGACTTTAATTATCATCCACAAACCCCATTTCGCTAGGTGTATTTAAATTCGAATCCAAGTTAGATATAGAACTGGTTTCAACTGAAAGCACTGTAACTTGGATTAAGACTAAAAAAAGATTAGTGGATACCTATATCTAATAGTCATCTACTCATCTAGACCTAGCACGTCTATGCCCTGCAACTTAAAAAGACATTTTACAGAGTAAAGAAATGATTTTCAGAAATCCTGTTCTAGTAATACAAGATACCGGAGTTCCGATGATGCTTTGAGTGGTTCAAACGCAAGTAACTACAGAAACATATGCATACAGAATATAATGTTCACATACAACGCTAGAATAAATGAATAGGTTAAAATCCTCAAGTCTCAGACTTCAAGAAACTTACCCACGCTGATAGGTGATGTTAATTTTGACTTAGCAGGAGTAGATATTCCTATCTCTCGAAAAAAGCGAGTCAATGTAAATACCACTTCCCCAAATTCGGAGTAGCACTGCAGAAGCCACAATGCAGTAAGTGAATAGGATTTGCCAACCAAAAATCAAAATAATAAACCAAATACAATTCTAGTAATGCACCTTGATATGAGGCTGCATCCAACGGGACATTTCACTTTGACGACTTGACTGTGCAAACCTGTTTATGTCACGAAAAATGAGCCAAGAAACTACTGCATAGTGGTTGCATATTTCTCAACATGTACAATAAATGCACTCTTAGTGAGATGAAAAAAAACAGCAAAAGAAACCTGCTTCTAAGAACATCTCGTAATTGTCGAATCAAGATTGGAATCGCATAAAGAGTTAAAAACTGTACAAAAATTTATAAATTCCATATAACTGGGACTCTCACAAATAGACTTTACGAATCGGCATAACTCCCACCCCCAGTTTTAATGATTCCACAAATTTATAGATATTGTCAGGTGTCCATAAGATTTACTTTTGCTTCCAAATTTACAGCACTCTTAACTGTTAAAACCAGCTTTTTCATTTTACAAAAACGGAAATAAGCATTGACCATGCAGATAAAATCTATTACTTTGGTCAACAAGTCGAAGTTTGCTAACTTAAAAGAAAATCAAACGACAAAAAGAGAAAAGATGGAATAGCTTTATGTGTTATAACAATATACACGACTAGATTAACTTTCAATTGGTTTATTATTTTCTGCAAATGAAGAGTTTAGCATGCAAATGTATTACAGTAAGATTTAACACGAAGTTCATGAAATACTAAACCTTTCATCACAAAAAATTATTGCTCCATAATCATGGCGATGACGGATGACACGCCCTACAGCCTGATTCACAGCACGAGATGCTTGTTGGCTATACCACTCCTCTCCAGTCAAAAGCTAACACCGACAGAGAAAAGAAAAACTAAGTTCTAGACAACAAAATAAGAACACAAAAAAAATTCAGATCCACAACTAGCTGGAGTGCTACCACCTTTTGTCCTTTATTTGTTGTTAAAGCTTGTTGATCCATGTACTCACGTTTTAGTCGAATCTAACAGACAAAAAGTCATAAAATTCCATGAAAACATGGATACATAAATCTGAACAGATGGAAAATATAAATAACAAGCAAATAAAAGAAAACACTCGAGGAGTGGTTGCAACGAAACGAAGGAATTAATGATAATCTGCATGATCAAAAGCGTACACAAGCAATCCCTTTTATATCGTTCGACCTAATGTTACCTGGAATGCAAATCGCTTCCGTACATGGTTTACACATACTATACTATGTTAATATGCGGTATGCTAGGGGCACACGTCCTGATACTTTAGTTTGGGTGTGGTAGGTCTAGGTG
>BEHA01000776.1:253547-271711 GCA_002897215.1 Eschscholzia californica subsp. californica
AAAAAAAGAACAAGTCATTTAAAGTTCAGCATTTTCATTGTCTCTCACTGTTATACATACCTATAGCATTCCCAAGCTCTTGCTTATATTCTAGTGAATCTCGATTGCGATAAGAAGAATTGAAGGAACAAGCAGATGGACCTCTAGGGATAACTCCAGCCCAGATTTGATTTGGAGATATGACATGAGGGTTCTCCAACCGAATAGGAAATTCTCTAAGAGTGCGAAGAAAGAGGAATGACAATTAAAGGAATGACAATTAAAGGAATGACAATTGCTAAAGACAAAAAGGAACATGCATAAAGATGACCTACAACTTCAGCTCCTGCGCAAAAGAGTTCAAGGGAGATAATGTGCCAGATGTCAATATGATAGAGCCAACACCCAACTTCGAGAACTCAAGCATTGCAATCCCAGGATTGAAACACCACCAACTGAGTGTTCTGGACTTCTTCTTACCTGAAAAGAAAATTAATATATAGTACAAGATATCAATAGTATTTCAATAATTATGTGCTTCAATGTCATAATCCAGAAATCTTCTTGATAAATAGAATTCGTCATAAGTTTGCGAAAAAAGTCAAAAGGAACACCTACTCAGAGAAGTAGTTGCTAAGTTATTTGAAGTGCAAAGCAACAGATCTACGGACTTGCCTTAGCATGACTTTTTGTGTATGCTAGTAAATTCAACATTTTCTCAACAGATATAACTTATATTTACTATTTTTATACGTCTTTGCTGATTAATCAATAGTCATGATTCAACACAAAATTGTTAAGGACCTAACATAAGAAATCATAAGCAACAATCAAGTGATAGAGATGAATGGCAGCAATTGTTAAAGGCATATGGGAGACGTCAAAAGAAGGATTCAGTGTCCAAATTCTGATTTGGCATGTCCTAGATTAATGGCCTACTTAGTACCTCGACTAATGTGAGCTGATCCACATGGGTCTTTGTGGAAATTCTACTATTTTTTATGTATTAATTAGGATGGTCATGCGTCTTCATGTCTTTTATGATGTCTTTTATAGTCCTACAGTTCACAATTTCAAAGGTCTAGAAGTAAATGTAGTATGGGATGTCAAGAGCTAGTGATGGCTATATATAAGTTGTGTTCCTGCTGTTTAAGGGGGCAAAGAGAGAGGAACTTGGGCAGCTTTCAAGCTATATATATTTGTTGATGCAAATACATCCCTAGGTGTGATGCCTAAGGGCTCTAGATGTGATTCCTAGCTTATATTAGTATGATACTAGTGGCCTAGTGGGTACCTATCTTATAATAAGATTATTTTCTTCTTCTATTCCTTTTCCCCTTTTACCCTACAACATCAAGTCTCAAACAAAAGCGTTAAGCAAGACCTTCCAAGAACACTTTTCAAGACAGTTAGAAAAACACATCCTTTTGGACCATCTCTCCTGATCTCACCAGACTCTCCTTTTTAAGAACCCTAACCCTAAACCAGGTATAAATTGTGAACAAATTGATCATGTATAATAGCTCAATGACGCTTTAAAAAAGTGAAAGACGACAAGAAATTATTTGTCGTAAAGACAACAAAATCGACTAGGTGGAGCCCTCGTACTAGACGAAGCGAGCCCTCATACGAGGCGGCGCAAGCAAGGAACCGTTTAGGTGCTTATAGTGGAAACTAAAAGAAATATCATAACAGCAAGCAGAGGCCCTCTATATTCTATAACCGAAACACTCGCTTAATTGGAGCACAACTTTAACGACAGAGTACTCCAAGTCAGAAGATTGACAGTGCTCAAAACAGGTATTTTTTTGACAGTACTCAAAAGTCAAAACAGGTATTTTTTTTGACAGTGCTCAAAACAGGTATTTCAAACTCTAAAAGTACCTGAATAATTATCTGAAGCATTGCCTTCAGTTTCTTGCACATGAACCTAAAATGCAGAAAAAAAATGAAGATATATGACATGAATGTTAGATCAGATGCCGTGTTTTAAGTATATTATATATAAATATATATATATATATATATATATATATATATATTTACAAGTTGAGGGAGGGAGGTGTATAAACGAGTTTGAGGTCACATACTGCACAGACATTACACTGCTTGTGTGAAGTATTCATAAGATGGATTGAATATCAAGTCCTACTAGAACAGCCGAACTTACACGATAGGATTTTGCATGAGATTTTTCACCGGTTCTGAAGATTATCTCTAGAATGTCGCTTATGCTTTCCAACCTGCATGAGGTCGTACTCTTTGGCTTGTGCGTTCCATTTTCAGTTGAGTTTTCAGCTGATTATACCAAAACCACACCTTTTAAAATCGGGTTTCACTCAGGATCAATCAACTCGAAGGAGTAAACTTTGATGGAAAGAAATTAAGATAGATGCAAGGACACCACCCACCCCTTGATCACATAAAAGGTGAGACCTTTTGAATGCTAAGTTAGAATGTTTCAATCCCATATCAACAGAATGACACAGAATATGGAAATGCAGAATCTCAAAATAGTGACCTGACTGAGCTTACCATCCTCAAGAAGCAAAGAAGCATTTTCAATTGTATGCTTGAGCATAACGGCCGTTTCTTCAGTGATATTTAGATTCGCAAGTAACTCATAAATATAAGGTCCTGGTCGAGTAAAACCTAATTCTTTGGAATTTATTGGCACTTCAGCTATACTCTTCTCCAGCTTTAATAGTAGAGCTGCAAAAGTAGATTACAATATATAAGAGAAAAGAATATGAATGCTTAGTTACTAGGAAAACTGAAAAACAAAAAATTGCGTTATGCTGCACTTAATCATCTTGACTATATTGCAGAACATTCTGGCCCATGCATTGGTCGGCAAAAAAATCTACTCATTTTCTCACTGTTAAAAGCATCGAAACCCATTCTAGAGGCATAGGAACGTAAAATACAACCACTATGTACAAACTAGCTGTTAAATTACCCTTAAGAATAGCATAACTTTCTGGATTTTCATTTGATTTTTCTTTCTGCCTCTTTCTAGCAGAAAGCTGAACACACTTTGTTGCTTCAGAAATGCAAGCAGTGAGCAGAGCAGAAGGCAAGTCAAAGGAAGCTGCATCTGCACAAATGCTTTCCTGCATTACATACGATATATAGGTCATAATGTCTTATTAAACTCAATAGTTGATACTACATATCTAAACAATAATTAAGAACCTCTCTTACCAGGTTGTGAGCTTCATCGAATATTATTACACTGTCATGAAAGATGATATTTAGAGAACGCCGGTTACCAGGATCAATAAGATAGTTGTAAGGAGCAAATACAATATCTACAAGCTTGTGTATTTCTCTCGATATATAATAAGGGCACCTACAAGGCAGGTTAAAGTTTAATGTGAGAACATATACTTTCTAGCAATCAAAACACCAAAAAAGAATATGAGTAGCACTCCTGTTAAGATAGAGATACAAAGTAGAAAACATACGCGCCATGGTTTCTTCCAATGTTGACCAAGTCCTCTATGTCAACAGGTTCGTCTCCAAGACAAGGGTTTTCAGTTAAATAGTCTACAAGAGAAAGATGAAGTAAGCTACAATTGTCTGAAAACAACGTATGTATAATGCATCTAGTCTAGTTTAGATTTTAAAAAATTCTAATAGTTAAAAAAGATCAAGTTACTGCATATAATGAAGAGCTTTTCAACAAACAAAAAGGGCTCATAAAACTAATCATTACTAGTTAATTCAACAGAGATAATCTCAACCTGGAACCTTTTTTACATGCGAGCATTTGTGAGTTTTACGGAGTACATGGCAGGCTTGGGTTTGCACTCTCCCCTGAAGCATTTGGACATCCTCATGAATGCACAACTGCTCCCGAGAACCTAATACAACCATTTTCGGCCTGCATGTTCCCAAATAGACAAATACATTAATAACAATATAATGCATCCTAACAAACAACCCACTTTCATAACTACAATATATATTACATCTAGATTGCCAGTCGTATCAGTTTGAAGATCTAGCATGATAAATAAATAAGTACCCTTGCCGGGGGAAAAAAGAAAGCGGCAAAGAACAAAAGCAACTTAATTATATATGTCTTAGCAAAATCGAGATAATAGTAGCACAAACTCAATATAGTTATTCGGATTGACTCAAGTTAACACTGGTCCCTACAGCATTTTCATGATAATATAACCACATAATATAAGATCAAGTAAAATTATACTTAGACCACAATATTCTTCTTCCTTATCAAAAAAATAATTACTGAGACCACAACGTTTAACTAAAGTAACACATTGTATTGTACCCAAATCAGTGTGCATCCCTCCAAATTCCAAGAGAGCGCGGGTCCAATACTTGGTGGGTGGTTTTCGTCATTTATTGATCCATGTAATTTATAGGTATAAATAAAGTAAGTAATTTCTATGGTCTGTCAGGGTTTCTGTATATGGATTTAGAGTTCGTTCTAATGGCAGTTTATGTGCCTATTCCATCCTTTGATGTATTTATGCCATATGATGTACAATCATAAAATATTATGTAATGATCCTTCAAAAGAACTGTTTAACTAAAGTAAGTTAAAAATAACAATTTGAAAAAGGGTTTCTCTCCAAGTAGACAACAAATAAGTAAAAACCCCAATTCAATTTTTTCTTCAAACCCAATTAACTTTGGCACATAAAAGATCGAAATCCGTTATATAGATCGAGAAATAACCAGTAAGTAACTAGATTGCTATAAATATACAATTATACATATCGAAAACAAAAATACGTTATTAGTACTTAACCTGTAATTAGTTCTTTTCAGTTCTTGAATTACTTGCTGAAGCTGACTATGAGTTCTGGAAGTGTAAACAATAGTGGGTAAACCACTATTATTAGATTGTGATAAAGAAGGTGGCCCATCTTTACTTCCTGAACTTTGATTCTTCCATTCATTACCACCACCTGTAGAGAAAGCCCCCAAACTCTTTCTCCAAGCTAATGTTGAACATAAAAGACACAAAGTCTTTCCTGTTCCGGTAGGACTCTCCAATAATGCATTAGATTTCTAAAACAAACAAACAATTAACCTAAATAACTTCTTCAATACTAAAAATAAAATAGAAAAAAAAAATGAAATTTTGGGAATCAAAAACTAGGGTTTAGTAAAAAAAAACTTACATTTTGTAAAGATTGAATGACTTTATCCATGTAATCAATCTGACAATCATAAGCTTCGAAAGGGAAATCGACATCGATTCCCCTGATATTGTAGTTTGGCATGGTTTCTTTGACTTAATCAGCTTGGCATCTTAGAAATTGAGTTGAGGGGAAGTGATGCCGGTTTTATACGAACCCTAGAACTTTAAATAACCTTGGTAGCTTTGGAAGGGAGGCCTGTTTTTCCCGCCACAAAGGGTATTTTGGTGATACCAGATCCCGTTTATATACCTGAGGTTAGGGCTGGCAAAAAGGTCCGGCACCCCGGGGACCGGCCCGTTCGGCCCGGAACGTTTAGACCCGCTGCCCGCATGCTAACCAAGCCGGGCTTACCCGGCCCGAAGGTTCGGGCTTATAGGGCCGGGACTTAGGGGTGGGAAAAAGATCCGGAAGACCGCTATCCGACCCGTTCGACCGAGATAAAAAGTGTCCATGGACACCCGATGGTCATAACGGTCAGTGTCCGACCGGCCCGAAAGAATTGGCGGACGGTCACGGTCAAAATTTTATGTCGAAGGACCGACCGCTGACCGACCGATACGAGTGACCGAATAGGTTGACCGACTAAACTGTCCTCATTTTTAGAAGTTGACCGTTGAATTTTATAGACATATAAATATATGATGTTCGTTGGCTATAGTCATATAGTCCTCTGGAAGACCAAACATTAGTGAATGGCTTAATTATATCTTGTCGAATGATGATCAACTGTGTTTTTTCTTTTTTATATTTACTTTTGATTTCTCGGCTAAACATCTTCATTTGTAAGTAATTTTGTTTGTGGTAATAAAAATAAAGTTCTGAATTAAGTAAATTTATTGGAAAGTCCGGACCGAGACCGTCCGGTGTCCGACTGGACCGGTAAAATAAACGGTCTTGGACGGTCAATGGACAAAGAATTCTTGAGAGTGACCGTCCGAGTCCGCCCGAGTAAATAGGTGGTCACCAACAGTTTATGTCCGAGTCGACCGGTTCGATGAAGTTAGAGTCCGATACCGACCGGCCCGGACCGATTCCCACCCCTACCGGGACTCGGATAGGGGCTCAAATCCGAGTCCCGACCCGATAAACCCGCCCAATACCCGAGCCCGATGATCGTCCGCTACCCGAGCCCGCATGCAATAGTATAGATCCAACGGCTGAGATAGGTGCCTCTTCAAATTATATGTCAGCCGTTGGATCTAGATAAATGCCCCTTCGAATCTTATATATTGGTTTCTCAAACGGAAACCAAACTTTTAACCCTAATCACCACCACCTCTCTCTCCGCCTCTCTCTTTCTCTGCCTCTCTCTTTCTTTCCGCCTCCATTCTTATCTTAACCCTAAACAAAAACCTAATCTTCCAATCCCCATTACCATGATTCATAGAAAAATTATTGGATTTGAAAAACAGATGTTCTTGAAAAATCAAAAGAAAACTAAAATCGAAGCCCTCTCTCCCTTCTCAAACGATCAAGAGAGCAAGAAAAACCAAAATCGAAGCCCTCTCTTCACTATCTTCTTCAATCTACATGTGGGTTAATATTTTAGAATCATGAGATGAAGTTCGGTATACGCCGATGATCTCGGTTTTACTGTAATCTCTATTGTAATGTTCTTTTTTTTTGCTAGGTTATCTTTAGATCTTTTTTTTTTGTTGCTAGGTTTTTTATATTTTGTTGCTAGGTTTTATGATTCGTTGTTAGGTTTTTATGATTTTGTTGCTAGGTTTTTATGATCTTGTTGCTAGGTATTTACATTATCAGAGCTTTATGTGAGTTCTGTGGTACATTTATTATATGGGTTTTACATTTTTAGCACAGCTGTGGCACCATATCTTTCACAATCAATAAATGAATGTTTAAGACCAGATGTGAGTGTTGGATTAGATGAAGAACTTGAAGAAACAGGAAAAGATACAGATGGGTTACCTCCAATTGTTTTAGTTCATGGGATTTTTGGATTTGGCAAAGGGGTTTGTGCTTTTACTTATGATTTTCATCATCATCGGGTTTCATCTCTTGTTTTTCATTTTTCACTCTTTACTTTCCATTAATGGAGGTTATTAGTTGATTATATGCAGAGATTGGGTTGAAGGAGTTGAAGGAGATGTCCTTTGACCAAGGTGACAATGCGAACAATTTGTCGGATAGGACAATTGATGTGGAAGATCATCAAGTCCGATTGATTTAGGGATCGTAGAGTTGTAGCTAGAGACCAACTACGATCGTCGAATTACGAAGTAATTCGCGGTTAACTTCGATTGGATCCTACAACGGGTTACACATAAGAGTGACAAATTGATCTAGGATATGACTAGTGGGAGTGAGATATAATCATGGGAGTGTCCCATAAACATATCTCATAGGCCTAAAAAGGAATTAGGCAAAGATAGTACAAAAGGCCCAAAAACGGGGTTTTGGGCCTAGACCGATTCGGGCACTTTTAGGACTCGGATTGGGCTGATTTTTGGAGGGACGTTTTCTTATGTTATGAACATTAAATCTTCCAATTTTAGCTGAGTTTGGACGTCATCTCCTTAGGGAATTGAGAAAATATCAACTAGTTGTTATTTTCGATAATTTCCCTAAATCTTATTCTAAAGGGTGTTTTAGGAAACCTAAAAGGAGGTGGATTCTTATTAGGGTTCTATATAAACACTCTTAGGGCAGAGAATAAGGTGTGGAATTTCTCTCTAAGCTTTCTTACTCTACCACATCAAGTAGAGAGGAGAAAGTGAGCTAATTCCCATTAACTATCTATCTAGTCAAGAAGAAAGGAGTTCTTCTTCCAACCACCATTGGTGTGCTAGCTATACAACAAGGTGGGAGATCAAATTGATTGCTCGTGTCCCAAGTAGAGGAGCTACGCTTGAAGCTCTTGGTCTTCTCATAAGCAATTGGAAAGGTTCGAGGGAAAACTAGCGAATAAGGTATTTATCTTTCTAGTATTAATTAATGATTATCATAGGCTTATGCATGTGATCCTGAGAATACTAGTGTAGACATTAGATTTCTTATTTCCGCTATAAGCACTAGTAGAAGGGTGTAAATCCCAACATGGGTTTCATAGATCAGAGAATTAATTGGGTGCTAAAAACATAATTTTCAAAAAAATAATAATTAAACACATAATTATAAATGAAATGGTTTTTGTTAAATTATAAAAAAGTGTTATGATTATTTTATTTTTTTCTCGGAATAACCCGAGCCCGTCCGGCCCGTTATCGTCAAAGCCTGCTCGGGCTAAAGGGCTCGGACGGGCTACGGGCCCTGAATATGTTGAATTTGTCCGGCCCGATCCGCCCGACTCCCTATCGCGGGCTCGGTTTATCCAAGCCCGATCCGCCCGAGTCCGGCTCATAGTTGCCCGAGCCCGTCCGAACCCGTCCGATTCCCACCCCTATCTGAGGTAGGACTTGGGAGAAAAACATTTGCATAAGCCGAAGGAAGGCTAATTTTAAAGGCTAACTTTAAAGGCGCCTCTTTAAAATGTTGTTGACTTTCCTTTTCCACACAACACCCCACTAAAATTTGTTTCCAAATGATGCTTTTAAAACTACTTTAAGGTCATGTTTGGCGCGCGGGAATGGCGTGGGAATGGAATGTGATTCCTTGGAATCACATTCCGGACTATTGTTTGGCTTGTGGGAATGGTGTGTGATGAGACATGAAAATGTCTCATTTGAATCTTTTAACTCGGATTAGTTAGTCCAGTTCGAGCGGTTACTCTGGTGATTTGTTTGATTTTCTTTCTCAGGTCTCATTTACGGAGTTTGATGCGAAAACATCGTGATAAAGACATACTTGAGGGGCATTTTGGTCATTTTAATGACAAGGGTATTCTGGTCAATATTTGTGCTCATGAGAAAGTAGAGTCCAATACGAATCTATCGGCGAAAGCGGAAGTGGAATCGGAGTCTGGATCAGGGAAATAGAGCGAGTCAAAATCGGGGTCAAAATCGTTTGATCAAAGACCAGGACGGACACGTGTCGCTTGACAGAAGCGCGAGATATTGGTAGTCGGTATACTCTCGGGCGTAACGGTACAAGATTCGGGATTTGTGGGGACATTATCAGGTATTTTCCTCACCTAATACCTTTGCTGCTCCCACGTGCATCTGACGGACAAACAAAGGGAAACCTCGATCCGACGGTCATCAAACACGTGAACTAACTTGGTAGCCCCTGTTGCACTGTATCTCACGCTATCAATTACCAGGCAACCCAACTTCACATGTTTTGTTGAATTTAAATTTCAAATGTTCCTCTCATGTCAGCTGGTGTTGGCCAAAATTAGTGGGACTTCTTTCTTTATCTAATGTGAACAGTAGCAAGATAGTAACGAAAGGAAGCTTGTAGAACAGAAATGGAAAGTGGGATATGATATTATGGAAGGAAAAGCTGGAGAATGGAAGGTTGTAAAATTATAAAGATGGAAAGATAGAAACCGAGAGAGAGAAGGAAAGAATGAGAAGAGATGGAAACAAATTTTAAAACCGAAAGATAGAGATGGTAAGATGCGGCTGAAAATGGAAGTTAGAGAGAGAAGAGATACTCGGACTATAAGAAACAAAGAGTTTCAGGAACCAGAGGAGATCTCTCCACGGCTTACAACAGGAGCTCGGCCATTAAAGATCAAAACCGAGCTAGAGAGAGAAAGTGAGTTTTTGGGAGTTTAAAGTTTTATTTCTTTTTCTTTTTCTTCTTCTGATTATTCTCTTTGTGAGAGAGAGAAGATTAGAAAGAAAGAGTTAAGAGAGATACTGTAAACAGAGAGAGAGAGAGATATCATATTAATAAAATCGATTTTGTTTACATCTCTTTATCTTCTTCTCCCTTTACTAGTTCGGTTATAGAGAGAAAGAGAGAGTTTTTTTATTGTTATAGAGAGAGAAAGAGAAAGTTTAGAGGAAGAAAGAAGGAGAAAACAGTAGAGAGAGAGAAAAACCAGGTGAGGAAAATAATTTTCCCACAGAGAAGCATTTTATGGGAAGACGAGAAAATCGTTTTCCCTGAGGGCGCGTTTGGCAGAATTCAGCAAAACCAGAAGGAAAATACACTTCCCTAAGGGTCTGTTTGGTTGTGCAGAGGGAAAATTGCGAGAAAAAAAGGTTGTTTCTTTGCCGATTCTTTCTCCCTCTCTTATTTTATTAATTCTTATTTATCCCACCATGATTATGATCTCTTTAGTGATGAGTAGCTAAACATCTAGTTTAGGGTTTTGATGACGTTTTTGTTATGCGTGATTATTAGATGATTATTTCGACAACTTAGGTGCTTAGACATATTTCAATTTCTTTTTGAGTCTTTCATTACTTATACTTCGTTAGTCTTGATCCATTATATTTAGATTAGGTTCTTTAATATTGGATACTTGATAGTTGATAAATAATACTTAGAGTCCTTAAGAATTGATTGTTCGTTTAGTCACCAAAAGGTAATAGATTTAAATCGATGTATATGCATGATTAAAATAGATTCAAAACCCTAGACTTCTCCTCCATTCATCCGTTCGCCGTTATTACTTATTTACGTTATTTTAATACTTTACTATTTAATCGTCAAAAAATCAAAATCGAATTCAAAAATCCAAGTTAGTTTTAGGTTTAAGGTTGAGTTTGACTTAGTCTCCGCGGATCGACTCCGGTCTTACCGGGTTTACTACTTGACACCCGTATACTTGCGGGTGGTGACCTATTTAGGAAACTTTCTAGGCCCATCAAGTTTTTGGCGCCGCTGCCGGGGACTAAGTTTGAATTTGTCTTATCTTATTTCTATATTTGGAAAGTTTTATTTTTGGTAAGTTTTTATTTTTGGACACCTTGACTTGCTTTTCCATTTTTGGTGTGTAGAACACTAAGGAGCGAAGGAAAAGGCGCAACAAGGAGAGGGAGGAGCTCAAGAAGAAGAATTTACAGTTTTATTTTTAGTTATTTTTTTTATTTTTGGTGAGAGAGAGACTTTATACTTTCTAGTTTTTATTTTGGTTTTAAAGTTTTGACCCTAAATTGGAGGGCTTTATAATTTGTAACCGAAAACCAAAACGAAGCCTCGGGTTCGAACACTTACGGGAGAGTGGCCCGGGTCGTCTGCAAGGGTCATCGCCCGTCTTGAACGGGAGGTAATTTCTTTAATCACCCACGAAGCCCCTGTCAGTGGGTAATTGTGTGTTTTGTGTGCCTAATTGCTTTAATCGAATTGTTTAGTATAAGCATTCTAGTAAGGGCAATAACCCAATTGAAAGATAGGAGACGGATTTCATCACCGTTCTCTTGCCCAAATAGGTAACAATATTCACGATCCTAAACCTCACCTAAAAACTAAAATCTGATTTAGACATCAGCCCCTAAGGTTTCGAGCTCATAGGATCTTTGAAACAATTCAGGGACTTGATCTTTATTTGGGCATTCCTCAAAGGAAAGTGTCAATCAATTCTTTAAAAGGTCACCTCGAGAAGAGGCAACGCTACCAAAGGTTGGACGGCTATCGCAACGTTCATCGTTGGTCGTCACCAAGAATTGTTTGACCGTATTACTTTGACGGAGTAATCCTCATAACAATTATAGTTCAAGCTTTGTAACGAAGTAGGAGCTGTCTAGAATTTTAGGGTGAATCTGACCAACTTCTCTGTCTAGATTCTGTTTAGGTTGCTTGGTGGACTCAGACTGATTGTGTTTGCTTTCCTCTAGGGTCTTCGTAGTGATTCCTCGGTTTTCGATTTAAAAAAAAGCTTTGTTGAGAATATCCTTGGTCATTGGGCTCTAGTTTATGCCCGATAGATATCGTGATAAGAGAGGTCGTTTCATTAGTAGAGAAACTCATCTAAGTAATCTTCTAGCCAATCTCTCTTTGAGTGACACTATGGGTGAAAATCTAAACCAAGCCAGGGATGGAAATCCACCTATGACACTCAGGGATTACATGAACCCTACTAGAACATGTCAACTATCATGCATACAGTTACCCCACTCCACGACTCACTTCGAGTTAAAGCCAAGCATTATCCAAATGCTCCCACTCTTTCGTGGAGTTGAGAACGAGAATCCCTACCACCATGTTAGGGATTTTGGAGAAATCTGTGGGACTATAAGATTCCCCAATATGTCTGATGAAATAGTGAGGCTTAGGTTGTTCCCTTTCTCTTTGAGAGAGAAAGCAAAATCTTGGTTGTATGCCTTACAACCTCATTCTTTCACCACATGGGAAGAATTAACCAGTTTATTCCTTCTGAAATTCTTTCCCAAGCACAAAACCACCGCTTTAAGGCAAAGTCTTAATAATTTTGTGCAACAAGAAGGAGAGTCTCTCTACAAATATCTTGAGAGATTTAAAGAATTGGAACTACAGTGTCCACACCATGGTTATGAAAAGAGCAGACTAGTCCAATTTCTCTATGACGGACTAGACTATCCCACTACATCCATGGTAGAGTCATTCTGTGGTGGCGGATTTACTTATAAATCCGTCGATGACTGCATGACGTTTCTAGAAGATCTAGCTGAGAAATCCCACCAATGGGAAACTTCTAGAGGACCTCCTACTAGGGCAAATCCTACTCCGAATAAAGGCGGCATCTACAGAGTTGATGAGTCCGAACTTAAACTCGCCCCCATGACGAGAAGGATAGAAGCCCTAGAGCTTGGTCATCCTAAAGCAGTTAGGGAGGATCCCACTCAGGTCATGAGTGTTGGAAATGAATCCATCTCTTATCCGTGCTCCGTCTGTGGAGACCCATCTCATACAGGGAATAAGTGTACCCTATTCTTTGTTTCTGCCGAAAAAGAGCAAGTTAATGCTCTTTATCTAAACTCTAGGCAAGATAACCGTCAGAAATATGATCCTTATTCGAACACTTATAATCTGGGTTGGAGAAATCACCCCAATTTTTCTTGGTCCAAGGGTCAAAATCAGGGTCAGGTTAGTAGTTCCATGAACCCTCCTGGGTTTAATGCTCCTAGGAATCCTTTTGCTCAAAACCAGGGTCAATCTAGTACCCAATATCCTTCTCAAAACAATGAGTCTTTAGCGGAAACCATGAAGCAACTAGCTAAAACCCATATAGAGTTTACACAACAGACCAACCAGGCTATACAACAGACTAACCAGACTGTATAAGAGACCAACCAGACTGTAACTAGTTTAAGAACCGAGGTAGGTCAACTTAGAGAAGCCCTTAGGCAGAGAGAACATGGTATGTTTCCTAGTCAACCAGAACCAAACCCGAAGGGTAAACAGTCGATGGACCAGGCCAATGCAGTAACCACCCTTAGAAGTGGTAGGGTAATTGACAATAAGGTAGGAGTTCCCGAAGATAGTGAACTAAACTCTGAGCAACCACCTTACCAACTAGTGTCCCTAGTAAAGAGCCTGAGAAGGCTCCTGAGCCTGAAGACCCACCCACTGTGCCTGAGTCGTATGTTCCTAGAGCCCCATATCCTCAGCGTTTGGTAGAGCCAAGGAAGAAGTCCCAGTTCGAGAAGATAATGGAAATGTTCAAACAAGTTAGTATTAATATTCCATTACTAGATGCCATTAAACAGGTTCCAGCTTACGCTAAGTTTCTTAAAGACCTATGTACTAGGAAGCGTAAGATGAATGTACATAAGAAAGTCTTCTTGACTAACCAAGTGAGTTCCATCATCCAACAGAACCTCCCACCTAAGTACAAAGACCCAGGAAGTCCTACACTGCCCTGCACTATAGGGGACCATAAGATCGAAAGAGCTTTGTTAGATCTAGGTGCTAGTGTCAACCTACTTCCTTACTCTGTGTACCTACAATTAGGTTTAGGAGAGATCAAATCCACTTCGGTAGTTCTTCAGTTGGCAGATCGGTCTGTTAGGAGACCACGTGGCATAGTAGAGGATGTTCTGATAAAAGTTAATGAATTCATATTTCCTGTTGATTTCATAATCTTAGATACTGAACCAGTTCATGATACCCAGAGTCAAATTCCCGTCATTCTAGGACGACCATTCTTAGCTACATCAAATGCTATCATATATTGTAGGAGTGGACTATTAAGATTGTCTTTCGGAAACATGACTGTAGAAATGAACATCTTCAATGCCGGACTTCACCCAGATGATGTTAATGAGTTGAATTTGATAGAGTTATTCATCCAAGATTCTTTACCTCAAACTCTATCTAATGATCCTTTAGAAACATTGTTGGCCCATTTTGGCTTAGATTTTGATGAGGAGGGTAGTATCAATGAGGTGAATGCTTTATTAGATTCTACCCCATTACTAGATACTAATAAGTGGATAGCAGAACCCTTCAGCTTGTCAGAGCCAATTGACTTGCCAACTTTAGAGATGCCTCAACTATCATCTACCAGTGAATCTAGTATTCCTACTATCCCAGAGTCGCCTCCATCCACAGAGAAACCACCTCCTTTAGAGTTGAAACCCTTGCCTGACAACATGAAGTATTCGTTTCTAGGACCGTCTGAAACCTTACCTGTCATCATTGCTTCCGAGTTAGAGAAAGAACATGAAAGTAGACTACTAGATGTCCTTAGAGACCACAAAGCGGCATTAGGGTGGTCCATAGCTGATCTAAAGGGTATAAGTCTATCTGTTTGCATGCACCACATCTATCTTGAGGAAGATGCTAAACCGTCAAGGGAAATGCAATGTCGACTTAACCCTCACATGAAGGAGGTCGTTAGAGCCGAAGTCCTGAAATTACTAGATGCGGGTATTATATACCCTATTTCAGATAGCACTTGGGTCAGTCCTGTTCAAACTGTACCCAAGAAATCAGACATTACTGTAATCAAGAACGAATCTAATGAGTTAATACCCACCAGGATGACCACTGGTTGGCGTGTTTGTGTTGATTACAGGAAACTGAACATGGTCACGAGGAAAGACCATTTTCCTCTTCCTTTCATTGATCAGATGCTAGAAAGACTAGCTGGACATAGCTACTATTGTTTCTTAGATGGCTATTCTGGCTATAATCAGATTCCAATAGCCCCTGAGGACCAAGAGAAAACCACTTTTACTTGTCCATTTGGAACTTATGCTTATCGTCGGATGCCTTTTGGGTTGTGTAATGCACCCGCTACATTTCAACGATGTATGATGAACATATTTTCAGATATGGTAGAGAGGTTTCTCGAGGTCTTTATGGATGATTTTTCAGTCTTTGGTTCATCATTCGATCAGTGTCTGCATCACCTCACACTTGTGTTGGTTCGATGCAAAGAGAAGAACCTAGTTCTTAAGTGGGAGAAATGTCACTTTATGGTTCGCTTAGGAATAGTCTTAGGGCATGTCATTTCTGAAAAAGGCATTGAAGTAGATAAGGCAAAAGTAGAGTTGATAAAAAGCCTTCCAGTCCCTAAAACGGTCAAAGATATTCGATCGTTTTTAGGTCATGCTGGATTTTATCGACGGTTTATTAAAGATTTCAGCAAGATATCTAGACCTCTTTGTAATCTTTTGGCAAAAGAGAACAAATTTGTCTTTGATGATCCTTGTTTAGAAGCCTTTGAAAAACTTACGCTTCTGCTTACTTCCGCACCCATTGTCTGACCTCCCAACTGGAGTATTCCATTTGAGATCATGTGCGATGCATCTGATTATGCAATTGGAGTCGTGTTAGGTCAACGTGAGAATAAACTTCTTCACGTTATATACTATGCCAGTAAGACGTTGAATGATGCACAGTTAAATTACTCTACCACTGAAAAAGAGTTGTTAGATGTAGTGTATGCTCTAGAGAAGTTCAGATCATATCTTGTGGGTTCTAAGGTCATAATATTCTCTGATCATGCTGCATTAAAATATCTCCTTTCTAAAAAGGATGCAAAACCTAGACTGATTAGATGGATATTGCTGCTACAAGAGTTTGATATAGAGATTCGGGACAAAAAGGGTTCCAAAAATTTAGTAGCAGACCACTTGTCTAGACTTGTAGTCGAGTCTGTAGAAGACAAGTTACCCATGAGAGAGAGCTTTCCTGATGAGCAACTTTTTAGTGTCTCCCAACTACCTTGGTTTGCTGATATAGTGAACTATCTTGCTACTGGTCAAATGCCCAAACACTGGACCAAGCAAGATCGTGATAAATTTCTATCCGAGGTAAAACGGTTCTTCTGGGACGATCCATACTTGTTCAAGTATTGTCCCGATCAGATCATTAGGAGGTGTGTTCCTGATAGTGAACAGTCCAAAATCATTTCCTTTTGTCATGATCATGCATGTGGAGGGCATTTTAGTGGTAAGAAGACAGCCGCAGAAATTCTACAATGTGGTTTTTACTGGCCGTCTATCTTTAAGGATACCCATGCATATTGTCTGGCGTGTGAACGATGCCAGAAGTTGGGAAGCATTTCACCTAGGAACATGATGCCCCTTAATCCTATATTGGTAGTGGAGATCTTCGATGTGTGGGGCATCGATTTCATGGGTCCCTTCCCAAATTCATTTGGAAATCTGTACATCCTAGTTGCAGTTGACTATGTGTTAAAGTGGATAGAGGCGGTTGCTTCCAAAACGAATGATCACAAAGTTCTGATCACTTTCTTAAAGGAAAACATATTTTCACGTTTTGGTACAGCGCGGGCAATCATTAGTGACGGGGGCACACACTTTTGTAATAGGCAGTTTGAGCTTTTAATGAAAAAATATGGTATTACCCATAAAGTGTCTACCCCATATCATCCACAGACCAGTGGTCAAGTTGAGGTGTCGAATAGGGAGATTAAACGCATTTTGGAGAAAACGGTTAACACCAATAGGAAGGATTGGTCTTTACGACTAACCGATGCATTATGGGCTTACCGTACAGCGTTTAAGACCCCTATTGGAATGTCTCCATATAGACTAGTGTATGGCAGAGCATGTCACCTACCTGTTGAGTTAGAGCATAGAGCATATTGGGCTATCAAGCAATTGAATTTTTCGCTTGACAAGGCGGGTAGAGAGAGAAAGTTGCAACTCAGTGAGTTGGAGGAGTTGAGAAATGATGCATATGAAAGTGCTAGGTTGTATAAGCATAAGATGAAAATGTTTCATGATAAAAATATTTTAAGAAAAACATTTTCACTGGGTTAGAAAGTTTTATTATATAACACACGTTTGCATTTATTTCCTGGGAAACTCCGTTCTAGATGGTCAGGACCTTTCACGGTCAAGTTTGTTTATCCTTATGGTGCGGTCGACATTGAAGACAAAAATGGTAGTGTGTTCAAAGTTAATGGAGAACGGCTAAAACCATTTTTAGAGATGTTGAACGATACAGAGGATGTTTCTATCGAAGATCCTGTCTATCCAGACTGATCCGCTATGATCAGTTTCGTCTGGCTGAAGACGTTAATCTTAGCGCTTTTGAGGCAACCCATGCATAGGACCTTGGAACCAGGTAATATTTTTCCCTCATCCTGTTATTTTTTACATAGTCTTCAGAACATTGAGGACAATGTTCGGTTTAAGTTTGGGGATAGGGGATTGAAAATTTTGCTAAGTCCTTATTTCAACAATTCAAAAGGGTTCAAAATTTTTAAATTTTTGGATTGAAAATGTGAGTCTAGTTGTTTTTGTTTGTTAATAGTTATAGAGTCTAGTTGGTCGGACTATCCGTTTGCTGAAGGTTTTTCCATGAATTTCGAGTCTTGAGGTTGTCTGTGCACTAGCCATGTGAGTGTTAGATAGGTGAAGAGTTGACTTTTTTGAGAGAACTTAATCGATCATTAGTGGAGACTTAACCTATGTGAGATTCCGAGCCTTTCTTGTTGTTTTGAGTGATCTCTTCTGAGCTAATTCTGAGTAGAATGAAGAGCTACTCAACCTCGCAATATTGAAAGAAGAACTCATTTGATCTCTTGAGTTCAAATTTTACAACCACTAGGGATGTCATCAGGAAGTAAACCTTTCTCTTGTAGTCTGAGAAACTTGAAAACAGTGTCAACTAGAGGAAGATAGAAATCCATTTGTTAGAACCCTGAGAATAAGACATGAAACAAAGTGGAGAGAATTATACCCAAGGAAAGTG
>BEHA01000776.1:277932-291121 GCA_002897215.1 Eschscholzia californica subsp. californica
TTCTCTCTCTCTCTCCCACTCGATGCTTTCACCTTTTTCACTCGGTTTAATTTGGGCGTCGATGATGAATGAAATCAAAACCTAGTTCATATATTAGAAAGTGACGATGCTCTCTCTCTCTTTGGTTTGCTTTTGCCCAATTCTAATAGAAATATAAAAGAAAGTATTCTGATAAACGGTAAAGGCAACTATTTTTCCGGAAGGAAAGTTTGTTTTTGAAGAAATCATTTAATGAATCTCTAAATATTATGGTATATATTATTTTACGTTATTTTTTTTTAACTTAGGATAGGTTAGGCAGTAATAGAGAATGAGAGGATAGACATGTAATTTACTTTGAGTGGATTTATTTTCTATTTCAGATTATCTTTGGTCTCTAGACTCATTGATCATGCGATTTTGGACTTAGAACACATCCCCCGTACTATTTAGGTTCATGAACAAAATTTAATTTTAGATAAATTTCTATGTAGGTTTACGAACATAATCTTATTTTAGATAAATTTATTAGTTTCAAATTCTAATCCTTTGATGTGTCTTATTATTATTTCATATTTACGAATTTGAATAAATAATACTGATTTTAATATACAACAAAGTTTATGTGTATTTTATGTAGTTTAAGTAAGGATAAAAATGAACTTTTACAAATATTAACATTCTTATTCCTGTACGAACCAAACACCTAATTAGGAATATGGCAGGAATCAAATTCCCATTCCTGGTCTAACCAAACATTAAACTACAGTAATCTGATTCCCAGGAATCAGATTACGGGAATGTGATTCCCAGGAATCACATTCCATTCCCGCGCGCCAAACATGGCCTAAATGGAATATGCTAGAGAAGAGCCATTTGATACAATGAAAATCAGCTTCTCACATCAAGCAAGTTCAGAAGCATCAAGTTCTCATTCTTCAGCAAAACGAACAAAGAAGCATCAAGTTCTTATTCATCAGCAACACAAACAATGATCCAGCGGGCAAACTAGCCAAGTGGACTAGGAAGAAGTAAAGAAGTAGAGTTTGGAAATACATCTGGACCTTTATTGCTCACAAGTATTATAATTATACTCTTCAGTGTTAGTATTATATATTTCTTCACCCAAAAAAAGAGTGGAACTATTTGTATAAATTTTAAATTGGTGTTTCTACCCTTACTCTTTATGCACATGCCTAATTGGAGTTTCCACGTTTTTAATTTGTAAACTCATACAATTATTACATTCAATATGGTATGGACACATCACAAAATAAATATATGAAATGGTGAGTTGTATAACTATCGTACCTAAAAAAACCTTGGATCATAAAGTCTATATAAAGGTTCTTAAGACTATTTTAGGGAATTTCATCGTGAATCGAATCGGAGATTTCTAGATTTTTAGAGTACATGTATGATCAACTGGACAAACAGTTGTTGGTTTTAATTGGTAATCAAAGTTACCTCCTTCCGTAGTTATATTATGTCAACTTATCGTTACAATGACATATATATATTTAGACGATATTTACAGAGCCCCGAAGAGATATTTTGATGCAGCTCACAAAATAACATTAGAATTTTATGTTAAATGGGGGTCGTGACAAGTCAGGGATTGGATGACTTAGAGGAAGATTTTCTATTTTTAGTAGTTTCAGAATATTAGTTGTTTTACCAAAGATTTTCTAGTTTTTAGCAGTTTCTCATTTTTAGTTATTTTCTTAGTTTTTAGTAGTTTCTAGATTCTAGATATATTGGAGTTTAGTAATTTTAGAGTTCTATTATTTTAGGGTTTGAAGCCTATAAATAGGTATTTTATGTTCATTGTTAAGGGAGCTTAGTTTATTGAATAAATTTTCGTTTGATTTAATCAATCATATATAGAGGAGCGATCTCTATACTTTTAATCACTTGCCTACTACGCGCTGCATCATATTTACAAAGCTTTTCATTTATAGAGCTACACTTTGCTAGTTACAGAAAAAAAAATTTATAACCAATCCAACATCATCCATCAATACAATTAAAGGGTCTAAATATTTACAAGATGCAACAACCCCCCACCCCTCCCCTACGACAAAATATTTTGGTCATCTAAGCAGATCATCTTCTTCAATCCACTTCTAGACGACCTTCTTCGTCGACCGATTCTCCCTTGGCCCTCCCCTTTCCCTGTCTCATCCTTCGGTCGAGACGACAAAGGGGTTTCCTTCGTCTAGTTTGTAGATCTAGACGAAGGAGGACCAGCCGAAGAGGGAACAAGATAAGAATGTGGGTGAGGAAGTGGGAGAGAAGGAAATGGAAGAAAATGAACAGAGAAAATGAGAGGGATGAAGATAGAAAAGAAGATGAAGAAAACGACGCTGACGACCACGGATGTTTTTGCCCGATTGAAATTGGGGGTGAATTTAAGAATTCTTTGTGGTCCTTCCCGATTGTAGTTTGATCCTTTTGCAACTTATTCGTAGGTCCCTAATCGATTTGTAACTAACATTTTGTTATTTAGAGAGAATGTGTGAAAAGAAAAAACTTTTTTAGCTTTGGAAATAGCCCAACCTGCTCAGTGATTACTAGCGGACTTATTTTTTTTCTTTCTTAAATGTCAAATAGTTTCTTTTTAAAATTCTCGTATACACAATACCAATATAACTATTCTTCTCTTTGGAATAGTTTTAAAGCCTTCCTCAACACCTCTTGAGATGCAGATAAAAGGTTACTTTCCTTATTCATGTCGGTTTGCCAATAGATGATAAAGAGGTGAACAACGAGAAAGGGGCATAACTATGTCAATTGTTGTTACCTATTTAAATTTAATTGCTAAATTTTCCATGCCATAAAGGTTTTATCACCAACGTGATATTTGGTGTTACACAAGCAGACTTTGTCATTCTCATTGTTGGTGTGAAGATCTTTACCAATATTTACGAACAAATAAGAAGAATGCAGAAGAGATGAGAACAATTAATAGAGATTATGGTTTCATTAGATTGAAGTTAACTTACATGGGTAAAAGCAAACACATAAACAAATAGTAGAGGCAAAGGACTAAAAAACTCATTGTGGAGTATTGAAAAACACAGAGAGTTTTCCAGCTAATAAACGAAAGCGTTGAATCGAATATGACTTGGTGAATAAGTAAACAATCTGTGAGTGGATGAGACGAACGACAAACTGCCTTGAGTAAAACAGTGTCGAGTAAAATGACAATCAATCTAAATGTGTTTGGTGCGTTCGTAAAAGACCGAACTATGAGCAATATGAATAACAGTTTGATTGTCACAATACATAGGAATAGACGCTGAAATGGAGACACCCATGTCTGCAAGTAACCAACGCAAACAAACTATCTCAGCTGTGGTAGACGCCATAGCATGGTATTTAGCTTCAGTGCATGATCTAGATACAGTAAATAATATGTTTCTTGCTCCTCTAGAAATAAGGGAATCACTAAAGAGTAAATAATAACCCATAATAGACTTGCAACAGGTCGCCCATTTTAGCGTCAAGAAAGAAGTCCATGAGAGAAGGAGATTCTAAGAACAAGTATCTCGAAGATATCTGAGAATCAAGTTTGGAACTTGGTTGATTTGCCCGATGGAGTAGAACCCATCGGATGCAAATGGATTTTCAAGATGAAAACAAACAAGGATGGAAACGTGAGCGTTTTCAAAGCCAGACTCGTGACAAAAGGTTACAGACAAGTCCAATGGATAGACTACGAAGAAACCTTTTCCTCTGTCGCGATGCTTAAGTCCATTAGGATTATCCTAGCAATTGCAGCTCATTACGATTATGAGATTTGACAAATGGATGTCAAAACTGCCTTCCTGAACGGTAAACTGGAAGAGGATGTGTACATGACACAACCTGAGGGTTTTGAGGACTCCAAGAATGCTGGAAAAGTTTGCAAGCTTCAAAGGTCCATCTACGAGTTGAAGCAAGCAAGTCGGAGCTGGAATATTCGATTCGACGAGAAAATCAAAGAGTTTGGTTTTCTGAAGAATGAAGAGGAATCTTGTATATACAAGAAAGTTAGTGGGAGCAACCTAGTTTTCTTGGTCCTGTATGTGGATGACATACTAATCGTTGGAAATGACATTCCTATGCTTAACTCCGTAAAAGAGTGGCTTAGGAAGTGTTTATCAATGAAAGACCTAGGAGATGCAGAATATATATTGGGCATCAAGATCTATAGAGATAGATCGAGGAAGATGATTGGACTCAGTCAAAAGACTTATATCGATAAGGTTCTTGGATGGTTCAAGATGGAAGACTCTAAGAGAGGATTCCTAACCATGACACATGGCACGACGCTAAGCAAGACTCAGTGTCCCCGAGATCTTGATGAGCTAGCATACATGAAGAAGGTACCTTATGCTTCGGCAATAGGATCAATCATGTACGCCATGGTCTGCACTCGCCCAGACGTCTCATACGCTCTGAGCATGTGTAGTCGTTACCAATCTAATCCAGGTGAGAAACACTGGACCGCAGTTAAAAATATCCTGAAGTACTTGAGAAGGACAAAGGATCACTTCTTGGTTTATGGCGGGAAAGATGAACTAATCGTGGAAGGCCATGTGGATGCGAGCTTCCAAACGGACAGAGATGATTTCCGATCGCAGTCGGGTTACGTCTTTTGTCTAAACGGAGGAGCAGTAAGCTGGAAAAGCTCAAAGCAGACTACTGTAGCAGACTCTACCACAGAAGCAGAATACCTTGCCGCTTCGGAAGCAGCCAAGGAAGGAGTTTGGATAAAGAAGTTTATCTCCGAACTTGGTGTAGTTCCTAACATAAAAAATGGGGTTACTCTGTATTGTGACAACAATGGAGCTATCGCTCAGGCTAAGGAACCAAGAGCACACTAGAAATCCAAACATATCCTAAGGAAGTACCACGTGATTAGGGAAATCACTGAGCGAAAAGATGTGGTCATTTGCAAAGTCGATACGGACGACAATGTTGCCGATCCGTTAACTAAACCACTGCCTCAGCCCAAGTATGAGAGTCATAGAAGGGGCATAGGTATAAAGCGCATCGATGAATGGCTTTAAGTTGTAATTAGATTAATGAAAGGAGTTTCATGTCATCAATTAGCTACATTCAATAAAAGAAATAAATAAGTTATTTCTGTCATTAAATAATGGTTTAGTGTTTAATTGACAGTCCAAAAATAATGAGGCATTCCAGGTAGGTTTATCAGATACGTGATCTGGTAAATGGAACCCTACTAAGTGAACGTGGAATAGATTCATTATTTAATCCCTAGTCCAGGTCATTGCATGGACAACAATGACTCAAGAAGACTAGCATGGGAATTTACTGATAGCGCAGTTCCATGGGCTATAGGAATATGGTATTTACATGGGTGTATGATTGGGGAATATACACTGGATAACCCAAAGATGAGAGTTCTTCAAGGAGTTAAAAAACGTCACGAACTCTCATAGGCAAGATTGGAGAGATTCCTTAAACATGAGTACTCCACTCATCTTATGTAAGGAATGTCGAACTTTGGTACCGTCAAACGCCGCGCCGTAAAAGGAGGTTATAAAGGCGGAGTACTGGGGAGACAGGATAGACATGAACTTAAGTGGGAGTACAAGTCTGGATGATGTCCTCCTATTAAGTAAGGATTAAGTATCTCCGGGCCACTTGAGGAGAAGCAACTGGAAAATGTGTGGCCACACTCAAATGGATTAATGGTTAATCATTTGTATTGACAGTTGTTCTCCAGATCAAGAAAGTCTGAAGGGTATGACGTATCAGATGAGATACTAAGTGACATAGGAATCGAGCATTGCACTTGTTCTAAGTACAAGTGGGAGACTGAAGGATTTATCCGTTCGGTCTGAAGGAGATGTCCTTCGACCAAGGTGGCAATGCGATCAATTTGTCAGTTAGGATAACGATGACCACACGTAAAGATCATCCAGTCCGGTCCAATTAGGGGTCGTAATGCTTTGCTAGAAGCCAACTACGATCGTCGGATCAAGGAGTTGATTCGCGGCTAACATAGACCGGATCCTACAACGGGTTACACATAAGAGTGGTAACTTGATCGGAGAGACTTGACTAGATGGGAACAGGCTAAAGATGGATGGGATCCAACTGGAAAGGCCGAAAGGGTTCGAATGGAGATTCAGAACAAGATAGAAAGGACCGAGCCTTAAAAGAGGTGCCCGGAGGAAGGCTCATTAGGCTGTCCATGTGATGGCCGACCAGAGTAAGTGGGTCGGCCATAGAAAGCCCATGGTGGGCTGTTCTGGCCGGCCACACTTTAGGGACTTGTCAAAATACCCCAAAAGGGTATTTTGGTAATTATCTTTTCTGTGACCCGAAAATAGAAAGACCTAATCTGAATGGGATTCTAATTAGGGTTTCTATATATTGGGTCAGTAGAGAACAGAAAAGGTGTGGATTTTTCTCTAGAAGAAAAATATACAGCTCTCTCTCTCTCAATATACAGCTAGTGGAGAAAGAGGAATATAGAGAAAAAGCTCCCGTTCTATCAATCTAGTCAAGAAGAAGAGTTCTTCTCAACCTTCTAGTAAGTCCTAGCAGTCTGAAAGGAAGGGAGATCAAGTCTATTCACTCGGTGTCTCAAGTAGAGGAGCTACACTTGGAGCTTTCGATCTTCACATGCGATTGGAATGGTTCGAGGGAAAAACGCGTTAAGGTATTTATCCCTCTTCTAGTTCATTGATTAGTTTATGCATATGATCCTGGGAAATCTAGTGTTAACATATGATGTTTGAGATTCCGCTTAGAACACAAGATGGTGTATAGGATACACATAAAACCCTACATGGGTGGTGGGTTGTGTAGTCACCTAATGTTCTAAGCAGAATCTCAGACGTCTAAGAACAGCTACCATGCTCACATGCAAGAACTAAAGATGAACTAGAGCGGGATAAAGATTATACCTGAATCGTTTTCCCTCGAAATAAATACGATACCTTTATCCCGAAGATCAGAAGTCCAAATTGCAGCTTCTCTACGTGAGACAACCGAGCAAACGACTTGATCTCCGACTTTAGAGTCAGTTAGGACCTTATTAGGAGGTTGAGATAAAGAACCCTTCTTCTCCCACTAGATAAATAGAATGAGAGTTTTTTCTCTAAAATCTCCTTCTATCGACTAGATGGTTGTAGAGAAAACTCCACACCTTTTCTTATTTGATATGACCCTTATATAAAGACCCTAGAGTCCTAATTCTATATGAAATAGGATTCAATAATAGCCACAGAAAATATAGACTCAAATTGCCAATCTGAGTAATATTCTCAGATGAGTTTATATCCTATATGTGGTCGGCCAGGGAAACCCCTTTAGTGGGTTGGGCCTGGACGACCATATTTATGGCCGCCACAACATGGTCATCCCTTCTTTCTTGATTCATGCCTTTCTTTTGGGCTCGTTACTTTTATCTTTGTCTGGATCTCATACAAACCTTTTGGACCTACCAAGTTGGATCTAATCCAACCTTTTACCTCGCTCCCCTTAGTTGTATCTCTCTGATCAAACTGAAACTCTTTGTGGTAACCCGTTGTAGGATCATATCAAACTAAGCCACGAATCACTAAAGTGATCCGGCAATCTTAGTTGAGTTCTAGCTAAGCATTACAATCCCTAAATCAACCGGACTTCATGATCTTTTGGATGAATTCATCATTGTCCTATCTGACAAATTGAGCGCATTGTCGTCTTGTGCGAATGACACTCCCCTCAGAAAGACATCTCCTTCTGGTCGAAGGACATCTCCTTCGGGTCGAAGGACATCTCCTTCACTAAGGAGGAGAAATACACAAGATCTAACATTCTAAATATCGTAAAAGGCTAAAAACACGCCATAAAACTAACTTTCTATATGCAAGGTACAAGATCAACCAACAACAATACCCAACTCCCCTTACCAAACGCCTTCAAGATTTTGCTAAGGTAAAACACCCTTCTTTCAATTTCCTTTACTTGAAATGATTTTAGAGAGAGAGCGAGAGAGCGAGAGAGAGAGAGAGAGAGTGAGAGAGAGAGAGAGAGAGTGAGAGAGAGAGAGAGTGAGAGATGTCCCTGCAGAAAATGTTATTGATATAGTTATGTTAGAGAATGAGATTAAGATATTCCTAAGTTCTATTAACGACCAAGATAAAACTAGATTATTGGGTAACCTTTCAATTTCGAATGAAAGTAAAGAGGAGAGTGTAGATTTAAAGGAGTTAGACATGCAAGAACTCAAAAACATAGTGAGTGGATATGAGCAAGAATCGATTGAAATTTACACTAAGTTTCATTCCCAATTTTTGGTTTAATGTTAAAGAGTATTTCAATCTTAAACTTAGTACTCCTGAATAAAAAAATGTGGAGCTTGTTAGAAGTTCAGATAACAAAGTGGGATGGGGGCAATGCTGACACTGACTTTAGGGGGCGGGTCCTAGGGGAACGTATCGACGGTGGGTCCTCCTACACTTTAAGTGGAAAAATGTAAAAGTTGACATTTTATTATAAAATTTATAGTTGTAAAAATTAGACATGAATCAAATACTACTTAAACATCGTTCTTCTTGCATTATTTGATGCAAAATCGCTAATGACATTCGTATAGTCAACATTCTCAGCTAACTCATGTGTCAATAGATAACATATCTAGCCCAATTAACCTTTCTTGAGACATAGCAGCTAATACCATATATACTAATCGACATAAATATTTAACTTAATAGAAGTAGCTATAAGAATTTAAACATAAACAAAAAATAAAAAAATAAAAAAAAGATTAAAGGAACAAAAGAAGCTGACCTCTATGTAATTATCTAATAAACCCTTGTAGAGAATGAAATATATTTTTTTGCAGTGGTAAGCGGGTTTTATACTCCCTTATTAATAGAATAAAACCAAGATCACTTACAAGCATTGTAGAAAATGAAATAGAAATGTGAAACTGAAGTTTGAAGAAAAATTAGAAAAATGAAATAAAATTATAAGAATATGTATTTTATTTTATTTTTGTTCTTATTGTATTTAGGTGTCTTTCAGACTTCCATGAATATTTAATTGAGTTTAAATGTTATGATTCTATCTTTGTCTTTTAAACTTTTTATTAATTAATGTATGTTTAACTCTTTTTAACTTTAATTGGTTTCAGCGGATATACTTTGTACCAACTCATAATAATACTATTTATAGATATAAATATTATATAAGTTGGAGGCCCCCTAAATCGTGGGCCCTAGACGGGTCGCCCGTGATGGGGGTTATTCATCTCATTAAAGTCATATTACCTATTATGAAATAATGTTGTTATAAGATTTTTTCATGGGTTAAAAGGTAAAACTATTCATTGGAAATGTAAGAAGTTGTATTTGTAAACTAATGAGTTTGGGGGAAAAACTAATAATGGCATGGTATAATACCGAGTCCCTCGACATGCAGGGGATACTAAAACCTATAAATGCCCTCGAATCGTCCAATTTTTGCTCTCATGAGAATCTTCTAAACCAACCACTTTTTTTTTGTTGAAGATCTAAACCAACTACTTGGTGTCGAACCTATAAATACCGCAGGAAAAATCAACCATGTGGTTAAAGAAAAAAAACGGAGTTATGTTACTCACGTACATCCCGTATCACGTTACATCAGGTCTTATCTAACATTTCTCAGCGATTTTACATATTTACTTTGCGTATAACTATTATATTTTATTAAAAATACATATAAGTAATAAATAATAGATTCACATTTATATATGAAAGTAATAATTTGATATCAACAATATCTAATATCACGTAAGTTTATTAAAAGGTCCATACTTTTGATTTTTTTAATAATTATTTTCTTATTTCTGTAGTAAAAATAATGAAATTAATTTAATCGTTTAATTATTATATTGTTAATTTAAAAATAAATTTACTTTAAATATATATATATAATATTTTATTAAAAATTATAATATTATTTATAAATAATAGAATTATGTCATAAATGATAAATGATAGAACCTGGTATCGTATTAACTTATTAAAAGCTTTAAACTTTTGACTCTTTTATTGATATTTTCAATTTTTATAGTAAAATTAATGAAACTAATTTAATTTAATGAAGTTAATTTAATCATTTGATTGTTATTGTTATAAATATTGAATTTAAAATTACATATTAATAAAGAAGTTATTGTCTGTGGATGTAGGTCTTGAGTATCCGACTGAACCACGTTAAATTATCGTGTCACAATTTAAATTTATATATCCGATTATTAAATAATCGTGAATTTAACATGGTATCATGAGCGGGTTACTGTTCTTGATTTAAGCTTCCGCAAAATTTCCAACGTTCTTTTTCATTCGTTGTGACATAATAATCGAACAATTATTTTGACGATTCTTTAAACTTCCCAAGTTATTCTTGTGATTGTATATTCCAATGATTTTTTTATATCGTTGTGATTAAATAATCGATAAGTTACTTTGTCGATTTTTTTTCCAAGATAGTCTTGCGATTATTTCTCATCTTTATCACACTTCTAAGATGAGGTTACAAAGAAAAGGAAAGTGTCATAAAGACAATAAAAGAAAATTTTTAAGCCTTCATGGTTGGTTCCGCAAAGAAGGTATATTTTAGACTTATTTTTCAATTTTTTTCATTACTTTTTCGATTTTTTCCCAATTTTTTAAGACCTAAATTAGGTCTGAAATTGAAAATACAAGTTTCTGAACCAAAATCACAGAATTGGGTCGTTTTTAAACAACTAGAACTGAATTTACCCCGTTTCGGGACAAAGAAACCCCGGTTTTTGTCTAACCCACGACCAAACAGACCGAGGTCAACAGATTGTTTTTACCAAGCGACGAGATTTTTTTACCAAGCGATCGTTCCCATCGTGTTGGACTATCATCTACTACATGAAAAACACATTTTCCTATGGATTTGGTGAAGAGTCGGTCGCGTTTCTTCTCGGTTTTAAACCACCGCTGGTCACTCTCTCTCTAGAAATATCTGTCGGCTGCAACGAGTGAGCTTTGGTCATCTGTTTCACCTCTTCGCAACACCTTTCGGCGAACCTTAGACCTATTAGGTCTCTTATTCCCTTCGGGCGACATCACCATCACGATCTTCTTCAACCCCTAGAGTGACCGGAATGTCTCACCAGAACCCTGGTTTCGTGCGAGAAAGAGATACAACTTGTTGTTATCTCAACTACCCATAACCGAGTCAAGTAGTTGACTCGTGACTCAGTCAACTATTTTAACTTGACCACTATTAGACTTAGGGTGCCTTTATCACTTTAGGCTCGTCTTAACCCTGATTTTTAACCCGCGGCTAACCTGGAAAACAAACCTCCAAATCGGTTTTTTGTTTTTTTTCCCGCGAGATACATCTCGCCTGTGCAAAACCCGAAGGGTTCTTTCCTCTCGATTTGATATGATTTGATGCAGGCCCGTGGAAGGCCCAGTGCGGGCAGGGCGCTCGCACTGGGCCTCCCGATGTTGGGGGCCATTTTTAGATATTTAAGAGACATATAGTTAAAGCTTACATATCATAACATTAAGTTTCTTAGCTCAGTTGGCAACTCTTCTTGTGATCTATGTAATCCACTCGGGTTCAAGTCCCCTTGCCTGCAAACTATTTTTTTATTTACTTTTTTGGAGACTATAATTGTTAATTAAATCTATCTCTTCTCCATCACACTTTTTTAACTCTTAGTCTTTGTCATATTTAATTATTTGTAAACCAAATGTTCAACATGATATTGTATTAAAATGCATACAGTTTAGTTATAAACGTATAATCTAAGATATAATAAACAAATTTTTTTTGTTCAGAAGTGACTGTGAATTCTTAGACTCGATTTTCTATAACCAATGAAATGAATTTTTTTTCTTTAACTACTTCTTCGAAATATATGGGGATTCATTACGATTTTCATTTATCTCTTATTAAATTATCTTGTATTTTTGTATTAACTTTTATTAGTAGAAAGGCCCAGATCAAATTTGGCACAGGGCCCCCAAATTCCCAGCCACAGCCTTGATTTGATTCCCTGACAATCGAGATTATCATCACTAATCGATTGTTTCCATCGATTTGGCCAACCACCATCAATTTCCCCTTCGATTTGGTGCGGAATAGACCATTTCTTCTCGGTTCACAACCTCCGCCGTTCACTCTCTCTCTAGAGTTTTCCGCCGGCTACAACGAATTAGCCTTGATCGGCCATTTTATTTCTTTTTGAAATACTATGTTGACGAACCCTAAAGCTGTTAAGTCTCTTCGTGCTACATAAGCTTCACGATTTCCAGCAAACCCTAGAGTTACCGGAATACATCGTCTCACCGAAACCCTAATTTTTGCTCGAGATTTTTATTTCCCCAAAGTTAATAATTTGTGACGACTTCTCTTATCACTAATTTGTGACGACTTCTCTTATCACTAATTTGTGACAGTCCTACAATTTTTTTACTATTGGACAACTAATTTTGCAACAGGTTCCTACTGTCACTTATATCCAAATATTTCTGGCTGTGACACAATTTTTTTGTCACATTTTCTGTTCAATCTGTGACAGTAAATAGATTAATTTTTCTATTTTGATTTTTAATTACGGATTTACCCGTAATATTTTCAATATCATACTTTCTCTACGATAACATTTATTTCTTTCCAAGTTCTATTTTTGAAAATTAGTTTCACCTAATAGAATATCTCTTTCGCGAATGAAATATCTCTATTTTTAATTCCAGAATTATATATGTGCTCTTGCATTTCTTTTGGCAATGAATTTCATGTCGACCACCGTTTTGTTTAGTGTTTATCCAATATTTTTTGGCATTCCCACAATGATTTCTTGTCGATTTTAAACAAAACAACATTATTTTGTTACTCATTAGGTCACTTCTTGACCATTTTCACCCGACAATGATTCTCTTGTAGGCATTCACCTTTACAACATTTTTTTGACATTTTCTTTCACATTGTTCATACAATGACCAACTTTATATACATGACAACAATACATGTAATTTCGTCGTCATCTATTGATGTTCATTCTAGGGCCGCATTTCTAACGTTTTTGTTGTGACTTAATCATCCTTTAATCATCTTCCTACGCATCCTCCACAATCTAAGAGTCGCAAGAAGGCGAATATGAAGAATCGGCAAGTATTTTTTGTTGTGACACTTCAAAATGTACGTGCTCCAACTTGCGGGTGGGGTG
>BEHA01000776.1:291150-301913 GCA_002897215.1 Eschscholzia californica subsp. californica
GGGGGGGGGGGGGGGGGGGGGTAATAGGATACGTGATGTAAGACTGATCGAAAATAGGAGATCCAGCGGTCAAGATGAGATTCAGAAATAATATACGTCTGTAACACGTGTATGTATGTGACGGATCGAGAAGACGATATCCGACGATCAAGAAGAATTCAGAATATATTTGAAGATATCTCCGATTATTATGTAATCGTGAATTTAACATGGTCGATTATAGCAGGCTTCTTTCGAAGAAAAATACGTAAATCTTTGAGCTATCTTTGTAGTTTTTTCATATGTTGTTGTTATGGTAGATTATAATCGGTTTAAATATATCTTGGTAGAAGTGGCAGAAGGTATAGTAGATTTATTCACTTTAATCATTTTGTATTTTTTCATTTAAGAAGTGGCCATATGAATATGATGTTGTTCCGTAAAGGAGAAGATGGAGCAAACACAATTTGGTACTCCAACATTTTTAAATTGCAATTTATGTAACACTATGTTATTTTATATTATTTATCCACTTCATGATAAGTATATTAGTTAAATTGATTGTTCATTTACAATTCATATTCTCGCAGGTACTTTTTTTCTTCGGGGTTATTTGAGTTTTTTAGGTTCTGATTTTCTTCTTAGTTTTGATAATTGATTTTTTACTTTTATTTTTCAGGTTTAAATCAAATCAGGTCTTTCATGGTGAAATAGGAATCCAATTTCAGTGTTGGACTTTTCTGTCGAAGACGTAAGTCAAATTTGATAATTCTTTATCCACGAGATGATTGAAAGTTTGCTTTAGATAACAACGAGTTGAAGTCCATGTGATTTTTTCATCTAAAGTTTGTTTTTTCATTATGTAATTGAATGATGATTATTTGTTGTTGAGGATATACAAAAAAAAAATATTTTCAAGAAGAAAAAGTAATGTAATTCTTGATAGTTCTTTACTCACTAGATGAGTGAAAGTTTGATAGATTCTCCAAGAAGATCAGTGTAATTCTTCATTATTTCATATTGCTTTTTGAACTATATAAATTGTTACTTCTGGGTGATTTTCTCTTTATTATTTTGTTCATTTAAGAATGTGTATATTTAATACTCATTTAGTTCTCTTAATTAAAGTTTCTCACGCTAAATCTCTTTGTCAAATTAAATAACCTACCTCGAAGATTTACATCCTAAATAACTATTCACTCTCTCATATCTCACAATAGTTTTTTGAATTTGTTCATCGACCCAAGTTCTTCATCTCTTTTAAGTATATAAATTTGTTTCTTCAACCTATAGTATTGGCCTTAAGGTGATTTTTTTACCTTAGTCGTTTTACTATTAACTAGGTATCTCTCGCGCCCTAAGTGCGCGGTCAATCTCGTCGGACTTACGCCAGTCATCAAACACAACGAGTTTAAATATTCACTGGAGTGCATGTAACCCAATGTCTACGTAAATCGTTATCTGACATCGCGCAGACCGAGCAAAAAGTTAGATGTGCTAGCACTACATGACATAAAAGGCAATGGTAGCACGTCTAGTTTTTGCTCGGTCTGCGCGATTCGTAGACATTGTGTTACATCCACTCTAGTGAATATTTAAACTTGTTCTGCTTGACGACTGGTATAAGCCCGACGGGATTGATCACGCCTGCAGGGCGCGGGAGATACCTAGTAAAACTTAAGTTGAAAATTTGCGGTCCTAAGCTTTATGTCAATGGTTTTATGGGGTTGATATGATCTTCCATTTGGTTCTTCCTCTCTTGGAATTTCTCTTTCTGATGAAGGGATGTACCCAAATAGAGAGCTTGAGAAATGAGAAGGAAGCCCAAAATGGAGACCATAACCCTATTTATAGACTTTTATTTCTAATTTGGCCCCTCATCAAATTAGAAATCACTTAATGGTCTCTACACGTTTATTCCATGACACTTAGATACCTTCTTGTCAAGTCAATCCGTATTACACCACGTTACGAATTGACTATGTACTGAGATAGCCATACACATGTGAGCCCACATATGCTGGAATTTTTTTTCTAACAATCTCCCACTTGAGCCACATATGTTATCTAAAAATGTGTACATCCTTATGAGCTCAAAATGTGCTATCAAATATCAGGTATCTCAAACAATCGTGTCCATTAGTTGTGCTAGTATGAGATTAAATGGACTTTCGTAACATTCAATCGTCACTAAATCCATCAGTAGTCATACATACCAACATAACCAAATGACATAGATCAATCATGGACGCATATCATGGAAATTACATGCAATGTGATCTTGACTATGTACTGTGATAGCCATACACATGTCTTTGCACATGTGAGCCCACATATGCTGGAATTTTTTCCAACAATCTCCCACTTGGGCCACATATGTTATCTAAAAATGTGTACATCCTTATGAGCTCAAAATGTGCTATCAAATATCATGTATCTCAAAAACTCTAGTCTATTAGTTATGCTAGTATGAGATTAAAGGGACTTTCGTAACATTTAATCGTCACTAAATCCATCATAAGTCATACATACCAACATAACCAAATGACATAGATCAATCATGGATGCGTAACATGGAAATTACATGCAATGTGATCTTACCATGCCTATTTCCAACTGGTCCTACCTTAACTTCTGCAGAAAATATCCAAATATCAAAACATAGAGCAATGCATGAAAAACACCAAATCATGTATGTACAAATTCCCACTAAACCTTATTACCATATAGTGATATAACGCCAACGAGAACAATGTTCCCACTAAACACCTTCGGTGTTAATCCCTCAGTTAGCGGATCCACAATAAAGAAGTTTGTCTTAATATACTCTATCAGAAATCCACTCAGTATCTTTACTTTCACAACCGAGAACTTATATTGTAGCTTTCATTGTTGTTAATATGTAAAAGATACCAAGTTGTCACAATATAACTTTGATGGTATAATAGAACCCTCAAAGATGACCTTTTAGCGACAAAATATTGCAAACCTAATATGTAGTTGGATGTCTTATAAGTTGCTACAAATTTTATTACATGACAAAAGAAGCTATTTCAACAAAAGACGAATATAGCCTTATACTAATTTTGCAATTATTTGCATTCACTATAATCGGAATCAAATGCTTAATGATCTCCCAGATGATCCGACATCTTGATGTGAGCATAAAATCTCTAATTCTCTGTAAATAGTAAAACTTATTTTTCCTCTTTACAATAATTTGTACCATAACTAACTGTAAGACATGCTAATAAATTTTACATTTGCATTTCTTTAACTTAAATATTGCTTTAGGACAGACTAAATTTACCTCTGATGACGATAAGACGTCTCCTAGGTTAGGGTCTATCAAGCTATATCTCTTACAAACTTTTTCTTTGTACCTCTTCTAGGGTGATCTGAGAAAGCCATTAGAGTTACTATGATGTATCCAAATCTCTAATACATATCAAACCAAAACCAAATCATTTTAAATCCTTTGATATAGATTTCTAAATTTCATGCAACATTTCCATATTTGATAGTTAACTCTAGGAACATCACTTTACTCCCACTAAAATCGTGATACTTACATTTTTCAACATATATCTCAAAATCAAATGAGATTACAACTTGATAAAAAATAGACTACCACTCACGAGAAACTTGTTTGAACCCATAGATAGATTTCTTTAATTTGCAAACCACATTCTTTGGGTTACCAAACACCAAATTTGTTGGTTGCATATATATCATTTCGTCAATGTCTCCATTGAGCAACATCGTTTTAACATCTATCTAATGTAGATCACGACAGAAATTTGCTTCATGTGTCATAATAGTCTTAAAAGGGTCTTCTAAAGAAACTGGAGAGAAAGTTTTTTTATAGTCCACGCCTTCCTTTTGAATGAGACATTTAACCACAAGACGAGTCTTATATCTTTCCATATTACCTTTCGAATCCCTTTTGTTTTAAAAATTCATTTGTACCCAATGGGTTTCTAACCTTGAGGTAATGGGACAAGATCCCAAACTTGATTGTCTTGCATAGACTTGTACTCTTCATTCATGGCGTTGATCCATTTTTCAGAGTTAGAATCTTGCATGACCTGACAAAAGTTGATTGAATCAACTTCCATCAACCCACCAATGTCCTAATGTTCTTGGAGAGATACTATGTAATCATCTGAAATAACACATCTTTTTTCTCTGTTGGATCTCCTTAATGACACTTTCTCTTGAGGTTGTTGAGTTTGTTCTTCAGGAACAATTTCCTCAACTTGATTGGAGAATTGTTCAACATTGTTTTCTAAGGGTTCAAAATCTCCTTCCTCGATAATCATACGCATGAAAATTGGTACATTGTATGAAGTAGTACTAGGGATCACAATTGAATCCTCCTTAAAGGCAATGTCTCTAACCTTATTTCTTCCCCCAAACTCAACATCCTCAAACAATATTGCAGTTCCAAAAAAATAAGTATTCTTGTGGGACCGTAAACTTTATAGTCCTGGATCTTTTGCGAGACTAATAAGTAGAGTCTAATTATCTTTTTATTCAAGCTATAAGACCAACTCTTAGACCCTTCAGATGAAATTATCCAAATGTGAATTCATCCTAGACTCAGATATTTATCGTGTTTGAAACTCTAATGTTTGATAACTCCTTTAGTTTGTTTCCTATGAAGGATGTTACCTTATGTCATACTTTTGTTTTGTTTGTTCTATATTTGTAATAAATTTAATATCCTTCATTCCTTTTTTGCCCTTTCACCCATAGGTACTGGTCAGATGAGCACTTTCACAATCTCATGCTTCATTCTCTCCTCTTCTTTCCCGTAGTTAGAGATGAGCTCATTTAGAATTCACTTCTCTTTCTGCCAGTTGTAGCTGACCTTAAATTGACCATATTGTGCAGGAAAAATATTTAATACCAAATGCCCGAATAAGGCCTCAAACAACTCGAGCTTTAGTGTCTTAAGTTTTGAAGCCAATTGAGACATCTTCATGATGTACTCCCTTATGATTCCCTTGCCTTTGTACCCTATAGAAGTCAAGTTAGCTAAAAGCGTCATTTTTTCGACTACCTTACCCTTTTTTCAGACTTCAGCAAGGAAATCAATGACCTTAGTTACCTTGACAAAGATATTGGCAACAAAATCACTAACGCATGAGGCACATAAAATTTAACTTCATAGAGAATGTTGAAATCATATACATGCTCACATACTAAAATTGACTTTTCAAAAGAATTCAAAAATTATGGGTTACATCCAAGACACCGAGCACAACATTAATATCAAGTCTTGACAGTAATATTAATTTGTAAGTGGTACCTTGTTGCAGCAATCAAATGTTGACGATAAATCCTGTCAAATTTGACCTTTATTCTATTTATAGACTTTTATTTCTAATTTTACTATTTATAGACTTTTATTAGAAATTTGATTATTTATAGACTTTTATTTCTAATTTGACTATTTATAGACTTTTATTTCTAATTTGACGATAAATCCTGTCAAATTTGACTCCTCGTCAAATTAGAAATCACTTAATGGTCTCTACACGTTTACTCCATGACACTTTAATACCTTCTGGTCAAGTCAATCCGTATTCGACCACATTACGACTTGACTATGTACTGAGATAGTCATACACCATGTCTTTACATATGTGAGCCCACATATGCTGGAATTTTTTTCCAACAAGAAAATTTTGCTGAAAAAAATTGTAACCAGTGAGATTTTCCAGAAGCATGTTGAGTCATGTTTTTATATTAAAGAAATTCCCCCGTTATCACAAAAATTTCGGAAAAAAAAAACTACCAATAAGATTTTCAAAGAGTGAACATAAAAATTTTTGTAAATATTTCAGTGAAGAAATCACTATTACATGTAGTAGAAGAGTCCCATTAAATAAATAATCTTTGTATAAAAGAAGGGCAGAATGGCCATAAGTGATTTACAGACAAAACTTATGACATGGCAAAATCTCATTTTCAAGATATTAAAACCAAACCGTATTTCAAAATTAACCTCTCACCACAAATCTCCAATTTTAACTGATTTTCAAAAAAAGAAGAAAAACATGATCCCTTACTCCCGGAGGTTGTTTTTGTTTTTCTTAACCTAAAATTTATCATTTTTCCTTCATATGAAGCTGAATTAGGTTTTCAAAAATGGCTAAAGCAATAGAAGAAGAATCAGATAATGGAAATGATTCACAAAAGAACAAGAGAACTACAAAATTACAAAAGAAAGAATTAGGAATTTCTTGTATGTTAAATACAGAAGTTGGAGCTGTTCTTGCTGTAATTCGACGAATACCCGATTCTAATTCTCAATTTCTTTCAACTCCTGAAGATAATTTTGAATCATCAATATTAACATCATTAAAATCATTAAGAGCTTTAATCTTTAATCCTCAACAAGAATGGCACAAAATAGATCCATCAGTTTATATTGGTCCTTTCTTAGATGTTATTCAAAGCGACGAAATTCCTGCTGCTGCTACTGGTGTAGCTCTTTCTGCAATTCTAAAGATCTTGAAACTCGAAATCTTCAACGAGAAAACTCCCGGATCAAGAGACGCGATAAATTCAATTGTTACGGGGGTAACAAGTTGTCGATTAGAAAGAACAGATCCGACTTCAGAAGAAGCTGTTTTAATGAGAGTTTTACAAGTTTTGATTGGAATTGTTCGAAATGGAGCTTCGGTATTATTAACAGATCATGCTGTTTGTACCCTAATTAATACTTGTTTTCAAGTTGTTCAACAATCGGCGAGTAAAGGTGATTTATTACAATGTAATGCTAGACATACAATGCATGAATTAGTACAAACCATTTTCGCTAGATTATCAGAAATTGATGTTTCGGATAATTCTGAACAAGATGAAGATGATGATGATGAAATTTCTAATAATAATCAAGAATCAGGGTATGGAGCTCGTTGTATGATCGATATATTTCAATTTTTGTGTTCATTATTGAATGTGGTAGAAGTTGTTGATACAGATGGGTCAACAGCTACTAATTCTGACGAAGATGTACAACTTTTTGCATTGATTTTGATCAATTCTGCAATTGAGTTAAGTGGAGAAGGAATTAGAAAACATCCAAAGCTTTTGAGAATGATTCAAGATGATCTTTTTCATCATTTAATTCATTATGGAATGTGCTCGAATCCTCTTCTGTTATCGATGATTTGTAGTACTGTACTTAACATCTACCATTTTCTTCGCAGGTAATATTTTTACATTTTTAGAACATTTGAATTTTTTATCTGAGATCGAGTTTTAAGAGAACGAGGGTTTCAAAAAAGTGTCCCTCTATGAAGGAAAAGAAAAGGGGTTTAGTTTTTTTGTTGAAATTGAATTTGTTCTCTACTAAGTTACTTTCGGTGATGTTGTTGTTTCGTTAAGTTAGACATGAAATCTAACTCGAGATCTGAATTGTCTCGAGTCAGATCCCAGAATGTTTGTTTTCTACTGACTCGTTTGGGTTGCTATTTGTCATACATTCTAAGTTTGAACCAAGACAGTTGTCGTCTGAAATAACCTGATGCCCCTACAGACGCCGGACTAAGAAAAGGCAGATTTGGACAATGAGAAAACAACCATCACCGAATTCGAAGAGGTTGAGACTGAAATAACCTATTTTTCGTTTTCTGCAGGTATATTAGACTCCAATTGGAAGCTTTCTTCACATATGTTTTGTTCAGAGTGGCAGCAGGAGGATCTCTTCAACTTCAAGAAGTTGCATTAGAAGGAATTATAAGTTTTTGCAGACAACCCACATTCATAATCGAAATCTTCGTCAATTATGATTCTGATCCAATTTTTAGAAACGTTTTCGAAGAAATTGGTAAGTTACTTTGTAAGATTGCTTTTCCAATACCAAACAATCCGTTATCTAGTTTACAGATGCAAGCTTTTGAAGGTTTGCTTATAATGATTCACAATATTGCTGATAACATTGATGAAGATGAAAATCCAGCTTCTATTCCTTCATATCCAGTCTTTGTTACTGAATATAAACCATTTTGGATTGGGGAAACCAAAACTAACGATAATATCGATACTTGGGTTGAGTCAATTCGATTTAGAAAAGCACAAAAGAGAAAGATAATGATAGCTGCTAACCACTATAACAGAGATGAAAAGAAAGGTTTGGATTACCTAAAGATTGCTCATTTGGTTGGAGATCCACCGGACTCGAAAGCTTTTGCTTGGTACTTCAGATTCACTCCAGGTTTAGATAAGGTCAAGATCGGCGATTTCCTCGGTGACCCAGACGAGTTTCATCTTCAAGTTCTAAAAGATTTTACAGACACATTTAATTTTAATGGTATGATTCTTGATACAGCTCTTAGAACTTATCTCGAAACGTTTAGATTGCCTGGAGAATCACAGAAGATTCAGAGGATTCTGGAAGCCTTCTCAGAGAAATTTTATGATCAACAAGCATCAGAAATATTTGTTAGTAAAGATGCAGTTTTCATTCTTTGTTACTCACTTATTATGCTCAATACAGATCAACATAACCCACAGGTGAAAAAGAAGATGACAGAGGATGAGTTTATCCGGAATAATAGAGCCATTAATGGAGGAAAAGATCTTCCTCGAGAATACCTCTTGGCGCTTTTTCAATCGATTTCGAATAATGCAATTACCCTTTTTGGACAGTCGGGTACTCCAGTAGATATGAACCAAAACAGGTGGATTGATCTGATGAACAGAGCAAAAACCATGGAACCATTTATTCTCTGCAACTTCACTAATTGTTTAGGAAGAGATATGTTTGCTTCCATTTCAGGACCTTCTGTTGCTACTCTGTCTGCAATTTTTGAACATGTCGAAGAAGATGAAACCCTTCATGAATGTATAGAAGGACTATTTTCAGTAGCAAGAATTGCTCGATTTGGACTAGAAGACACACTTGATGAATTACTTGCATCTTTCTGCAAATTCACTGTTCTTCTAAACCCATATTCTTCAGCAGAAGAAACACTCTATGCTTTCAGCAATGATATGAAACCAAGAATGGCCACTCTCGGGGTTTTCACCATCGTTAACAAATTTGGAGATTCGGTTCGAGGAGGTTGGAGAAATATTATGGATTGTTTACTGAAACTCAGAAGACTTAAATTGCTTCCTCAATCTGTTATTGAACCTGAAGTTGCTTCAACTTCATCACCCGATATTCAATCCGATTCAAAATCTGAATCAGGTGTTCTTTTCCCGTCTTTCGATATGGGACATGGTTCGAGTCGTCAAATGTCTGGTCTAATTGGCAGATTCTCTCACTTCATGTCACTAGATTGCACTGAAGATTCATTACTCCAAGCTGCAGGTAACGATTTCGAACAAAATTTAAAGATTATACAGCAATGTCGAATCGCTAATATCTTTACCAATAGTCCAAGCTTACCAGAAGAATCATTAGAAAGTCTTGGCAGATCATTAATATTTGCTGCTGCTGGGAAAGGTCAAAAGTTTAGTACACCAGTGGAAGAAGAAGAAACAGTGGGATTCTGTTGGGAATTGATAATTACAGTTTCTTTAGCCAATGTTCATAGATTTCCATCTTTTTGGCCTGCCTTCCATGACTACCTGATTTTAGTTGCTCAATTCCCTCTCTTTTCACCATGCCCATTTGCAGAAAAAGCCCTTTTAGGTCTCTTCAGAGTATGTCTGAAACTTCTCTCTTCTTATCGATCAGAGAAAGTCTCGGAAGAGCTTATCTTCAAGTCCATAAACCTTATGTGGAAGCTTGATAAAGAAATTTTAGATACTTGTTGTGAGATGATAACACAATCAGTTAGTAAGATGCTCACGGAGTACCCGGCAAATATCCAGACCCAACTTGGCTGGAAATCAGTCCTCCATTTGTTATCGATTTCGGGTAGACACCCTGAAACTTACGATCAAGGAGTTGAAGCTCTAATCATGTTAATGTCTGATGGGTATCATGTTTCGAGGTTAAATTATGCTTACTGCATCGACTGTGCTTTCGGATTTGCTGCACTCAAGATTAGTCCTCTAGAGAAGAGTTGGAAGATATTAGATTTAATGGCAGATTCTGTGAACTTGATAATTCAATGGTATAGTAGTGGATATACAGATCCAGGAAGCAATGTTAGCAACACAAGTAACTCATCATTCGAAGAAGGATCGAAAAATATAAACTCATTCAATTTTGCTATGAATTTATTCATTAAACTAGTTGAATCACTAAGAAAAACTAGCTTAGTTAGAAGAGAAGAGATAAGAAATCATGCAGTTTTAGCATTACAAAAGAGCTTCTCATTAGCAGATGAACTAGGGTTTACATCAACTAGTTGTATGAACTGTTTCAATCTTGTAATCTTCGCCATGGTTGACGATTTACATGAGAAACTAGTAGAGTATTCAAGGAGAGACAATTCGACAAAGGAAATGAAAAGCATGGCAGGAACATTAAAGCTAGCAATGGAGCTTTTAACAGAAGTATTTTTACAGTTCTTGAAACCATTGTCACAGAGTTCAGGGTTTCGAACGTTCTGGTTAGGAGTTTTGAGAAGAATGGATACATGTATGAAAACAGAGTTGGGAGATAACGACGAATCTGGGTTGCAAGCATTGATACCAGAACTGCTGAAGAAGATTATTACAGAGATGAAAGAGAAGGAGATATTGGTGAAAAGTGAAGAAAATGAACTGTGGGATATTACTCATGTTCAGATACAGTGGATAGCTCCTTCATTAAAAGGGGAGTTATTTCCCGAAGAAGAGTTTTAGATGAAATATAATATCGACATAGTTTT
>BEHA01000776.1:303594-320968 GCA_002897215.1 Eschscholzia californica subsp. californica
CCTAAATTAAGGGTTGGGAAAAAAGAGGTTTAAGGTTGTGTTTAAAAGCACTACGGTTAGAGAAAAAAACAAAGAAGTTTTATATAGGCGCCTCCCCAAAATTGTTATGGGAATTTTGCTCAAATGCCCTGATTTGGGGTCATTTGAGCAATTTTGCCCCAAGTGAAGAATTTTTTTTTGCAAAAATGCTCTCTTTCAAGTTTTCCAAAATTTTGCTTCCCTTTCTACCCTTCATATAAAAGAGATATCTAGAATTTCTAGATATCTTAAGTTCCTTTTCATCTCCCTCTCTCTCTTGATCTCAACCAAACCGTGAAATCTCTCTATGAATCTACTATTACTCGAAATCTCTCTCAGTCTAGTCCAAGTCTGGTTCAATTTTCTAGTTTGGACTATGGGACAGTTGGATTCTCTTTTCTTTCACTATCTCTCTCTATGGATATTTTTTTCTCTGATCTCGATTCCAACATTCTGACCCAAATATTTCCAGCAAGAAAGTAAGATTCTTCTGAGTTTCGTCTTTTGGGTATCAAAATCAAGACGAATGTGGGGTTCTTACTTTGCCAATTAAGTGTTTGATGAAATGACTAAGAGAGGTTATTATGTTAAAATGAAATAGAAATACAAGTGAGCAAAGTGTGGGTCTCTTACTTTGTCAATCAAGTGTTTGATGAAATTCCAAGAAGAGTCCATTATGTTATACAAGTTCATTTTATGTTGTTGTCCATTCCATTCGGCTAATATCAGTTTTGCAATCATATATAGTTGAATGTTTTGCACTCTTATAGCTTTCTGTAAAATTTGAACTTTAATTTTGTAAAATTCGAAGAGAAGGACACATTCTTGGTGTTTCCATGAAACAACTACCTAAATTATGGTTTCAATTCAAATCAGTGGCTTCATGTCGAACTCGCCCCGAAGACAATCGGTGGCGTTGTGTCGAACTCAACTCTAGTAGCTTTGCTAAGCTTCGGCGGTTCAATTGTTGGCTTCATATCGATTCGCTTTGAGCAAGCTCGGCATGAACCAACCGACTTGAACTTCAACCCAACTATAGTAGCTCTGCTAAGTTTCTGAATTTCAAATCGGTTGCTTCACGTCGATTCTCTTTTAGCAAGTTCGGCATTAACCAACCGATTTGAACTCCAACCCAACTATAGTAGCTTTGCTAAGTTTCTGGATTTCAAATCGGTGGCTTCATGTCGATTCCCGTTTAGCGGGTTCAACATGAACCAACCGATTTGAACTCTAGTAACCCATGCAAGCTACTGGAGTGCATATCGGTAATTTCATGTTGAGCTCACTTGAAGGGGATCAACATGAAGCCACCGATTTTTTACTTGTTTAAATAATTGGTGGATCACATTCACGATAAAGAAATGAAAGAGATTTACAAATATGAAGCTCCTATGAGACATAAGTTCATAAACTAAAAATCTTTGGTTTCCTCAATACAATAACCTAAAAGTGAAACAAAAAACTGTGATCTTAATCCCTTAAGAATTGGTGAGTGAATGGTAGAGATAAAATCCAAACAGTATAGTCGAGGTTGATAGATAAACGACCAAGCAACATCGACGGTCTATCCCATTCAATAACAATAATACATGAATGCTTATATTTCTCGAGCAGTCTTGGTTCAAGCCTTTGTTGCTTCCTTTGCTTCAAGTTTTTGGAGCTCTTCTATTCTCGGAGTTCATGCTCTATCCCTTCCATTTGTGCCTTATACTTGAACTCTTTACCACAAACAAAAACATTACAATTTATAATTAGTTTACAGAGTATCCGAAAAGATTAATCTATGACAAACAACTCCATTAAAACCAAGCAACTCCACTAAAACCGTTAAAACCAAACAACTCCATGAACTCTTTACCCCTCTGTGCCTCATACATGAACTCTTTACTCCATGAACTCCTTTGAAATCATAGTTCAAAATAAAATTATATTCGAAAGAGTTATTCAATATCAGAAATTCTGGAAGATATGATCAATGAAAACCATCTTTATATACCATATTACTCCAAGAAAATTCTTACTCATGAGCTCCAATATCAACATCAACACCTAATTCTAATGAAACCCAAGGAGAGCAACTAACTTCAACCAGCTTAAAATACCCACCATAGTAGTATTTGTTGATTACGGTTAATTGGACATAAAAATAAAATACTAGTTTCAAAATAAAGTACTAGTTTCAGAATAAAGTACTAGTTCAGTTATTTCCTACTTTAACGGAATCATTTGTTCAATTTTGACAAACTTCATCATATAATTAGAATATAATTTTTTCTAGCAACATCATTGGTTTTTGCTCATTTTCACTACCAAAACCAGAGAAGCAATATCCAAAATATTTCAAAATTTTGAAACATAATAATATATAACCTTAGAATAAGCTATATCACATATTGAGTAAAAGGGAATATAAAAAACTTCTAATTTCATGAATTTCAATCATGAAATGCAATAAATAGAAAAGGTTATTAGAAAATTCAATTAAGTAGAAATGGTTTTACTTCCAACTAAACTAAACCCTACATTTTTTTAACATAAACCCTAATAATCAACTAAAATCAAACATATATCATATCATAGTAAGATGAAGAAGCTATTAAAGTACCTGAATCCCCAGGTAAAAACCCTTTCGATAGTGTTAAAGAATTTTAGATCTAAGATTCAAGCTAGAGAGAGATTTCATGAGAGATCGATCGAGAGGGGAAAAAACCACTGAAAATCGATTTTAAAAAGAGGAAGAGATGCTTGGGTTGTTCCACTGATGTTTTTGTTCAAAACAAAATTTCCATGAGAGAACAAATAAGGAGGCACAAACTTTGGCTAGATTGAGAGAGATTTCGAGTGACAGTAGATTCAGAGAGAGATTTCACGGTTTGGTTGAGATCAAGAAAGAGAGAGATGAAGTGGAACTCGGGAGTGATGATCCAAAAAAGTTTCCTAAATAGGTCTACACCCGCAAGTGCACGGGTGTCAAGTGGTAAATTCCGGTAAGACCGGGTCGACCCACAGAGACTTAGTCAAACTTCAAACTTTAACCTTAAAACTATTATGACTTCAAAAATTGGTTTGATTGGTAATATGATTCAAATGAAAATAGCAAATAAACTTTAAATGATTAACTTAAAACTCAGGATATGGGAGAACCTAGGGTTTTTTAATTCGTCCTCCTAACAATTCTAACGACGATTTACTTGGATTAATCAACAAACTCTTTGTATAACTCAGATTCCAGTCCATGAATGGTCTAAAAACCCGGAAGATTTTATCATTAAAAGCAATAAAACTTATTAATAAATCGTATCGAATAAATTAATTATGATGAACTTCATCTACAACCCTAGATAGAAGAGTTAGTTACTCACGGAAATTATGATAAAAAATCAGAAAATAAAGTAAGAAGTAAAGAGGGGAGAAAACAGAACTTTTTTCTCGCTGGAAATGATTTCCTTCTGATTTTCCCGTTTATCCGCCAAACGCGCCCTAAGGGAAAACAATTTTTTCGTCTTCTCGGAAATGAATTCTCTATGGGAAAATTATTTTCCCACTGGTTTTCTTGTCTTCCCCATTGTTTTTTTCTCTCTCTACTGTTCTTTTTCTTTTTCTTTCTCTCTCTGTTTATAATCTTTCTCTCTCTTTCTCTGTTAATAGTCTCTCTCTCTCTCTCACCAAGAAAAAAAATACAAATAAAAATGGAAAAAGAAAAACCAAGAAAAAGAATACAACGATAACCTCTGTTCTAAATCCTCGTATTCTCGTTCTAAATCCTCCCTGTTTCCTTATCTCTCTGTATTCTCTCTCTCTCTCACCAAGGAAAAAGAACAGGAAAATAAAAATAAAAAACAAGTGATGATGATAATCTATTTTCAAAACCGAGGCTTAGATGATAATGGCACTCCTCTCTTTAGTTCCCTCCAACCGTGATATATGCTCCATTTTATTTCGGAGCTAACGTCAAACTCCAAATAAGCTTCCTAACAAGAAAAACACATCAATAATTATAAATAAAACCCAAAACGAACTAACTCATCGTAGTTAAGTGATCCAAATGTGGTATTTTAACGCCGCATCAGGGAGTCTCTTTGATTTGGGGGTTTTGGGGGTAAACTCAAGATATCTCTTTTATATGAAGGGTAAAAAGGGAAGCAAAATTTTGGAAAACTTAAAAGGGGGCATTTTTGCAAAAAAGTTTTGGCTTGGGGTAAAATTGCTCAAATGACCCAATATCGGGGCACTTGAGCAAAATTCCCAATTGTCATCGGGTCTCCCCAAACTCAACTGACTCGGTCAATTCGAGTGGACTGCGTAAGGATATAAACACATCCCTCTGCACCGTATATAACCCCTAAAATAAGGTTAATTTTCACTCGCTTTCTTCTTTCTTCATCCTATGGATGGGATTTTGGCCCGTAGCCCAATACCCGACCACTTCCGCCCGCGTCTGAAGGGTCCGTGGACGCCCTGTGACCGAGCCGGTCAAAACCCACCTGACCGATATATGTTTAGTGGATGGACGCGAACAAGGGGGCCAAATTGGTGTACCACCCAAGTCCGCCCGTTTAGGTTGTCAGTTTACCCGTCCGTGATATCCGCCTATGATAAATATGAAACATTAAATGTTTAGAGTAAGATGGTAGTGTTAGATTAAATTAAGCTATGACATATAACCCTCAAAATCAAAAGAAATCCAACCCTTTTCTTTCGTCTTCTCTTCAGCTCTCTTCCAATTATCGAGAGAGTCTAGCCCACCGGTCTAGGTGTCACTGACTAACTTAGACTAAAAAGGAAAAGATAATGATTTAGGTTTTTAGGATGATTTGAAATAAATTAAAATAACTAAACTAACTAAGTGAGAGATGAGAGAAATTCGAGAGACAAGTTGCAAGAAGAGTCGGTTGAGAAAGATACTTCGATCCACAAGATCGATAATGACAATAACTAAGTATTTAGAGCATGAAAATTTAGCTGACTTCACCCACATTGACAATTTAGGCATAATGTGTAAAACTAAGCATAGTCGATCAAGAGTCACTAAGCATCGACTATCAAACTAATGACACACTATCAAATAATTTGGCAATGAATAAATATGACACTAATAAGTATAATACATCAAACTAAGTATAACCGATCAAAAGTTACTAAGCATTGGTTATCAAACTAAGCACGTATTATCAAACTATATGTCAATAGATGATTACGAACAAGGTTTCTAATTCATAAAATTAGAAGAAGTTAATCAAACTAACATTTAATAAACAATAGTCATTCATCACATATCGAATCATGTTTCACGAGTATCCAAATACAAGGATTAGCTAGACATGGGGGAACACATAATAAACGAGAAGAAAGATAAAAGTTAAGGTTGAAATCCTCCTTTTTCGATGATGGCACAAGGCTAAGATCGTCGAAAAATATGAAGATGTATGTGTTGCCAATCTCCCCTTAGAAATGTTCTGGTTTCCCTTTATTAACAGAGTAAATTAGGTGTCCCTTGAGTAAAAACTAAGGTCCCTTTAGTAAACAATCTTCTTCTTCCTCCAAACAATCAAACCACCATGAAAGCTTCAACAAGCTTTCTCTCAGGGGCGTGGCTGAGATTTTGAGGGCCTTGTGCCAAATTTCAAAGAGGCCCTTTATACGATAAATAAAAGTAAGAAAATCTCAACAAATAATAGGTAAAAATGTTGTTAAATTGATTACCCGTCCAAACCTAAAATATATTGAACTTTAAAACAAAACTAATAGAAAATAAACAAAAAACTATACAACCTTTGCATTTTATGTGACAATCTGAAATAATTTTCACTTGAAATTTTTTCTCCTTGCATTTTTTGAAGCAAAATCATCAATTAAATCTTCGTAATCAATCTGATCTAAAAATTCACTTTTGATGGTGAGAAGAGCTAACCCATTTAGTCTATCCCGTGACATAGTTGATCTCAAGTATGATTTCAAAATTTTTAACTTTGAGAAAGTCCTTTCTGTCGATGCAACTGTGACCGGTATCGTCAACAAAATCTTATAAGCAATACTAGCAGCGGGAAAGCAATTCATTTTCTTCAAGAAATTCAATGTGAAACTAACTTTCTTAACTTCACCAGGCAAAATATTTTGCAAGAGTCTTAACTCTATAAATAATTCATCTCCTTCAACATCAGAATGTTCCCCATTTTTCAAATAATTTGCAAGATTATCGCAAAATGTTTTTAATTCACCATCACAATATCCACTCAGTTTTTCTGGTCTCAACAAAAACCCGAAGATCTTCTCATATGCTTGATATTGGTCGAATCTTTTCTCTAATTAACCAATAGCTTGATCTACTAAGAAAATAAAATAATGAATTCTGAAATATTCCTCACCTAATTGTGAAACTAGTTCTGATGGTCCATTACCAATCTCGTCAAAATATCTTTTTCGACGAATGTCACGCCTCTCGGGAAATACAACATCAACTTCCATTTCAGTTGCAAGTTTCTTCGCATCGACCATGGCCGCTTCAAACCCAGTTTCTCTGTATTGCTTAAAAGTAGCAATTAAGCCTCTTACTAGTTCAATGGCGACATCAATATGCATATCTTCTGATTGCAAACTTTTGCTGACCTTATTTACTGTAACCAATATCTTGTACCAAATAGTGATGCCCAATAAAAACTCAAAATTGCTAAGTTCATGTATTGCAATAGAATTTGCTTCACTTTTAGTTTTAGCTTCATTGTCACTCCTTCCTAATTCGAATAAAGCTTCCCTGATTTGTCGAGGTTGTGTTATAATTGCTTTGACACTTTCAACACGACTTTCCCAACGTGTCGTTGACAATGATTTTAGAGTAACTCCTAGATTATCCTTTAAAATTTGCCAACGCTTGTAGAATTTGCAAACAACGTATAAATTCGTTGAATAACTCCAAAGAATTCCTTAGCTTCACTATAACAATTTGCTATATAAAAAAGAGTTAAGTTGAGACTATGACACCCACATGGAGTATAAAATGCTCTAGGGTTAATATCTAGGAGTCTTTTTTGTACCCCATGTTTCCACCCTTTCATATTTGATCCATTATCATATCCCTGCCCTCTCACATCATCTATATCATGATCAAAAGCCTTTAAGGCAGTTTGTAGCTCTACAAATAATCCGACTCCAGATGTATCATTCACATTAAAAAATTCTAAGAAATATTTTTGTACCTTTACTGGAGTAGCACTCATATCTACACATCTTATGACCAAAGTCATCTGCTCTTGGTGATTACTATGAGGAGTACAATCAAGAATGATTGAAAAATATTTAGCTGCTCTTACCTTTTTAAGAATTGTGTTTCTGACTTCAGACGATAACATTTGTATTAACTCATTTTGAATCACATTACTGAGATAATGAGATTGGATTTCATTAGTTTTAATCCGACGAAGATGTTCCTCCATAATTGGGTCATGTTTTGCAAGCATCTCAACAACACCCATAAGTTTTCGTTTCTTTTTTCACAAATTTTTTGCGTTCTTCCACGAAAGGCTAGAGTGTATTTGGCAAGATATTTTATTATTGACATTAATTCTTCACAATTATAACCTCCAATGTTATTTCTCTTTTCTAATTGCATCTTGCGCAGCTTTGTCTATCGTCTGACTTGTTTTTAATCGAATTTGTGTCTCAATGCAAAGAGCCATATTGGCAATGTGTTCAATGCTAATTTCATGTTCTTTAAGACTCACACTAAGATGTCTCCAATCTCCGTATCCTTCATTTGCTAATTTATTTCTCAAAGGTCCTTTCTTGAACAATTTACAACAAAAACAGAAAACTTTATCTGCATTTTTTGAGTACACAAGTCAATTTCGATCATGTTTTTCTCCATTTGATAAGTGTCTAGTGTAGAATTCTGAAGAAAAGTGTCTATTTGTACCATCATTGGGACCATCAGTTATTGATAGATCTCTTACGGGGCCTTTTTCAATTACCAAATCTCTTTGTTTTGCATCTAAAGTATCCCAAAGTCTTGGATCATATATATTTTCGAATATTGGATCATTTTTTTATGAGATTCATTAGGTTCATCATCAACTAAAATTTCATCATTTAAGTGTTCATCACCATTGCTATCATTTTCATTTTGTGCACAATCTTCACTTAATTCTTCATTATTCTGTTCAGTAACTAACTCTTCAACTAAATTTGGTTGTTTTTTAACAACAAATCTATCAAGAGTTCTTCTTTGTGACTGTATCATTTGTTGATCTTTTGCTTTTGCTTGACGTTTGGAATACCCTGATTTTTATTTCCTTGGTGCCATCTTAACTTAACTGTATATATATAAAATATACTAAATTAGGACTCATTTGTCAACAAAATATAATATATGTTGTAAAAAAAAGTTGAGATAATTTTAAATAAGTGAATAATAAATAACATAAACTTAGAAGGAATTTTTTAAATAAAATTGGGAAACAAAATGAGTAAAAAACATTACCGGGTTGAAAATCTTGGAGACTATATTGTCTTCCTCTAGTTTCTCTCTATATAGTGAACTATGTGAATTTATATTTGGAATTGATTGTGATTGCACAGTACCATAAAAGAGAGAAGATATAATTATTTAAAAACAAAGTGAAAAGAAGAATGAGTCTGAAATTGAAATTAGTATGTACTATTGTCTATTTATAAATGTTATTTCTGATTAGAGAAAGAGATAGTTAGAGAGAGAAATTCTAAAAAATTAAAAAGGCTAGTTAATAGGCTTCTAATCCTGGTCAAAGTTACACCCATAGTACCGTTTTCTTTTTGGAATAAGTAATGGTACCATTTGATAGAGGAGGGCATTAAAGGCCCACTTCCCTTTCTTTGCTCGCGGGTCCCACCTATACAAAGTACATGAACAGCTTCTTTTTCTTCGTGAAGATAGTGGTCTGTTTGGGGAGTTTAATATATGGAAATTTGTTGGATATTTGTTCTAACCATTGGATAATAAAAAAGTCCCCTGGGTAAAGGTGGGCCCTGTGCCACCGCACCGGTGGCACCCCTTTACCCACGGCTTTGTTTTCTCTCTCTAGGATTTGAACTCAAATAGAAATCAAATGCAAAGGGAACAAAGGCAATGATGTCCCAACCAAAACCCCAAAGTTCCACGGAATGATAATGGTCGGAAATACACGAAATATCTCCGGTAGAGTCTGTTTTTTTCCGGCCTCTAATGGTGTTGTCTCGTGCAAAGGGATGAAGAAACGTGTAGCCCGAGCAGTCCCCGATTAAGGTTGCTTCTTCCCGAGCAGCCCCGAGCATGAAACTGATGTTCCTTCAAATCCCGAGTTGTGCTTCAATGGAGGTCTTCAAATCCCGAGCTGCTGTTCTCGCGGTGAAGAACTCGAACTGTTGCTGTTCGGGCTTCTCTGTCCTCGTCTTCAAGCTATGCTGGCCAAGCTCTAGGCGGCCTAGTGTGATGGCCGAACTAGCTTTGGCCGGCAACTACTCCTTCCCTTCTCTCTCTCTTCAAACTCTCAATCCCCATAAAACCTCCAAACCCTAGTTGCTTAATGTAGAAGATGAAGTCTCCTAAGTCTGATTTCCTTTTTTCTCCCACTAAACCCTTGACTTGACCTACTCATTAAAACCATTTTGACTTGGACCTAAAGGGAGGTGCTCATAGAGTCTTCTTCACCTTCTTATTTAGATTTGGGCTTGGGTTTGGGCCTTGATAAATAAACCAAAGTGGGTGCCCTCATCATTCTATACATCCTCTAACTTTTAGCAAAAATCGAAATACCCCTCGACTTCTTTTTATCGTAACTTTTCCGTCCTAACTCCGATTCGACTTCCGTCTTTGCCGTTGGGTTCACCATAGACTCCACTTTCCATCTAAGCTCTGATTTTCAACAAATTACCAAAATAACCGTGGTTCTATTTCCTTCAAGTCTCTTCCACATGAGATGAAAATGTGATAAATGCTCTGTTTTATTATGAATCGAAAGTCAAACTCCAAATAAGGTGTCTACCAAGAAAATCAGATAAATAATTAGAAATAAAACCCGAAAGGAACTAACTCATCCAAGTTAAGTGTTACAAATGTGGCATTTTAACGCCACATCACCCTCTGGGAATCTCATCGGACGAGTTCTGACGACTATTTCCTTGATACACTGAGGGGCCTACACTAAGCAGTTGTTCCATTGGAGTGACCTATGCTAACGCAACTTGTCTTTCTACCAACTGTAGGTCGTCAGTGTCCATAACTCTCTACTGCGGGATCGTCGGTAGGGTTAGTGTCTTTCGCGATGCTAGCAATGGTGGAAGAGTTGGCTGATGTGGTGTGAATTCACCACATTTATGTCACTTAATTTAAATGAGTTAGTTTATTTTATACGTTTATTTTGATTAGTTGTAAACTTCTCTTGATTAGGTACCATATGAGGATCAAAGGAGGAAACAATAAAGGAGAGGATGTGATGGAGAGTTGGAAAACAATTTAGAGAGCCAAGACATTTTGATTGTTGGGTCACATGGAGAGAGGTCATGAGGTAAATGAGAAAAGATGGGCCATGTTAGATTACTTGGGCCAAAAAAGGAATGCAAAATCGTGAAGGCACCCTCAAGGAGTTATGGAACTTAAAGCCCAAGGGTAATTTTGTCATTGGGCTATTTTTTTTGGAGAAAAGAAGGGAAAACCCTCATTTTTTTTATCATCTTCTCAAGTGCTGGCTTCTAGTGAGAGAAAGGAGAGGAAGGAGGCTAGGGTTTTGGAAATCTAGGGTTTGGGAAGAAGAAAAAGCAAGGGAAGGAAGGAAGATCACTTATAGTTGCCCGGAATCAACTTGTTTTGGGTGGAGAAGCTTCATTTCGTGTGGACAGCAGCTCAAATTCCTGTGGACAGCAGCTCCATTTCTTGGACAGCAGCTCCAACTCGTTTTTGACAGCAGCTTCACTTTTGGACAGCAGCTTTTGAAGTCCCAATTGTTGGTTTTGCTTGGAGCTTCATTCCCTTGACTCTCATAAGGCTTTCCTTCACTCATTTCTCTTGTATTTCTTCTTTGTTATGATTATTTGACTATCTATCTTAGCCTTGTATGGTATTAAGGTTGTTAGGTACTATTGTGATTCATTTGAGAGATAGAAAGTGATTATAGAGAGAGACTTGTCATAACATTTATCATGAACTATTAGCTACTCATAGATTTATTCACTCCAAAAGCATTTTAGTTTGTGTTAAGTTACTCATATCAATTTAATGAGATTTTCTAGTGTTTCAAAATTAAGAAATCATGTGTGTGGTCTACTCTTTAACTTGAATCTCAATATTTGCTTTAACATGAGTAGCTAATCAATTTGTTGAGGTCTAGGGATGAAATCTTGATGAATTTGTGATTGTGTTTGTGATAATTTAATGTGTTTGATAATAAATTGATGTTCTCTTATTTCGATTACTTGTTTCAATCGTTTTTCATGTGTCTTATCAAGTACTTCGCATAGTTAATCAATTAGGCAATGTGATCGATGATTCGGTTTTATTCGTTTAGGAAGTTTATTTGACTAAGTATTATCTCCGGACATACGTAGTGCTTATGAACATCCACCTTAGGAATCGAGACTAGGTTTGTATCAATCCATTCGATTAGACCGTACATAGTTGTAGGTTCACCACATCGGATTCCCGGACCTCGACACTTCTCTCACTTGTTTTTCCCGACTCTTGTTCCTCCGAATTCTTCTCTCAAATCTCTCTCGCCCTCTTACATTGATATCTTAGTTTGTTTTACTTACTTTATTTTCTTATTGCTTATTCGATTATAAACCCCCTCGTTTACCTTGTTTCTTTCTAATTCTTGTCTAAGTAAGTCTTTAATCTCTAAATCGACGGATAAAATCCTTCGATATCTAAACTACCTACCTATCCTTGGATCGACTCTGGCTTTACCGGTTACTACTTGATACCTCCGCTTGGGTATGCAACCTTTTCGGGTGCATCAAGTTTTTGGCGCCGCTGCCGGGGATAGCAACGTGTAGCTTAGATATAAGTATTATTTTCTTTTATCCTAGATTCTAATTAGTTTTGTTTGCTTTGTGTTTTTCAGAAAAACAAAAATAACAAAAAGAGATCGAAAGGAAGAAGTTTGGGGATTTCGGAGAAAAGTGGAAACCCGACTTCAAAATCAAACAACAAAGGGGGGTAACGAAGTTCTATCTTTTATATTGTCTGGCTCTTGTGTGTGTTGGTGCATGCATTTTGTTATCTCTTTTTGTGCATGAATAGTTGGATTAGGAATAGTCATAATCGTTTAGAGAGGAACATAGAGCTTGGTAGCACGTCTGAGTCTGACCACAACAATCATCAGTCGAACACTATGGAGGACCAAGAGAGCACACATGCTAGTGAGGGTCATGAGATGAACCCTCCTATGCGGAGCTTGAGAGATTACTTGCAACCCGACCGAACTAGTCAACCATCTTGCATTGTCCTTCCTATGCATGTTGGCAACTTTGAGATTAAGCATGGTGTCATTAACTTACTCCCTAAGTTCCATGGCTTAGAGTCTGAAAGCCCTTACCTTCATCTGAAGGAATATGACGAGGTCTGCTCAACACTCCGACTCGATGGAGTGCCCGAGGACATCGTTAAGCTTAAGCTATTTCCTTTTTCATTAAAGGAAAGAGCTAAGCAATGGCTTCATTCTCTACGCCCTAGATCAATAGGGAGTTGGAAAGAGATGACCACACACTTTCTTAAGAGATTTTTTTCCACTCATAAAACGAACACATTGAGACGGAGCATCATGAACTTTTCACAAAAGGAGCATGAGTCGTTTTATGAGTGTTGGGAAAGATTCAAAGAGCTCATAAATTCTTGCCCACATCACGGTTATGAGGTGTGGAGGGTTATCAATTTCTTTTATGATGGTCTATCCTCCACCCAAAGACAACTTGTAGAAATGATGTGTAATGGGGAATTTATGAGTAAAGATCCCGAGGATGCTTGGGATTATTTCGACCACTTGGCGGAAAATGCCCAAAGTTGGGACATATCCGATACAAATGATCGAAGTAAATCCAAGGCTCAAACGAGCTCAAGGGGAGGGATGTACCTTTTAAATGAAAGTGATGATGTGTATGCAAAGTTAGCCAATTTGACTAAACAGGTGGAGGCCTTAAAGGTGCAAAAGATTAATGTTGTTAGAGCACCGGAAGCTCGTATAGTTGTTTGCGATGTTTGTGATAGCATGGACCACTCCACTAGAGATTGTCCTTTGTTGGTCCATGAACAAGCAAATGCCATGAACAACTACAAAAGGCCATTTAGCTCACCTTATTCTGACACTTATAACCCGGGTTGGAAGAACCATCCCAACTTGAGTTTGAAGAATGGTCCTACTGCAAATGATGTGCATAATCATCAAGGTCCCTCATCAAGCAATGCTTATGTGCCACCTCCACGGAGGAACCTTGAGGATCCAATCCATGTAATGCTTCAGAATCATGAGCAAATGTTGCAAGGCCTTCGAGAGAGTATGGTTAGAATTGAGGCAAGGTTAAGTGTGGATGAGAAAGGCAAACTACCTTCTCAAACTCAAGAAAACCCTAGGGGAAACGGTGAGGGTAATACATCTGACCCTAGGGTTGCACATGTTAAGGCAGTTACTACTCTCAGAAATGGCAAAACGATTGGACAAGATGATCCTATGAGGGTTATTGAACCTGAGGAGCCTCACCAATCTGAGGGTAGTAGTGGTCATAACAAGGCATCCGACAAAACCTCAAGGCCTAACCACATTCCTAAGCCTAGTGTGCCTTTCCCTGAGAGATTGGTCTCTACTCAACCAATGAGAGATAATAGTGATATCCTTGAGATCTTTAAGCAAGTTAAGATCAACATTCCTCTCTTGGATGCAATTAAGCAAATTCCAACTTATGCAAAATTCTTGAAGGATCTTTGCACTCTGAAGAGGAAACATCATGTGAAGTCTAGAGCTTTCTTGGCTAAGAATGTGAGTGCCATCATTAAGGAGAACCTCCCACCTAAATATAAGGACCCTGGATCCCCCACCATTTCATGCACTATAGGGGCGACTCACATTAAGCAGGCACTCCTTGATTTAGGTGCAAGTGTTAATCTTCTACCTTATTCGGTCTATGAGCAATTGGGCTTAGGTGAAATAAAACCCACCAAAGTAGTTTTACAAATTGCCGATCGCTCGATTAAGATGCCGAGAGGGGTGGTTGAGGATGTTTTGGTCCAAGTAGATAAGTTCTATTTTCCAGTAGACTTCTTTATCTTGGACACAAAACCAGTGATGAATGGTGAATCTCAAATTCCAGTCATTTTAGGTAAACCTTTCCTTGCAACATCACGGGCTTTAATTGATTGTAGGAGTGGTGCTATGAAACTCTCATTTGGTAATATGACTCTTATGGTTAACATTTTCAATTCTTGCAAGCATCCTATTTCTGATTATGATGAGTTTGATGTTGATTATGATGAGTCTGGTGTTCAGGAGTTGCACATGATTGAGTCTTTTGTTCAGGGAGGCCTTGCTTTAGGTACCCAAGATCCATTAGAGACTAGTCTTATGAATTGCTTTCGTTTGATGATGAGATAACTATATCGGAAATGAACTCTCTCATGGATTCGGCACCTTTATTGGACACGGAGATGTGGAAGGTTAGATTTGAGTCACTTCCAATCAATGAGCCTAAACCACAACCGTCTTCAATAGAGTTTCCGAAACTTGATTTGAAGCCCTTACCGAGTGAATTGAAATATTCATATTTGGGCCAAGAGCCATCATTTCCGGTTATTATCTCATCACAACTAACCAATTCACAAGAATGTAGTCTATTGGAGGTCTTGAGAGACCACAAAGGGGCCCTAGGTTGGACTATTGCCGACCTAAAAGGGATTAGCCCCACTGTGTGTACCCATAGAATCCATCTTGAGGATGATGCCAAACCTTCACGTGAGGGTCAACGAAGGTTGAACCCCCACATGAAAGATGTTGTGAAGGCAGAAGTCCTCAAGCTATTAGAGGTCGGGATCATCTATCCCATCTCTGATAGCAAATGGGTGAGTCCGACTCAAGTTGTGCCTAAAAAGTCTGGAATTACCGTAGTCGAAAACGAGGCCAATGAACTAATCCCGACTAGGAAAGTCACAGGATGGAGAGTGTGTATCGACTATCGGAAGTTGAATTCGATGACGAGGAAGGACCATTTCCCCTTACCGTTCATCGACCAGATCCTTGAGAAACTTGCCGGTCATCCTTATTACTGCTTTCTAGATGGATATTCGGGGTACAACCAGATTGAGATTGATGAGCGAGATCAAGAAAAGACTACCTTTACATGTCCCTTTGGAACGTTTGCGTATCGTCGTATGCCATTTGGGTTATGTAATGCCCCTGCGACGTTCCAAAGACTCATGTTGAGTATCTTTTCTGATATGGTGGGCCAGTACCTAGAGGTATTTATGGATGACTTTTCTCTCTTTGGTGATTCTTTCGATGTGTGTTTGCATAATTTGAAATGTGTGTTGAATCGTTGCATTGAAATGAATCTTGTATTGAATATTGGGAGAAATGTCATTTTATGGTCTCAAAGGGAATTGTGTTAGGTCATGTGGTGTCATCTAGTGGACTAGAAGTTGACCGTGCCAAAATAGAATTGATTTCGCACTTGCCTATACCTAAGAGTGTGAAAGACATTAGGTCTTTTCTAGGACATGCAGGGTTCTATAGACGATTCATCAAGGACTTTAGCAACATATCTAGGCCTTTATGTGCTCTTTTGTCTAAAGAGAAAGATTTTGTATTTGGTGATGAATGTATGAAGGCCTTTGATACTCTTAAGACCTTGTTGACCACGACACCGATTATTTAGCCACCCGATTGGTCTATACCATTCGAGGTGATGTGTGATGCCAGCGACTATGCCCTTGGTGCGGTGTTAGGCCAAAGAAAAGACAAGCTACCATGTGTCATTTATTATGCGAGTAAAACTCTTAATGAGGCACAACTCAACTACTCCACCATGGAGAAAGAGTTGTTATCAGTTGTTTTCGCATTAGACAAGTTTAGGTCATACTTGGTAGGATCTAAAGTTGTGGTATACACAGACCATGCGGCCCTGAAATATCTTTTATCCAAGAAAGATGCTAAGCCACGATTGATTAGATGGATTCTTCTTTTGCAAGAGTTCGATTTAGAGATAAAAGATAAGAAGGGGTCTGAAAATGTGGTAGCTGATCATTTGTCTAGGCTTGTTACCCACAGCACTATAGAGGCTATACCAGTGACCGAGACATTTCCCGATGAGCAGTTGTTTGAGGTCTCTTTAGCGTCACAGTGTCCTTGGTATGCAGATATTGCTAACTACTTTGCTGTAGGACATGTGCCTTCTCAGTGGAGTGCTCAGGACAAGAAAAAATTCTTTGTCGAGGTGCGAAACTTCATTTGGGATGACCCGTTGTTGTTTAAGTATTGCCCTGATCAGATTATCAGACGATGTGTCCCAGAATGGGAGCAAAAAGGTATACTTAATTTTTGTCATTCTGAGGCATGTGGAGGTCACTTCTCTGGTAAGAAGACTGCCTTTAAGATCTTGCAATGTGGTTTCTATTGGCCTTCAATATTTAAGGATGCATATCGATTTTGCAAAGCATGTGATAGATGCCAAAGAGTAGGATGCATGACCCGTAGAGACATGATGCTCCTTAACCCTATATTGATTGTTGAGTTATTTGATGTTTGGGGTATTGACTTTATGGGCCCTTTCCCTTCTTCTTTTGGTTATGTGTATATCTTAGTTGCAGTTGATTATGTATCTAAATGGATAGAAGCAGCCCCGTGCAAGGATAATAGTCATAGGGTGGTCATAAAGTTCTTGAAAGAACACATTTTTGCTCGATTTGGCACCCCTATGGCTATTATTAGTGATGGAGGTAGTCACTTTTGCAATAAACCATTTGAAAGCTTGATGCGGACATATGGAATAACGCATAAAGTGGCTACCCCCTATCACCCTCAGACAAGCGGGCAAGTGGAAGTGTCTAATAGGGAGATAAAGCATATTTTGCATAAAACGGTAAACCCGAATCGCAAAGATTGGTCCTTAAGACTAGTCGATGCTTTGTGGGCATATAGGACAGCTTTTAAGACCCCTTTAGGAATGTCCCCTTTCCGCCTTGTCTTGGCAAGGCATGTCATCTACCAGTAGAGTTGGAACATAAGGCATATTGGGCCATAATGTAGGGAATTAAACCCTTATACTAGTGTTTATAGCGGAAATAAGACATCTAATGTCTACACTAGTATTCCCAGGATCACATGCAAAACTAGTAATTAAACTAACGGAGATAGTAGATTACCTTAATCGC
>BEHA01000777.1:0-40684 GCA_002897215.1 Eschscholzia californica subsp. californica
TTTTAGCAAAAAGCCTGCTGAAAAGCTTCCCGAAAGACAACCCCATACTTCTATTTCACAATTGATCCTCCAAATCTGAATCTAGAAAAAAAAATATGAATACATCAAAAGGAATTTCTAGAAACAATCGATTAACAAGAATACAAGAAAAGTCTAAAGGCATGCTGGAATTGGATCAACAACCCGAAAGAAAGAAAAGATGAATATCAAGCAAACACAAAACCCTTTTCACAGATTTTTTTTGTTCTTTTGAGAAATTGATTACGATCTACTCTAGTCGTTACAAGGCATTGATACATCATGAAGATGTGATAAGCACGATAACAGCCTAATTTAAACCATTAATGAAAGAGGCCTATAGCCCAACAGATCTGAAAATTAATCTCATAAAAACCTAAGAGTCGTCATTCGATGGGAATTTTGAAAGATAAATGCATAATTACAACAGATCCAATTCAGTCTGAAGCAGTTGATCATCAAAGACTTAAAAATCATCAGATCAATAAAACACCTTTAAAATCACAAAACGTATCAACAAAACCGTAAATCGATTATGCAACAGAATCAGATACAGATCATCAAACGAACAACAAACTGGTAAATTAAAATGAACAAATGAATGAATCTAAGTTATCTCACCAGATCTGCGCTTTTTGGAGAGAAAGAGAGAGACAACTTAAACGGAGAAGGGTCAGCGAAGGAGAAGAAGAATTGGAGAGCAAATCGAGGCAATAAATATCTGTTGTCCGGTGGAATTCGGGTCGGGTGGTCTGCGTAACATTTAGCCAAAGTCGGGTCCGTAGGAAGATCCAAGAACATGCTATTTTGTTTGGAAAACTCCCCCGGACCCTTTCACTAGTTTTTGTTCCGCTCGCATTTCAGGGTAAAAAAGAAAGTTTTTTTTTTTTTTGATGAAGAGTAATACCATTAAATAAAGAGTCTATTACAAACCGACTAAAATTCAGAAATAAAGGAAGAGACATCATTCCAAGTTTTCTTATGACTGTGGGTACGACCCCATTTAGCTAATGCATCTGCATAGGTATTACAATTTCTAGACACATGGGTTAATATAATTCCTGTAAATTTGTCCTTGATGTCTTTGATCTGTTGGATGATTCTTTGTGATTGCCAGTGAAGACTTCCTCCTTTGCCATTGAGAGCTAAGATTATTGCCTGATTATCACTTTCTAAATGCACATAAGGTAGTTGAAGTTGCATAGCACCTAGGAGACTAGATAATACCGCTAAGCTTTCACATTCTTCCGCATGTTGCCCTCGAACAATATCTGCTACCGCTATTATATAGTTAGTCTCTGCATCTCGTATAATGTAACCGATTCCAGCCTGTTCATTTAAACTAACAAAGGAAGCATCTACATTGATCTTTATATACGGTGTCGATGGAGGTCTCCATGTTTGGAGGTAAAAAAGAAAGTTGGGATACAAAATTTTAGGGGGAAATTATAAATTTTGTAAAATTTTCTGTATACAATATTTAAGAATTTCAAAAGTTGATAGCCCAAGTGGTGGATAATGTTGACATTAACACCAAAAATCTTCGAGGTTCTAAGATCGACTCCTAGATGAGGTAGATTCCATAGTTTATTTTTATTTTTATTTGAGTTAATTCCTATTTGGCCCCTTACTTTGTGGCCAGCTTCTTTTATGGCCTCCTATTTTATGTAAATTCAAATATGACCCCTTTTTGAAGTAAATGTCCTAACTATATTTATTTTTTCAAAATAAAATAAAATAAAAACTTAAATTCCACCCTCATTTCCTTCTCCCCCTCACATCTCTAGGGGTGTTCGTTGCTTCGGTATCCGGTATTTTGGTGACATCCGTTACCAAACCACTCATGGTTTGGTTAGTGATTTTTCAAACCGTTACCAAATCGACCAGAGTTTGGTTCGGTTACTAACCAAACCAGCATAAGCGGTTTGGATACTACTGGATACCAAACCATCCATAAAACGCAATTTGTTCTCCATGAAAATCGGCGAATCGAGTTACTTTCTTCATACATTGACGTATAAAATCAAGACAACACTCTTGAAAAACCTGGAGAAACAATCAAACTAACATAATGCATCGAAAAAACATTTGAAACATGAAAGACATGTGCAGGTCCCCGCCGAAATATTATATAGTAGCTAGTAACATTGATGATACATGAATTGTTTTAATCTAATACTATCTAGTAACATTATATTGTAGTAGTGTTGTTGTTTTGTATGGGTAGTAGTTATTCTTATTTATAGCAACTTGATGAAAGATATGTATTTGTATGAACTTATAGAGATATGATAGATGTATTTTAGAATAAATTATGTAAATATATAATTATATATATTAATTGAACTTGACTGGTTCGGTTTGGTTTTAATGGTTCCTAAAAAGTACATACACTTACCGAACCAAACCGGTTGGTTTTTGGAAATCTACAACCGTACCAAACTACTCGTCGTTTGGTTTGAAAACCGACTGGACCGGTTTGGATTGGTTTGGTTTGATTGGTTCGGTCTATTTTTGCACACCCCTACACATCTCTCTCCAACTCACCCCTCTCTCTCTCTCCAACTCACCTCTCTTCTCCGACGAAGGTCGCCGGCCAGAAATTTTTCCGGCTGGAGACCTTCATAAAAAAACACTCATCTCTTTCTCTTTCTCTTTCTCTCTAGAAACTCCGGCGAAGGGGTCATCCTTCGCCGGAGATCCAGTCTGTTCAAGAACATACTAGAATAGGTCTGTTGAAGAACATACCCGATCTAGTATCCGGCGAAGGACGACTCCTTCGCCGAAGTTTCTAGAGAGAGAAATGAGTGTTTTTTTTATGAAGGTGGCCGAAAAATTTTCCGGGCGGCGACCTTCGTCGGAGAAGAGAGGTGAGTTGGAGAGAGATAGAGAGAGGTGAGTTGGAGAGAGAGAGAGAGGTGAGTTGGAGAGAGATGTGGCATGGAGAGATATGTGTGGGGGAGAGGGAAATGAGGTGGAATTGAAGTTTTATTTTTTATTTTATTTTGAAAAATAAATATAGAAATGGAAGTTAAGACATTTACTTCAAAAAAGGGGGTCATATTTGAATTTACATAGAATAGGGGGTCATAAAGGAAGCTGGTCACAAAATAGGGGGCCAAATTTAATATTATTATTTATACTTTTAATAATATTATTATTTATACCTTTAATAATCTAAATTCAATAACCATGGATACCGCCTCCTCTAACAATCGAACTTAGGACCTCCATAGCTTATTAAACTTGGGTTATTAAAGTTTAAATAACGTTGTTAGGCTTTGGCTATAGTTTAGTTGGGATATAGATTCGTTTTTGTAATGATTTGAATTGGAGGGTTGTCGTGTTTATCACATCTTTGGCTATAGTTTAGTTGGGTTATTAAGGTATAAATAACGTTGTTAGGTATAAATAACCTAGTTTATGACCAGATTTCTGCATGTTCCCCTACTTTTAGAGAAACACCCAGATGACTGACTCCCTTTTGAAAGTTTTCGTCAATTTACCATTCTATAGACTCTTTTCTTCTTTTATAGTTCCTAAACTACCCTTTGCGAGGGGTCGAATTTGCGGGTCCAGAAGTCAAGAGGATCGGGTCATTGACCGGAAATCAAACCTTTGCCTGTTTAATATTTTTGCGAGCACCGACGACGTCTTTGGGCTTAACCAATGACAAAAGAGACAAAACACACATGATAGTAAGATCCCTGGGACACCGGGATGGTGCCGGCATAAGGAGGCTCCAACGGTCAAGTCAGTAACTTGGAAAATATTGAGTACGAATAATAAACCAGAGTTCGAGTTATCGAGTTAAATAGGTTATCTGAGAAAGACAATTGTTGGGAGAGAAGGTGATACAACCGGGTGTATGCTTGCCTAATTCTCTAGTTGTCGAGTGAGATAAAGTGTCTGCACCTCTTGGTCGTTTGGAGAGAGAAAGACCAGTCCTCAGCTGCTTGACCAAGTGGTCGTCAGAAGAGAGAATGATGGTAGCAGGTCTTGGTCGCCTGCCAAAGGTTTCGATGATCGGTGTGAGGGAAAAAGTGCTTAGTTTGTGGGTAAATTGGATGTCGGGTGTTGTTATCCCTCATTCGATGCCTTAGTCGATGACCAGATTATCCTTATATAGTGTTTCGTGGTCAACTGTCTTTCTTGGTTAATAGTCACCTGGTGGTGGGTTGGCGTCTTCAATGTGGTAACGTACGGAGCTGCCACCATTAATACGGATATCGTAACCCTTTAACGGGTATATTCAGGATATTGTCATCTTGAATGACTATAACGCCTTCCCAACGGATGTATGAAAGGAGGTCTGCGGAGGAGGTGAGGGCGGATCCGGGGCTAGATAATGTTGGCTAACATTTAAGGCAATTGTGCCCGTAGTGCTTCCTTTGTAGGAAAGAGGCTTCAGGTTGCATTTTGGTTGGTGGGGTCAAGCTAGTCCACCTGCGGATTAAATTATTTTCCAAGTATAAAAAGGACTAGGCTATGTGGTCTCCCTAGCATGAGTTATGAGAAATTCAATGTTGAATTGTTGATTTTCGAGTTTTCTAAACATATCCAAATAACATGAGATAATAATATAAGCGTGTAGGGTCACCTCGTTCATCTCGAGTTTGAATTTTGATTGCGGCGTACAAAGAGGGTCCGTTAAACTTTAGATTCATACTTGTGTGGAGAGCATGATCTTCTTGTTTAGAGATTGATATTTTATGAGGGCGCTTGTACCCCGTGTCAGTAGGGAGCAAGTTTCTTCGTCGAGCGAGCTTGCTCGTGCTTTGAGGTTCGAAGGCATGCCTTCGTGAATGCAAGGAAGATGTATAGGTGTATCTTCTCTATTATTGTATTTGACTTTCCTGTCTTGCCAGTTATGTCAGAGTGATCGGCATGTTGAGATGTAAGAGCAAGACTTAGCTTAGTGAGATAAGAAGCATTTTTCTGAGATTATATGGGATCCAATTGCTCCCCCACTTGACTGATGAGAAAACAGGAGGGAAAACTTAGATTAAGGGAGGACATGTAAATGTTGTAGTTTTGCTATTCTTTTTTTACATTCCTTGACGGGGATACACAGCGGATCATTATTATATACAACGCGGTGTGGCAGAAAATTCCCCTTGCTCAAGTACGTATACGTTTAAGAGGAATCTCTATATACAAATATGCAGGATCCATGAGAAACACCATATAGATTTGCTCCATATATGTGGATGACAATCCTTTTTCGTAACAGGTACCCCAATTCTTTGATCAAGAAGAATTAAGATTAATCGCCCATGATCTCAATCAAACTGTAACCAAACTCCTTCCTCATCATCCAATTTGCTTTCACTCTCCTGATTCTCATTGAATTCTCTGAATCTCCAATTTCAGAATAAAATCCAGAAACCTGCACATAAGCTGAAGGGTTATCTGGCTCAAGCTCTATCAACGCTTTTGCAGCTATCTTCCCTATTTCTTCATTCTTATGAACTCTACAACTCCTCAAAAGTGAACTCCACATTCTAGAATCATTCTCCGGTGCAACTCTCAATAAATTTTCTGCTTCCACCAACTTCCCTGCTCGTCCTAGAAGATCGACCATACATGAGTAATGTCGTTGATCAGGGTAGAAGCCATAAACTGTTTTCATGGAATCAAATATCGACAAACCTTCTTCTACCAAACCCGAATGACTACACCCTGTTAACACACTCAATAGAGTAATGGGATCAGGCTCTAAACCCTGTTCAATCAAGTTACGAAGCATATCTAGTCCTTCACTTCCCATTCCATTACGAGCAAATCCAGCGATGATTGATGTGAAACAAATTAAGTTTGGGTTTTTAATGCTTTCAAATATCTCTAGTGCGCATCTGATATTTCCCCATCTTGAATAAGCATCAATCAAAGAAGACGAGACAACTTTGTCAGATTCAAAACCTGATTTGATCACACAAGAATGAACCACTTTGCAACTAATGGAATTCGTGAAGTCCATAGAGGATAATGCTTTTAAGGTTGTTGATAAAGTTACATGATCGAATCCTTCTCCTTCATCTACCATCAAACAAAACAACTCTATCACATCCCTTGTAATACCACAGTGCAGTAATGAAGTCATTAGTGAGTTGCAGCACTCCAAGCTTCTGTCAGGCATATCATCAAAAATTGATACTGAAGTTTCAATCTCACCACATTTACCATACATATCAATCAAAGCAGATTGAATATGCAAGCTTCCTTGATCAAAACCCTGTTTTATAATGAAACAGTGAGTTTGCTTCCCAAGTTGAAGATCTTGGGTCTCACTTGATAAATTCAAGAATGCTAGAAATGAACGTATCGAGGGCTTCTTCCCCCATAATTGCATTTGATTAAAGTACTCAAGAGCTTCAAGAGAAAATCCATTATTGGCATAAACAGAAACAATGGAGTTCCATGAAATTATGTCCTCATACGAAATAACATCAATTGATTTCTTCGCACTAACCAAGCTTCCGCAGCTGGAGTAAAAATCTACCAAAGCATTAGCCACAAATAAATTTGATGGAATCAACCCAACCTTGATTAAATGGCAATGGAGTTGTTCTCCTTCAGTCAAAAAATGCCCAATACTGCATCCACGGATCAAATAACTAAAAGTAACAGCATTTGCCTGAACATCATCGAGTTTCATTCTTGAGAAAAGCTCCAGCAGTTCGCCAGAAAATCCCAGCTCACATAGCCCACGCAAAACTACATTCCACGTAGCCAAATTTCTTTCGGGCATTTCATCAAACAGGTTTAAAGAAAGATTAGGATACCCAGCTTGCATATAAAGATCAATAAGTGCTGATCCAACAAACAAATTAGAATGAAATCCAAGCAAAATAACTCTACAGTGAACTTGAAATCCTTCTTGATGAAACCCAGAATTATTACAAACACTCAATATTGATGAAAATGTAGAAGGGTTTTCTTTGATTCCTTGAGAAATCATTTCCTTGAAGAGACCAAAAGACTTTATTGAACATCCTTGACGAGCGTAACAAGCAATCGCCAGGTTGAAAGAAACAGAGTCTCTCATAGGCATTTTTTCAAACACTTGAAGTGCAGAATCTATACATCCAGATTTAATAAAACTGTTCATTTTCTGGTTATGGGTATATACAACATCAGCAAAACCCCCTTCATAATGGAACAAACGAGAAGTGCAATACAGAGTTAGAAACGTGAATCTAGGTATTTTAGTAATCAGGGGTCGTGAAAAAATTAGCAACGTTTTGGTTTTCATTGTTAATACAAATTTATTTTCCTTAAGTCTTCTTATTATTAGGCCGCGACGGCTTTGGGGAATAAAAAAAATCTTTGGGGAATAAAGACTTATTCAACCACTATTGACTTAGGAGGTATATTTATTTTTTGGCATAGAAATGAACTAACTTGTCTCTTGCCTCGTAATCTTCTTCTTCCTCAAACCTCATTCCGCCACAAATTCCGGCCTCCGACAATTCCCGCCACCACAAATTTCGACCACTACCTTCATCTCTCACCTTCTTTCTCTTAATCTCTCTCTCCCTTCTTCGTATTCTCTCCTCCTCCTCCTCCTCCTCCTCCTCTTTTCCCTTTCTTTCTCTCTCTTATTTCCTGAAGAAGATGATGAATGGGTGAATCAAAGAAGTTTGACCATTGGTTACAGAGTGAATGGATGCTCCTCCTTCAACCAAATTAGTTGTCATAGATAACTCATAAATTGTTGTTCTTGGAAACTTTGTGGCTCTTTAACAATGATAAGGAAAGTAAGGCTATGTGATTTGGTTGGGTAAGGTGTAATCCAAGAAAGTTTACCATTTACGATTAGTTATAGAGTGAACTAGTAGTTTTACTAAATCTTTATTAAGAATAATACCACATTATAACTACTACTATTATTAATAATATCACCAATATTACCTCTGTTATTATTCTTCTTTAATTAGTTGAAGAAATAGGCTTTAGAGAGAGAAAGAAAGGGAAAAGAAGAGGAAGAGAGAAGGGGGAGAGAGAGAGAGAGAGAGAGAGAGAGAGAGAGAGGAGATGAGAGATGAAGGTGGTCGTCAGAATCAATGGTCGCGAAAATGATTGGCGGCCGGAATTTGTGGTGGAATGAGGTTTGAGAAAGATGAAGATTAGGGGGCAAGAGACAAGTTAGTTAATTTTTGGCCCAAAAAATAAATATATCTCCTAAGTCAAGAATGGTTGACTAAGAGCATCTCCAATGTAAAACTCAAAAAAATCTTTATTCATCCTATGTGTCAAGTTCCAATTGAGATTCTCACTCCTAGGTGGCGGAAATAGAGATCCTCTATTTTTTTTGTCTCCGATGCAAAACTCTAAGCTTATTTTATTTACGTATGTTGTGTAGTTATTTTAGTAAATAAATAATTAGTTATTTAAAAAATATAGAAGACTCGATATTGGTTGAAAATCAAGTATTAACGACAATTAGAGATATCTCAAGAGGAGACTATATTTCTAGAGTGTCCTCTTGAGACATCTCTATTCCACCCTCGCCACGTCATCTTAGAGATCCAAATAGAGTGTTGCATTGGAGGGAGTTTTTAAGAAAAAACTTTAAAAATCATATGCGGCACTCGAAGTTTATAAGATCTAGTGTTGCATTAGAGATGATCTAAGTCTTTATTCCCTAGAGATTTTTCTTTATTCCCCAAAGCCGCAGCCTATATTATTATTATTGTTGTATTTTTGTTAGATATTGATTACACGTAATTATTACAAGACATTATATCATATGCACTGATTCATCAAATGATGTGATAAGCACACCGAAAGTCTGTCTAACTTCTTTGTTTATATACAAATTCAATACATTCTGGATTTGCACTTCTATGGAAATAAACTTCGAACTTCCGTATTATGGAGTAGACGCACTACCAACTAGGCAACCTGCTGCCCAAATCTTCTTGTTAGGAAAGAATAAATAATGAATTCACTTTAAGGCTATGCCATCCTAAGGTGCTGCTAAATGGAAGTATCTTATCAACGTCCATGAATGATAAATCATAGATCGAACTGCCGAATCAGAAAAATTGGGTAGCACCAAAGATGGAATCGCCAAATAAAAAAAAATCAAAGCTTTTCTAAGTAAACTTGCCTCGAGATTGATATCCGAGCCCAATGCTATTTGGGTACAAATTTTAAAATCCAAATACTTTAAGAATAACCTTATCCTTAGATCATCTCAAATGCAAAGCTAAAAAAAATCTTCATTCATCCTATGTGTCAAGTTCCAATTGAGATTCTCACTCCTAGGTGGCAAAAATAGAGATCCTCAATTTGTTTTGTCTCCAATGCAAAACTCCAAACTTATCTTATTTACTTATGTGCCATAGTTATTTTTGTTAATAAATAATTAATTATTTAAAAAATACAGAAGACTCTATTTCTATTGATTAAAAATCAAATATTGATTAATTGGAAAATTAGAGATATCTCAAGAGGACACTTTAGACACTTTGGAAATAGAGTGTCCTCTTAAGTTATCTCTATTCCACCCTCGACAATCATCTTTGAGATCCAAATGAAGTGTTGCATTGGAGAGACTTTTTAAGAAAAAACTCTAAAAATCATATGTGGCACTCAGAGTTTCTGAGAGCGAGTGTTGCATTGGAGATGCCCTTAGTCCGACTAAGCAAGGGCACTCCTGGAAATGGAAAGCTATTCGCAACCATTATGACATCATAGATCTGCTGACCATAAGGGAAGTTCAGGAAGGCTCGCAAATTAGCATTTGGAAGGATTTCTGGATCCCTCGCCTCCCACCACCCTTAGCTAATACTGCAAACTCCAATCTAAAATGGGTCTCTCAACTAATCAGGTATAACTAACGGAATGATCAGCACTACGTCATTAAATCCATTAACATAAAAAATGATTGTCATGATAAAATTCAATGGAACATTACTAAGGCCTCATTTGGATAAGCGAAATTTTTCTGCAGCTGCTTTTCTTTTAGTGCTGAAAGTTTGAGCGCTTTAAAGAAGTTATATTTGATCGTTTGGTGATGTTGTGAAAAACGCTTTTTGTTACATAAATTTTTTATGGCGCATTTGGCAAAAATAAGCTGAAAAGACTTTTATAAGAATAACATATTAAACGAAATTTCTACATGCTTATAAAATAAATCTATTAAATTAGTTGTTTCAATTTACTAAACAATCAAATCATTCTAAGAGGAATTTATTAAAACTAATTACTACGTTCCAGTAACCACTAGAACAAAGTATAACTAAGAAAAACTCGTGACTTAATTATTCTCAGTTTGCAGTGACTATATGATTTGCTATAGAATCACAGATAGTGTCCATTTGTATATGATTTTGCTGATTAATTGGTTGTGAGTCCTCATGGCCTTCTTCATTTTCTTCAGCATCATCATCATCATCATGTTTTACTGTTTCATCATCATATTCTTGCAACAACCAATCAGTAGTCATTTCTTCGCGAATGAAGTTGTGGACTGCCATGCAAGCTACAACTATTAATACTTGTGTTTCATAAGGATATGGTGGCATCGATTTAAGAATTGGAAATCGCACCTTTAATACTCCGAAACACCTCTCTATAACACTACGCAATGATGAATGACAATGATTGACCAATTCTTTTTGATTTCTTGCATGACCGCTACGACGAAAATCAGGAAGATGATACCGTACACCATGATATGGAGCCATATAACCGTTCATATTAGGATATCCAGTATCAACCACATAGTATTTACCTAAGACAATATACATTTATTGATAAGATTATGTAGTGAAAAGAAAAAATACAAAGTGAGAAATTACCTGGTGATGGATGAGGAAATTTTTTTGAAGGGTTATTGAATTTTATGTGGTGGAATAAAAAACTTGATAAGCCCCAATTGGGTCTATTCCCAAGTGTAGGGATCAAGTTATAGTACTTCTAATAAGTCCGAGAATCGTTTTAAGGGACAAGCAATTTCACCTAAATCTTAAATTAAAACCCCTTTCGAAAATTTGATTTGATTTTTAAAACTAATTTAAAAAGAAAAGGATAATAGACTAAAGAAGAATGAAATCAAGATGGGAAAGAAATATAGGGTTTTTGAATCCACCACATAAATTGACTATTTAAAACATGCATTCAATTAACAAATTCCTTTTTTCATATATAACTCAAAATCTAACATAATAAACTATTTAGATTTCGGAAGATATTCTTCAATAACACATTTCAAAATTAAGTAATTTTAATTGATTATCATATAAAGGCTATATTCGTTAACAATCATTCATCATCTAATAAGCATATCCCATCTAATAACTTAACAAAAGCATGAAATATCTCACTATGAAGCATGACAAGGAAAAGATTATAAAATCTATATGAACTAACAATTAATAGGTATTAAAGCTCAGTATAAGGATTCATTAATCAATAACATCTCTCAAAATAAGTCCAAGTATGGTTTCCTCTACAACCCTAGTTACAAGATTAACTAGTTATTAAATTTAGAGACATATACATGATAAAACAAAATACATAGAAATAAGTAAGACAAAGAAAGAAGTCACCCAAATCCTTGCTCCAATTGTTCCCAAGTATGATCCAAATTATGCTCCAAATCCAATTAATAGCACTTTTAGAGTAGGTGAAAGTATAGAGGTTTAGAAAAGAAATTAGAAATGAATGGTTGTAGAAAAGAAATGAGGGAAAAAAATTGGATATAATTAGAAAGTAGATTTAGAAATTAGAAGAGAAAGAAATTGGGTAGAAGAGGTGATGGAGGCTAGCAAAAGAAGAAAGAGATTGTTTTAGGGTTTGAGAAAGAAAAGATAGTAGAGAAAGAGATAGGTTAGAGAAGATATGGGAATGTTGGAGAAGAAGAAATGGGAATGAGAGGGTTGTTGAAGTCTAGTGTTAAATGAAGGAGAAATGCGTATTATATAGGGTTAGGGTTTTTATTGGGTTAAATGGTAGAAATGGGATGTCTTGGACAACTATTTTGGAAAAAGAAGGGGATAAAACATAAGACCCTAAAACTAAAAGATGTGTCTGGCGGCTAGGTTCTAATATTTGGAAAATGATGGATTGCCATGTGTCAGCACTACAAATGAGAAGAAATAAAGCACTAAATGCTGCTAAGGTTTAATAATGGAGAGCTAATGTGCTTCCTCGACAAGGATATTAAGTGGAAGCAGCTTTTATAGCCATTAGATGAATCAAACGCAGATTTGGACGGATATGATATGAATATCGGTTGTGGGACCACGGGAATAGATTGCAACACGCTACACTGGATCGTGCCTGTAGGGTCTGTCTCGATTCTAAGCGGGATCACGGGAGTTGGATTATCCAGGCTTCACGAGTTGCCATGTATCCAGAGCTGTACCGCCCGCCAGAAACTATCCCAACAAAGTCCCGAAAATTGACCGGTTGTGCACCAAATGTTGACCTGATTTTGACTCTACATAATTCCCTCGTTCGGACTCCGATTTGACTTCTGTTTTCACCTACGGGCTCGTCTTGGACTCTACTTTTCACCCATGCACTAAACCTGACCAAATTATCAAAATGTCCTCGGCCCCAAATGACCAAAATACCCTTTATATTTGTTTCTAACCGTTTTCACACCTAACTCTGCAAAATACAACCTAATCAAGAAAACCAAACATTTTATTATAATAAGGACTCGAAGCGGACTAACTCGGGTAACTTAAACGACTTAGATTGGACATTTTCATGACCCATTAAAAATCCCCTAACTTATATTTTGCTAGTCCTCGAGCAAAACAAAATAAAAGAAAAATCTAACTCACTTTCGGAGGAATTCCGGTTGCATTTAGCATATGCAACAAGCCGTTGAACCCTTAGGTTGCCCTAGTGGACAAGTGTTGTCTCGTGAGGGTTTCCAGAGAATGTACCCACAAAATTCAAAACATTTCAAAAATACAATAGGGTTCAAAAAACACTTAAAGTCAACTAAGATGGACCGAAAATGTTCATCTACTAGAAAATTTTAGCAAGCTAATAGGAATCAGTCAAAGTTAACAACACTATACAGACGGTAAAAATCTCTTCACTAGTAATCTAGACTCGAAGTGTACGTGATAGAACCCTGGTCGCTATCTTGATACCTTTCGCCTCGACTTTGGCCTCAAATACATACGTTCTAAGGATGAAATCACTCAAGAATAGTTCCCTCATATGTGTGAGTGTGATCACTAATATAGACTCAACACATAAAAAGGGGTGAGCACAACATTTTAAAACGAATGATCTACGAAAAGGAATATAACCACTAAATGGAATGGGGAAGCTCACTTACCTTTCTCACCCACTCTACCCTCTAATAATGCTTCCTAAAGGTCAACGAATACAACTGATGAGATGGATGGTGATGAGATCCCGAGAATGTCGACGTCTTCAATGTTAGAGAACTTCAAGCAACTTCCAAACTTCGTTTTTTTTGCTTTGAACACTTATTTAACAAACTAAAGTTCACATAACTTTTACATACACTTTCTGTTTTTCATTTTTCACTTCAATTTTTTTTTTTTTTACTATTAAACACACAAATACCAACATTAGTATTCTCAACAATCAACTTTTTCTTCTTTCATACTTTGCTTTCACATTCTTCTTTCTTTATTTTTCATGTCTTCATTCTCAAGAGTCATATGATGAATGGAAGGTGGAGTATCCGTCTTCCTAAAGTTGACACTATTATCGGGTTTCATGGACTACAAGAGTAAGGTTTATTCGCTATCCTGATGTCACTTCTAGTGGCTATGGAAGTTGAGCACACGAGATCAAATGAGCTTTTTTTATTAAAGTTACGAGGTTGAATACCCCTTAACTCTACTCAGAGTCAACACAGAAGAGTGCGCTCAAAGGTAATAGAACGGCTCTGAAATCTCACAAGGGTTAAGTCTCCACTAATGATTAATCTAGTTATCTCAGAATCGTCTACCCTTCACTTCCATAATACTCACATGGCTAGCACACAGACGACCTCAAGACTCGACATCCATGAAGAAACTTTTAGCAACCGGATAGTACGATCAACTCGACTCTATTACTATTGATAAACCAAAAACCACTATGAGACTCACATCTTTAGTCCAAAATTGAAAAAATTTTGAACCCTCTTGAATTTTCGAATTGAAGGACTTAGCAAAAGTTCTTCCCTATCCCCAAACTTAAACCGAACATTGTCCTCAATGTTCTGAAGATTAGCCAAAATAAAAAGATGAGAGGAAAGATATTACCAAACTCCACTGTCCTATATCAGAAGCATGGATTGCCTCCCAAGAAGCGCTTAATTTATCGTCTTCAGCCAGATGATGATGAAAGAAAAAGGAAAGAAAAGTTACTGTAAGCCTACTGGATTAAGGGTTGATGACTCCCCATATAATAGTAATCGAAAAATTTGAGGGTCAACCCAAAAAATGAAGTATCCAAGAAGGTTCAGTCTCACGTCCATGAAGTGATATGACAATTTAAGTAAGACTTTCAATGTGGATGAGTTATCCCAAAACTTATATGAAACTACAACCATTAAGTTTGTCACTACACCCAAAAGAGTATAGACCTAATCAAAAGGGTCTATGTATGAATGAAAAACTTGGTGTGGAACTGCAAAAACATCTAGACCTATTCCCAATGAACCATATGCAATTAGAGGACTCTCTGGGACAGATGAACTTATACTCGTTTGGTCTGTTATAGACCACCCTATTGGTTTCTCCAAAGATGGAGACGACTCTGGGTTAGGCTGACTAGAGTCCTCTTCTGATGGGCGAGGTGTCTCTAAAGTTGACACCATAATTGGCTCCGAGATTATGAGGAGTTTCGCTTTAGCTTCCCATTTCGTAGCATCCTGCAATGGGGTTGAATCCAGTAAAAGATTTACCTCATTGATATTGCTCTCTTCATCAAAATCGAAGCCAAAATAGGCCAACAATGCTTCCAATGGGCCATCTGCTAGAGTATGGTAGCAAGGGAACCATTTTTTTGTTTTTTTTTGTTTTTAAAAGAGTAACGAAACTACGAAGAACCTAAGGAAAACAACGAAGCAAGCAAGCTGACCCCACCAAGCAACCTAGATACAATCTAGACGACTGGGTGGTATTTTTCAGCTAAAAATAGATCTAGACAGCTTCTACTTCTCACCAAAGCTTGAACTAGGATTCTTATAAGGAGTTACTCCGTCACAGTACAATGATCAAGCAATTCTCCAAGAGACAGCCAACTATGAAAGTTGAAAATAACTGTACCCTTGGCAACATTTCCTCTTCTCGAGGATCGTTCCCTCTTCCTGGGAAAACTCCAAATACTAATCGAGTTATAGATTTGTCAAGAAGGTCCCACAAGCTCGTTACCCTTTGGCCAATGTCTAAATCAATTTTTAATTTTATGTGAGGCTTGGGATCGCGCAATGTTGTTACCTAAATGGGCAAGAAACCGGTGATGAAATCTGACTCCTATCTTGTAATGGGTTAATGCCCTTACTAATATGATAATTAAACTAACAGTTCGACAATCAATTAAGCAAGCAAAAACATAACAAGTACCCACTTACAGGAGATTCGTGGGTGATCTAGAAAGTTACCTCCCGTTCAAGACGGGCGACGACCTTTGTAGACGACCCGGGACACTCTTCCCGCAAGTGTGCGAACCCGAGGCTTGTTAGTTTCGGTTACAAAATTAAATGCCCTCCAATTTAGGGTCAAAACAATAAAGTCCTTAAAACAAAACAACAAAATAAAGAAATACAGAAAAAATTTTAACACTCTCAAAAAAAAAAAAAAAAAAAAAAAAGTAAAATACTAAAATAACTAAAATCTAAAAAGGTCTTCTTTGATTTCCTCTTCCTTGATGCTCCTTCCCTTTAGCTCCTTTGGGAATCTATACAAAGAAAAGAAAAGCAAGTCAAAGTAATCAAAAGAGACAAAAATAAAAAAAAAACCAATTCAAGTTTGAAAATAAAATTAAACCTATCCCCGGCAGCGGCACCAAAAACTTGATAGGCCTAAAATAGGTCTATTCCCCAAGTGTAGGGATCAAGTTATAGTACTTCTGATAAGTCCAAGAATCGTTCTAAGGGACAAGCAATTTCACCTAAATCTTAAATTAAAACCCCTTTCGAAAATTTGATTTGATTTTAAAAACTATTTTAAAAAGAAAACAATACTAATAGACTAATAAGAATGAAATTAAGGTGGGAAAGAAATCTAGTGTTCTTGATTCCACCACATAAATGGACTATCTAAAACATGCATTTCATTAACAAACCCCTTTTTACATGTATAACTCATAATCTTAAATAATAAACTATTTAGATTTCGGAAGATATTCTTTAATAACACAATTCCAAATCAAGTATTTCTAATTTATTATCATATAAAAGCTATATTCCTTAACAATCATTCATCATCTAAAAAACATATCCCATCTAATAACTTAACAAAAATATGAAATATCTAATTATGAAGCATGAACAATGACAAGATTATAAAATCTATATGAAATAACAATTAATAGACATTGAAGCTCAATAGAAGGATTTATTAATCAATAACATATCTCAAAATAAGCCCAAGTATGGGTTTCCTCTACAACCCTAGATACAAGATTAGCTACTCATTGAATTTAGAGACATATACATTGATAAAATAAAATACATGGAAATTAATGAGAAAAAGAAAAGAAATCACCCAATTCCTTGCTCCAATGGTTCCCAAGTATGATCCAAATTATGCTTCAAATCCAATTAATAGCACTTTGAGAGTAGGTGGAAGTAGAAAAGTTTGGAAAAGAAATTAGAAAGGAATTAGTTGTAGAAAAGAAATGAAGGAAGAAGATGGGATAGAATTAGAAAGTACATCTAGAAATTAGAAGAGAGAGAAATTGAGTAGAAGAAGTGATGGGCTAGAGAAAGGAGAAAGAAATGGTTTTAGGGTTTTACTACTACAAGAAGGGGGAGAGATGGGCTAAGAAGAGAGGCTTTGGTTGGTAGTATAAGGGTCTTTATATAGAGTTAGGGTTGTAGTTGGGCTTAATGGTAAAAAAGGGCGAAAGTAAGGGTCAGTTTAGGAATTTCTAAGGTTAAAAGAGCACAAAAACGTAAAATGTACAAGTCTGGTTGGCGGCTAGGGTTTTGTAAAGGATTTTGGATGCTAACATACTTCACGGCTAGTGCAATAACGTACGACAACAACCCAGAGTCCGTTGGATGAAGATGCACGAAAGGGTAAGGCCCAGATTGCGCCACGCATGCAGGGAGCATCTAACTAAGCAAATTCAGGAAACACGGTAACTTAAGATTGGGACAGAATCTCACAAGTCGTCTGATCTGGAAAACGCGGAAGGTAACGGCCAAGATTAGAACGTGGGATTGGGACCACAGAAGCAAGTTGCAACGCGCTTCACTGAATCATGCTTTTTAGGGGCATTTAGATGCTTGGCTGGGATACGGGAATTGGATGTGACGACCTCCGCATCTCGACACGTGTCTCTAGGTATACCGCTGGCCAGAATCGTGCCCGACATTGTACCGAATGCTGACCAAATGTTGACCTGACTTTGACTTCACATAATTCCCTCTTACGGACTCCGATTTGACTTCCGTTTTCTCCTACGGGCTCGTCTTGGACTATACTTTTCACCCATGTACTCTCCTTAGACAAAATACCAGAATGCCCTTGACTCCAAATGACCAAAATACCCTTTATATTCGTTTCTAACCGTTTTCATACCTAACTCTGCAAAAGACACCTAATCAAGAAAACTATCCATTTTATTACAATAAAGACCCAAAACAGACTAACTCGGCTAATTTAAACGACTCCGATGGGATATTTTCATGACCCATCAGTTATTAATTGTTTCTAACAAAAGTTTACAATCATTATATGTCCCCTCCCATCCTGCCATTACGAAAGTAAATTTCATGTCAAAAGAACATACTGCCATCACATTTTGTGTGCGTTGACCTTTCCTCCCTCTAAAAGGTACTTGTTTTGCCAAAGGGATGTGGGCACTTATGTGTGCCCCATCAATTGGTCCAATGCAATCCTACAATAAATGAGTAATTTAAATTTCAGATAATATTAATTATAAACTATTTTACATAAGAGTAATTAAATAATGTTATTACCTTGAAAAATTGCAAATACATTGAATTATGACGAATATGAGGGGGGCGCCATCAAGTGAAGGAGGTTTTATGATCAAAGTTGAATATTTAGTCATTGTTTTTAAAACAAAATTGAAATGATGACTGATAGTTTCTCCAGAGTGTTGATAACGACTGCACATCATTAAATTTCTCTCGTTATGCCCAATAGTCATGAGAAATATTGCCAGTTGCTCTTCAATGGACACATGTCTTGTGCTCTTCAAAAATCCTTATTCTCTAAGCGTGTGATATAATCGTATGAATACATGTTGATCCACTCGCAACAAATCACGACATGGTTGAGGCATGTAAGAGTTCTAATACGTATGCATGCCCTCTTAAAATAGATTTTCTAGTTGGATTCTTAATTATATATGTCTAATTATAATACTCTGCGACACTAGCAACTGCAAGAATAATAACATCTTCTTCGTCTGACTCCATTTATTTCTCGATGACGAAATAACATATTAATATGAAAATATATAATTTCAATGAACACCCAGAAATATAAATATTAAACTATATCAAACGTGAGTTCTAGCAATATATAATAAGGCGTATCTAAAGCATGTCAATTAAATAATAAATAATATCTTCTAATTGCAGTGTCGCCTTTGCAACTTTCAAATCGAACTTCAGATTGGAGCGACATAAACACTTCCCTCACATCTTTGTCCATGAAGCTCTCTAAAGTTGCAAAATACAATCCACTTCCCGCTGGTATCATATCTTCCATTCCGATTAACGTCTCAATGCATTCTTTACTTGTATATACTTTTTCAGTAATCTTAGTCCTGTTTTCAACTGCCTCAACTAATTTTTCCATTGAATTGTTAATCTTAGAGGCTCCAGACAATCTTCTTCGCCTTTGACCTTGAAATGATTGTTTAGTACCACGTTGAGTTTCATTTGTCTGTAACACAACATCATCATCAGAAGATTGTTGTTGCGTTTCATACGTTTGAGTATCGACCGTAGACCGTGTTTCAGGGGGATCTGCATTTGTTCGGGTTCTACTTCTAGATTCTGAAGAAATGATGGCATTACACAAGAATTAGAAGTAAAGGACATTTCACCAACAACAGTTGTACCACCAAAAAGATAGTCAAGTTCCTTTTCAAATTGTAGTCCAGTGTCTCGAAATTGTGCAGCCTTTGGATATGTCTACGATCGAGATGATATAAATTAGATTAGAATACAAAATATTAATCATTAAAATAATTATTAATACAATAATTTACCTTGATAAAATCACGCCAGAAATCATCTCCAGCAGATATTCTACCAGCTATCGGATCCCAACCGGAACCTGTCTTGCTAATCAACTTGTTCCATAATTTTCGTAACTATTTTGTGCTATCCTAGTGATTTTTCATTTATATTTTATCGTATAACTTTTTTGTCTTGGTGAAAAATTTATCACAAAGATTTTGATACCCTTCTCTGTTCAAGTGTGTCCCGGGTCTGTTACCTTTTTGTACTTGATCTAAAGACAAGTAAACAAATACTTTTTGAAGTTCAGTAGTCCAGTGTGCCCTATTAGCAGTACTAGTTCCCGCCATCTTCAATTGGTAATTAAATTTTGGTAAGTGTTAAAAACTATAAATCAAATTTATTTTTGTCTAATTAAATTACAAACAAAAAGAACAACAAATAGAGATTATAATTTGTTCCAAAATATTGTCAACAAATAGTAAACAAACTATAGAATAATTAAAATTTATTAAATGGAATGAAATAATGTAATAAACTAATTTGAGACATAAACAAATAATGTTGGTGAAAAGAGGAATTTGTTGTGTGATATTAAACATGAGCATTTAATATTAGAGTCCGCGGGTATATAGACCAAAATAATGTTCAAAAAGGGTTTAGGGTCCAATCTTGTCAAAAAATGGATTTTTAGTCCTTTTGCTCTTGGGTCTAAATAACCATACTATCTATAAAACAATTCCATTCGTGTCCCAAACCATTTTCACGGGATTTTAAATTGTGGGGCATGACCGAAAATTCCAACAACTTAATTAACCGTGAATTTGGGATAAATTATAGGAAACAAAATCAAAACTTTCCCAAAACGAAACGTTTCCAAAAATCCTAACCTAAATCTTCGAAACGCCATTTCCAGAAACTAATCTAACGCTGAAAAGAAGGAAGTCAAATTTGGGAGTGATTTGGGGAATTTATTAGCAAAAAATGGATAGAAGCAAATCATAATTTCTCTCTCCTCTAAGCAGATTTGTAAATTAAATTTATTTTCTCTCTCTAAACTTTCAGATTTGGAAAGAGTATATTTTCTGAGATCAATTTTGCATGATTTGGGGGTTAATATACGAAACGTATATATCACTTTCTCTCACTTAATTTTCAGATTTGGAAATAGTATATTTTTCTAGGAACATTACAACAACATTTGTTTTTGTTTTTACTCATACATAAATACACATAGAATACAAATTATGAAACAAATACGTAAATTATTTGTTATTTATGACGAAGAAACCAACATTTGTCATGTATACAACGTAATATATCAGCTTTACGTGTGTCATGTTCAATAAATTACACATAATTTCTTTTACATTACACATCGTTTACATTCTGTTACAAAAAAATCGTTTACACTATATTGTCGTAGAGCATATGTAGTCTTGAGTAGGACAAACAACATTTACACTATATTGTCGAAGAGCATATCCAAATGTTTTTGCACCACCAAGAAACAAATGACCAACTTCAGTAGGAAATTCCATAAGTAACAGCAAAACTACAAAAAGAAAACATATACATTTGTCAACAAAACATATAACTTACTAGAAACGACATGTATAATGGAATAAATTATGCATACTGTTTGTTAAACTTCATAATGTGTTAGGAGACAAACATAACTTTAGTTTGTATCACAAGGTCACTGTTATGTGAAAAAATTTGTATAATGTGGAATCAGTTACATATAATTTTTGGAACATTTATTGTACTATAAACAACAACTGTTTTGAGGAAAAAGTACGCGTAACGTTGAATAAATTATATATAATTTATGTAGATTTATAAGATGTCTTTGATATTATTTATAAAATATGCATAATTTGTAACAAAGAACATATATTTTACATTCTGTTATAAAAACATCGTACAGAAGATGTTTGCGTTATGTAAGTGTTATGTTCAGTAAACATTATGTAATGTCGTGTAAATTATATATCGTTTACATTCTGTTACAACCAAATCGTATTAGATCTTCTCTAGATCAAAAATGATATGTAATTTATTGTAAACGATCCGTAATCTATTTTAAATTATATATCGTTTGCATTGAGTTATAACAAATCGTTCGGTATCTTCACTGCATCAAAAATTGTACGGAAACCTTGATGAAGATGTGAAAAAATGATTTAAAAATCAAAATCTGTAACCTAAAACTACTAAAAAGTAACAAAATACATAGAGACAAACACTTTTTAATCGAATAAAATAAATTATAAAGACGGATTTAACATTAACATTATAAAATCGATTATGAATCTTAGAGAGAGAAAATACTAAATAATAATAAAGATTTGATTAGATGATACAGAGAGAAATTTGATTATAATGAAATTAATGAACAAAGTTAAAGATGAAGATGAAAAACATTAAACAAAACAGAAGAAACTAAAACCTTTAACATTACCTGAAAAACAATATTAAATCTGATTCAGAATCTGTTTCAATGGTATGAAAAATGACTTTTGTAATGTGTTTTACCCGATAAACGATGAAGAAGATGATTTTAGTTGGTCTAATGAAAAAGAAACAAGATTTCTGAGATTAATGGATGATTATCAAACAGTTACTATATTTAGAGAGAGAGAAAATAAACAAGTTTCGGTTACTAAATATAATGAAGATCACGGTTACTTTGTTTAGAAACGTGATTGGAGAGAGAAAGGTAAGAGATAAAAATGGAAAAAGATATGTTGGATTTTAGAATGTAAATCAGATTTTATATATAAAGAAGGTTAGTATAGGTATTATAAATTAATATGTATTATAGGGATTTGTGTTTTCTCTCTAGATGACACCAAATGGACTAGATATCCATTTGTACTATTTTTTTGGTTTTGAAACCTTTTATAGGATTAGAGAGGACTAAATGTCTTATTAGGGCCCATTTTTTGGGCTATAAACCCAAAAATTCTTAATATTATCTAATAAGAAGGAATGTAGTACATGCAAAAAAATAACAATGGTGAGAGAGAGAGATTAAAAGTTCAGATCGTAGAGAGTGAAAAAGTTTAAATAGGTGGAAAAGAAAGTACTACTAGTCTACAACACCACCTATTAATTAATGAGAGATTGAAAACAAGAGAGAGAATAAAATAATACCTTTCACCCTTGTGTTCTTTATGCTGTTATGGAAAGCAAGAGAGAAAAAACAAAATAGAAATCAATTAATAATACCCAATGTACAAGTGAGAGAGAAAGACATTAATTAAAGACAAAGAAAGTAGTACTTCCTCTGCACAAGTAACGAGATGAAGAGAGGAGAAGGAAGGCAGAGAACAACTCACCTTTTTTACTACAACCAAAAACCTACCTATCATCACTCCGCCTTTAAAGGCGTGCCGCTTCCCGAAAAATCTATAAGTGGAAGCTACAATTTGCAGCTTTAGCTTTTCCATACAAAAAGCCCAATACAGCTTAAAATAAGCGCCCACTTAATTTTGCCAAACGGTACCCTGATACAACAAGTGGTTAAATTTAAGCTAAAAGCGACATTTTACTACTTTTAAGCTTAGCCAAACGGTACCTAAATCAAGTAAGTACTCAGTAGGATCCATGTATCATCACCTTATTATAGAACAAACAATCAACCAAATCAATGACATAAAATGGAGTTTTATCTGGAACAAGAGCATTACCAGTAAGACAGCGCAAAGACAAATATATAGGTAATCAGTATAATTGTTGTGATTGTATTAGTGTGAAAACAGTAAAGGACGCCTTACTTCACTATCAATTGGCAAAAAAATGTTTGGTTTAACTTCAATATAATATCGATAAATATAACCTCGCTAACTGGTTGGATAATCATGGAATGAAAACGGTAACTTAACTTACACCAAAATGAATATTCATTTCTTTACCATATTATGGTTTATTTGGAAAGTAAGAAGTGACTATTGTTTCAGCTATAAGATTATTAACCCGACGCAAGTGATTCAGCAAAAAGCCTTTCCACCCCTCCCCTGTAGCGAGGCTAAAGCTAAAAAGCATAATGACTCTAAATGGATTCCTTCAGAATAATCTTACTGTAAGATTAACACTGATGCATCATTTACAGAAGTCAAACATTGCACTGGAATTGGAATGATAGTTCATGCCCATCAAGGAAAGTTTATTGAGGTGAAAGTAGCAACCTCAAAGTGATATCCAGTAAAGAATGAGAAAGCAATCATATTTGGAATAAAATGGGCAGTAGAGCAAAATTATGAGTATATTATTCAAGAGAGCGACAACAACAGTTTAATTCAACATTTACTTCACTCCAAAAATCTAATTCAATGGCAGGTCGCACCTCACACCAAGCAAATAAAGGATCTCTATAGAGAAAGATATTCAATAGTTATTTAAAATTAGGAGTTTCTATATTTTAAAGTATTAGGTTCATAGTTGAAATCTGGTTTATTTTTATAGTTATTTAATATTAGAAATTTTTATATTTCTAGGGTATTGAGTCCAAGTTGAAGTCTAATTAAGAGTCTTAGTTGGAGTCTAAATTGTCTGGTCGTCGCCTATATATATGTCTGAGTTCATAGTTGTTAAGATATATTAATCTTGAAGTTATTAATTTTTTTTTCTATTCGTATTACGTCTATCTTTGGCTGGCCTACAGAAGGACCCAGAGCAGACGCTCCTATCTTTCGCTTCAGCACTTCTTTTATCTTCGGTAGAGAATCTCATTTATGGTACAAACTCGAAAAAAAAAGGAGAAGCAATTAGGTGAATTAACGGAGAAGATGACTGAGACGACGGTAAATCAAACATTATTGATTGAGAAGATTGGACGATTGATCGAAAATAGAGAGATTATATCTCATATAGGTGACCGTTTTAAAGGTGAAAGGTTATATTTTACACGGTTTGACGGATCAGCTGCGGAAGGATGGATTTTCAAGTTGAACAATATTTTGAGTTCTAACTCTGCACAAGACCAAAAGATTCAGTTTTCAATCAGTTACTTGGATGGAAAAGCATTACAATGGTATCGATGGGCTAAAAGAGGTAAACTATGTTCATTCATGGGAAGAGTTTGTCGAAGTGGTTGTAGGTCGCTTCGGGAGAGTGACGTATGAAGATGCAGGGTTTCACTAGAAAAATTACCACAATTATTGTCCATCTTTGAATATCAGGAAGAGTTTGAGCGTCTCTCGAACATGGTGAATGATTTACCAGATAGTGTTTTAATGAGTTATTTTCTGAGTGGATTGAAAGATGAGGCTAGACTGGTAAATCCTTTAGTTTAGTAAACTTACATGATGCAACATCTGTAGTTCGATTACAAGATGAAAACGTCTCATCGAGATGCCAAAGTTATAAAAATATGACAAGAGCAAATACCCTTATCAATGCAAACCCACTGAACTCAAAATCACCAACAATATCAAACCAGGTTAATAATGAACCACGCCCATAATTCGCCGACTCACGTCAGCTGAGGCTGAAGTAAGAAGGAAACAACAGTTACATTGCAATTCCAATGAGAAGTCGTATCGTGGTCATCGACGTAAAACACAAACCTTATTCCTCATTGAGAAAGAAGAAGATAATGATGACGCAAACAAGACTGAAACTGAGGGAGTTGATGAAGATGCAGTGGCGAATCCATAAATTTTTTGTTGTGGGGGCACTTTTAATAACAAAAAACAGCTCTAATTGTCCAAAAGTCGCGATATTGACGTTCAAGTAATTGAGTTATGTATCTTATACCTACACTTTCAACCAACTCAACTATTGATATCTTGAAAGTTGCATCGACTATAGTCTTGATAAAAATAACTAGTTTTATAAACATTCGAATTATAGAACAAAATAATGTATAAGTTTATTTCGGTATAATGAGTCTTATTGAAAAATTATCACCCCATTTTACTTTTTTAAAGAAGTTAAGAAAAGAGAAAATCGACTAAATTTACAAAGATATACAGAAATAATACAAAGAGAAAAAGACTCAAAATGAACTGATTTGAAAATAAGGAGTCAAAAGGGAGAGATAAAGGACCAAACGGTAGTCGGTTACAAATTAGGGGGCAAAAACAAATTTACCCCGAGAAAACCCAAAACAAAAATGAGGAATGACTAAGGGAATCGAACTCATGCTCTTCCATGCATAGCACTCCACAACCACTACGCCAAGATCTGTTTTGTAAGCATCTATGTTTTAACTTCATTATATTAAAATGAACCGCTACTTCAAATGTAAATTAACAATGGACTTGTGGGGGCGCGTGCCCCCACATGTCCCTACGCGGGTCAGCCCTGTGAAGAGGTGCAAACATAAGAAGAAGAACATGTGGAGATTCTATGCATGCATTGGACGGTTCCCCTGCACCACAAACCTTGAAGGTCCAAAGTGAAACTAAATGAGCTCAAGTTACCGTTTTAATTGATCCAGTAGTACACATAATTTTATTGACACTTCCATTCGTAAGAGGCTAGGTGTTAAAACTATACTTGAAAACTCGTTTGAAATTATGTTAGCAGACGAATCAAGAAATTCTTGTGTAGGGCAATGCGTTAGCCTAGACAAAAAGATTAATCAGTATGCTTTGACAAAAAACATTTATATACTGAAACTTGGGGGTTGCGATATGGTATTGGGAGTAAGTTGGCTACACACGACCAATAACTGGGATTTCAAGTACTTAACAATGAAACACTATACAAGGTAAACAATTTAGTTTGGAAGGTGTATGAGAAATTAAAGTGAAGATCACTAGTAGTCAGGGCATGCAAAAACTCTTCAAGCAAGGGTCATTGGGAGTTTTTTGCCAAATTTTGAGTGAAAACAATGATGCTAATGTCGATATACATACGTAAATTCAATTCTTGATTACACAATTTGTTGTGGTATTTTCAGCTCCAACAAGTTTGCCACTCATTAAAAGTCACGATCATCACATTACTTTACATCCCAACAATTCACCAGTCAATGTTCGACCTTATAGGTATGCTTTTGGTCAAAAGAATAAGATTGAGAAAATAGTAAAAGAACTACCGCCATCTGGGTTAATTTAGCCTGAGTCCAAGTCCCTTCTCCTCGCCTGAATTATTAGTGAACAAAAAGGATGGTACATAGCATATGTGCATTGACTATACAACACGACACATCTTTGTACTCTAATATTTGATCTTTGTTATGTTCTTAAGCAATTTATTGTTTTTTAGTTTTGTTTTGTGAAGATACTTAAAGCAGATTTAGAAAACTGACTAAAAAGCGCGTATTTGGAGGAGCCAACATCAAATGGTTTGTAACTAAACCTTTTGGGTGTTGGTGTGGTCAATTTGGCTTATTAAGTTAATAACATTAAAATGAAGGCACAATGACATACCAAAGACGCTTATGAGGTAAAGTTAAGCTGGTGCAATAATTGGTCCAGATTCATTGAGTGTGAACATTATGACTGAATTCATTATAAGGTTTAATTGATGACAATAACTACAAAAGAGGTTACAAAAGTTATCTTGAAGACATTAAGTGTTGGATTAAATTGTGAAGTTAATAGTTTGTCGTTACAAAAGTTATTAGGATGAATTAATGAGGTGTTAATAACAATTGATACTAAGGCTATAAATAGAGCATCTTTGCAAACATGAGGAGGAAGGAAGAGAAAGGGAATAGAAGTTTCAAAGTCTGATTTCCATTTGGAATTCCAGTATTTTTCTTTCATTTTCCTGATTTATTTTCAAACATGAGTAGCTAATTTCATTTGAGTTGGGATTTTCTTTAAGCCTTAAACAAGACTTCACTTTCTTAATCTATATTTTGTTTGAGTCTCATATTGTTAAATGATGTCAAATTCACTACTTTAAATTCTGGTTTATAATCTTTATTTTTGTGAATGATCACCGTAGAAATATGAGTTTAAGCTTATCAGTTCCAGGTTTTAGAGCAAGTGCCATATTAACTACAACTTAAAAGCAACAAATGTGTATGATAAGATCTATACATGTGAAGTTTGATACTTGTTTGCTTAAGAAAAGTATCATATCTTAAGAAATATGTGACGTTCGTTCTCATTGTGATTAATGGATTCCTCATTGTTAAATTGAGTAAATACCATACTGACTTCCAATTAGGGATACGTGGTTCATTGTAAATGTCATACATGGTGCATCAATTATGAGAGAATTGTACTTTTTGACTGAAATGCCATGAACAATTATATGAACATCTTCATCTATGCTTTGTGAAACTTGATCCCAAATATTTGTGTTAAGGAGTGAATGATTGTTTAGAGTGAAAAAGAGCCCTGACTTGTTTCTCTTTACTATTTAGTAATCACGTGTTAAGTTAGTTTTACAATTAAAATCTCAATCCAAAAACCAAATTTTCTTTTATTTGTAACATTGATAAGCATTATAATCAGATAACAATTCTCTGTGGGATGACCCTTGCTTACTACTATCACTAGACTTCATTAAAGTAAGGAAGGTATTACTTTGTTGTGCGTAAACTACACAATAGAGCACTAAACCAATTTACAGTAAAAGATAAATTTCCTATACCAGTCATAGATGAACTATTAGAGGAACTTCAAGGGGTTTTGTATTTCTCGAAAGTAGACTTAAGGTCTGGTTACCATCAGATCAGGATCCAGCATTAGGATTACTTAAAACTGCATTACAGACGCATGGTGATCATTATGAGTTTCTTGTCATGCCCTTCGGGTTGACCAATGCACTATCTACCTTTCAGCATCTCATGAATGATGTATTCAGATGGTAGGTACGATAATTTGTGTTTGTTTTCCTTGATGATATGCTGGTTTATAGCTCAGATTGGAATTTACATCTTGAACATTTTAGAGAGGTATTTCAGATACTAGAAAAAGACCAACTCAAGGTCAAATTGAGTAAGTGTTCTTTTGGTACCAAGCGAGTTGAATATTTAGTGCATGTCATCACATCTAAGGGTGTAGAAGTGGATCCAGGCAAGATCCAGAGCATCATAGACTGTCCACTGTCTAAATCACTAAAGCATTACGAGGCTTTTTAGGTCTAACCGGGTGTTATAGAAAATTTGTGTCTAATTATGGTAAATTAGCTTTTCCGTTTATTCAACTTCTTAGGAAGAATAGTTTCAAATGTACCATGGAAGCAATTGAATCCTTCAACAACTTAAAAATAGCTATGGCGACTATGCCGGTATTAGCACTATCAAAATTTTGCAAAGTGTTCATACTTGAGACTGATGCGAGTGGGATTGGAACTGGAGTAGTTTTGATGCAAGAAAGTAGACCCATAATGTTTACTACTAGGCAATTGGGCCACGACATCTTGGATTATCTACGTATGAAAGGAACTACTAGCAATACTTCATGCCATCACTAAATGACGACCCGACAACCAAGATAAAGTTTGAAGTACTTTTTCGAGGCTAAAGCAGTCAGTCCTATGCAACAAAAATGGATTGCTAAACTATTGGGGTTCGATTATACAATTTAGTATAAACCCGACAACCAAAATAAAGTACCCGATGCGTTATCTCTTAAGTATGAGTCGGCTGAATTATCAGGAATTATATATGTGAGTTGTGCATGGATGGAAGATCTAAAACTTGTGTTAAAATCTGATCCATGGATGGTAGATTTTATACAAAAGATGGACAAATCCTCTTTTGAGGAGAAGAATTTCACGGCAAGCGAGGGATTGGTGTACTTCCGAAGAAATCAGTTATTGATAAGTCTGAAATCTAAATGGAAACTATTGTTACTAGCTGAGTTTCATTCATCATCGGCTGCAGGACATGCTGGACAATTGAAGACTATGAAACGACTCTCAAAGTTGTTTTATTGGACGGGAATGCATCGAGATGTCAAGGGAATATATTTCTAGCTGCGGTACGTGCTAGAAGAAAAAAACATGGCACCCTTTCTCCTTCAGGACTTTTACAAACGTTGCCCATTCCTTCAACTATTTAGACTGAGGTATCTATGGATTTCATAGAAGGGTTACCGAAGTCAAGAGGAAAATCGATAATTTTGACAGTGGTAGATCATCTCACTAAGTACAATCATTTTATGGCGTTAAAAAACACCCGTACACAACATCTACAACTGCTCTAAAACTTCTAGAAACAGAGGTCAAGTTGCATGGATTTCACCAATCTATAGTCTCCGATAGAGACGCAGTATTCACTAGAAAGTTGTGGAAAGAAATGTTTTGTTTACAGGGCACACTTAAAATGAGTTCGGCACACCACCCTCAAATCGATGACCAGTCAGAGGCGGTGAATCGTGGTTTGGAAACGTATTTGCAATATTTTGTAGGAGATGAACCAAAAAGTTAGGTTGTATGGATACCTTTGGCAGAATATTAGTACAATACTTTGTGCCATACATCAACAAAAATAACCCCTTTTGAGGTAGTATATGGGATATCACCACCCATATTAGCATCATATATTCTAGGTGAGCCACAAACTGCATCATTAATGAAGCACATATCCGAAGGGGTCAAATTTTTTCTAACCTCAAGAGTCATCTTCATACTGCCCAAAATAAGATGAAACAATATGCTGACAAGGGGCGGAAGGATGTAGTATTTCAAATAGGAGAGTACGTGTATTTAAAGTTACAACCTTATCAACAAAGTTCTACGGTAAGAAGAATGTCTCAGAAGTTATCTCTAAAGTACTATGATCCATATAAAATATTAGAAAAAATCGGTCCAGTAACTTATCGTTTGGAATTGCCAGAAGAAACTAAAATTCATCCTATTTTCATGTTTCTGTTTTGAAGAAGGCAATTCTCCCTACTACTACAGTTGATGATGAATTACCAAGTGTCGAAGATGATGAAGACCCAGTTTTAACTATGGCCGAGACCATCTTTGAGGGCAAGGATGTTGTCAAGGGAAGAGGAGTGATAGAGAAAGATATCCCACAGTTATTCAAATTAGGAGTTTCTTATTTTGAAGTATTAGGGCCAATGTTGAAGTCTAATAAGATATTATGTAGTTATTTAATATTAGGAGTTTTTATATTTTGGAGTTTCTATTTAATACTAGGTATAGTTTGTGCCTCAGGCACGATGAAACTCATCAGATGCATTATGTCATTAGCTATTCTATAGTTATTTAATATCAGGAGTTTCTATATTTTGGAGTTTCTATTTAATACTAGGTATAGTCTGTGCCTCTGACATGACGAAACTCATCAGACGCATTATGTCATTAGCAACTACAAAGGTTTAGTGTACTATGTTGGTATTCTTATATTTCATTTATTCATGATAGGTTGCCCAACTTCCAATATACGTACCATTTCCTCTAATTTGGTTTAAAGATTGTATGCTATTTTCAAGTCTTAAATTTAAAATTATTTCGTACAACTTTTGATTTGTGCATCATTTGTGTCTAGCTTCATCAATCAAAAATACTTCATAAGCAATTTACAAAGACACAAATATTAATAGGTTTGTCTTATAATTGAATGTCTCCACGCTTCATTTAATTTCTCCTGCTAGAGTGCAACATCAAAACATGTCATAGCTATTTGTTTAGTAAACCAAAGTTCTATACTGAACTAAGTTAAAGGTTATATAAGTTTAGTCACTTGCTTTAAATTTGATATGAAAAAAACGCTTCTACATTAGTTGTCACAGACTTATAGAAAAACACTAATATTTGTAGTATATGGGATCTTTATAAACAACTAATAGCCTGACTTTTGCAGCTAAATACAATTTTGAGTTGTTAGTTCAGAATAAATGAACCACAATGGTGCCAACAACCCTTGGTTAGAGTGGTAAGAGGTATAATCTTCCACCTAGAGATCAAGAGTTCGAGGCACACGCTTAACAATTCAAAAAAAAAAAATGAACCACAATGGATAAAATTACTGAATTAAAAGTAAAAAACTTAATATCAATTTGTTTTTTGTTGAAAGTAAAAAAAAATGAGGAAAGCGAAAGGACCTTAACTTTTTTCTTTTGAGTTAAAAACTTTGAAATTGATATTTGTGTTGACATATCTAAATAATATAAATATAGGGAGAGAAAGAGATAGATCTTAATAAGAAATATAACAAATCCGATACTTCGCTGACTGAAAGTTCCTTACTCTCTGCAAATCTGTCTTCTCTAAACTCGTCAAGAACTTGGCTGACAGAGGTAAACGAAAAGATTATAAGTAAGCGTGAGTATTAAAATCATTGAAATTGATCCCTTGTAAGGACGCATATTATACAAAATAAACAAAGCATAGTGTTAATCTTAATATGTATATATACGAAAATTACATAAGCTTATACATGAACTTATAGATTAAGCCGAAACCTTTTCAATATAGGTAAAACTAAAATTTGAAAAACTGATGACTAACTTATGAAGTTAATATTTAGATGATACTAATCACAAATGAAATATTAGATAGATGATAAGAAGTAAGTTTAGAAACCGACCTACACTTTTCGACAAAAAATGTTTAGCCCTTTTCGACAGTAATAACATCTAACATTCATTTCGAAGAATAATAATGAGAGAAAACTAAGGAAGTTAAAAGTTATTAATGAAAGACTTGAAAAAGTACGTAATATACATTACCGAGATTGAAAATTTTGAAAATGCTGCAACCTGGAGCTGCTCATAAAATCTAGAAAAAACCAAATATTTCACTGTTTTCCTAAAGCGGATACCTCAACTTATCAAACACCTAGGCGGCATAGAAAAGAAAATAACATGATTAAAAAGAACCAATATTTCCCCCAACTAATAGTTTGAGTTTCTTAATAGGTACATTTCAACAAACAAAAATACAATAAGAAAAAAAACTCAGATTGCTTTTGTTACCTGTGACGCCCCGTGTCCCAAAATAGACACGACCACCCCCCGGCAACTCACAGACGAGACTAAAATCCGGCAGAGTCTCCTCTGTAAATCGAACCGGTCGCACCTGCAAAACCTGTCATGCAAACCATACATTCGCATAAACAATAATAAACTATTAAGCGGAAGCTAAACAAACTCAACTCAGTTTCGGGTCGAAACCCGAACCACAAACGTACAAACGCCTCATAAAACACCGATACAACTTATATACAACTCTAAGTTTTACGTATATACATATTAGAGTTTGGTTTCTGCAATAAATACATAACTTGAAAATAACGAAAAACCATATAAAACGACAAAACTCCACTAGCCTCGTCAGACAAGATCACCGGCTGGAATACACACTCCGCCTCAAGGCTACAACAAGAACCTGCACACTAACAACTGGTAGGGGGTCAGAATACTCACCGACACGAGTTATTCTGGTAGAAGACCAATCCAAAACCCATCACGTTTTCAAAAGTTCCTTTAATAAGTTGTAAACATCATGACAAAACGAGTTATCAAACCAGTTACAGTATATACTATATACAAAACCATTTTCCTTAATCTAGCAAGCAATAGCAGTGATTAGCTGCCCACCCATGGTGCGCTCCCAATAAGAGGAGAGTACCTCAGGAGAACCTAGAGTGCGTTAGATAGTACCAGCCCATTTATGGCACTAGCTAATGCACTACGTCTCCTCGAGAAAGAGACTTACCCCTAGCCGGTAAGTCCCTCTCCCACTAAGGGACTCCGCAATCATTGAAGAGTTTACCTCATGATACATATATACCTTAAGTATCTAAATACGTTTTAGATCACCGAGTTCGAATAAGAGAGCCGTCCCCCAATACCCATGGAAGGACCTGAACCTCATTCTCTTTGGTACCCTGTCATGCATCTAATGCAATCTTTCAAAATCAGTTTCATCCATTTATCAAAACCAATATTCATATTCAATTCATTATCTTATCAAACACGGAAGTGGAACAACCAAGAGTCATATCGCCACAAATCAGAGGGATTCCCAATCAATGTCACCTCCCAGACGAGCGGTCAGGAGTACGTCCCTGAGCCTCGAACTGGAGGCACGAGCACCAATGGCTAGCAAGTGAAGCACTCTACTCCCACAGGTCTCATGACTAGTGTCGCCCACCTCACCGGTCTCACACGGGTCACAACCGTGTCCACATGTCATCCTACCCTCAATGGCTACGTGCCCGTAGGTTGACATAATCCGCAGTCGGGTACATACAAGAAAATCCCAAGTAGTTCGCAATCATCGTAAAAACAGTTCGAAAGCATTTCTCATATCGCATCAAAACAGTTCAAGCATATTTCAATTCATCACTTAAAACCGAGTTTCATGCTACCTAAACTCTAGTTATAATGGCGCATATATAACTATAGAATCTAGCATATTCGTTATCTATAAAACCATGCTGGATAAAGGATTTAGAACCCCTACCTCAGTCCTTGCATCACCAAAGACTCCCGCCTACCAGACGACCTAATTCCTCCTCATTCGCATACTCTGAGACAAGGAAGAATGACCAAAAATCGAATAGAAACATTAGGTTCTTATACTAAGAACCTTCGTAAATAAAAAGAATCATTAAAACAAAACCATGATAAATTAAAAGCAAATTCGCTAAATTCGGAAGACTTCAAGTATCTGTCGAATCGATCTCTAACTTTCATAACCAAGTCCATTGAATACTTGAAATGCATAGAAACCAACTAACCAATTTCCCAAAAACTCTATTTTTCATTTTAGAGTCTTCATAAGCTGACAAATCATATAATGAACTTTATAATATAAATCTATAACCGAAATTGTCCATTTATATGAAATACGACAAAATTTGGGTAACAATCTCTATTCCAATTCATTCTCAAAACTAGTCCAAATATGAAATTCGAGCCGTAAAATAATTCGGCAGCACCCCGTCTATATATGGTCACCCCAAAATAGTCCATAACATTCTAGACATGATCCTGAACATAAACCATTAGAAGAAATCGAATAATAATCGTCTAAATAGCTCCAAATTTCGATCCCAAATGAAATTAGTCCAACTATACAGTTATCGAAAAAAACCATCCAATAACCATTAAATTTGGACGAAATTGAAAATTTTGAACGGATAGATATGTAGAACAAGTCGAATAGAATTACCTGGAACAAGTTTCATTGAATTCCGACAAAAACTCGCGAAGAAATCAACGACGGTAACTCGGAACACTTTCACGGCCAAAACTAGTTGCGCCTCACTGCTCAAGGTTGGAAAAATTTGATTTGGTCTCAAATCACATAATTGGATTTAAAGGGGATGAAATTTTGGTTGGAGACGTGGGGCACATGCACTTTAAACTAAATTGGCTGCCACATGCCATTACACAAAGTGCCCACATTATTTAATTCTTGTTAAGTCCGTCATTTACATACATCTCATAACTAAATTCATAGATTTGACCGGATTGCAAAATAGCCACTAAAATCAAAACAAGTTGTAGATTTAGCCCTTATCTTGACTTGCCCCAAATGTAAAATAGTCCTTCTAGTGACCTTTAACAAAGGGATGTTACATTACCTATATAATTTGAAAACAAAAATCTGTTTGGTTATTGCAAACCTAATGTGACTCCCCAAGCCCTAGTAGTTATCGATATTGTCCCCGCTTTAGCCACCACGCACAGGTACGAGTTTTGTTCTTGGCCAGGGCTCTAGGAGCCCGCCCAAAAGGCCCCGACACTTACTAAGCGCTAGCGTACACCTATAGTGGAGGCTCTAGACATTCTCGTAAGCGGTGTGGGACTATCACAATCCCCACACTCTCAGCGAAGATTCGTCCTCGGCTCTGATACCAAATATGACGACCCAAGCCTTAGGAGTTATCGATATTGTCCCCGCTTTAACACTACGCACGGGTCCATGGTTTTGTTCTTGGCCAGGGCTCCAAGAGCTCCCCCAAAAGATTTTGACACTTACAAAGCGCTAGCTTACACCTATAGCCCAGACTCTGGACACTCTCGTGAGCGATGTAAGACTATCACAATCAATTTTAGCGCCCAGATCTTTGAGTCAGAGAATCAGAAGAGTTGGAGCGTCAAGCAGATTTAATGGTTTCTTTGGGGTTTGGTATTGAATACTTATTTTAGTTGATTAGGGCATCTCATCAGGTAATTCTCGAAAAATATGAATTTTGAGTGGTCAAAGGAAAAGATCAGACATAGTTTGCGCTATTGTTTCATATTCATCATATTTCTTTGTATTCGAATTAAGAGGGACCATATACTTTCTTTATGATTGGTTGTGGGAGGAAGAAGAAAAGAACAGGTTAAACATGGGGTCGTAAGGTATTAATGGGGGTTGAATTAGTAAGACATAAATGTGGTGGGATTTGTTTATGAGGGATATATAAATTAGAGACTGAAAAGTAGTTAAATTTCATGGCCACTTTATTAGGCGGCATTTGACACCCAATTTTCATTACTTTCCAACTCCAACTCACTTCCTGCTTACACGTGAAGATCAATTTCCACCTGTATCCCCACCTTTCTATTCACTATTCATTTCTTTCCAAACCAATTTACAACATCAAAGAAGCTGGTAAGGACCGGTAATTAGGGTTTCGATGGATACTTTGTCGATTAGTTTGCGCTCGACCAACCAAATTTTGTGGTTTTCTTAATAATTATATCGACAACTGTAAAGTTTGGTCTAATTTCTTATGGGTTCGAAATTTGGATAGTTATTATTTGTATTTCTTTGAATTTTTTATGTTCAGGAACTTGTTTAGGATGTTATGCACTATTTCGGGGTGTCCATATACAGACGGAGTGCTGCCGAATTATTTTACAGCTTGAATTCATTGTTGAACTAATTTTGGGAATGAATTGGAATATAGAGGGTTACCCGAAGTTTGTCATATTTCACATAAAATGACAGTTTGAGTTAAAGATTTATATCATTGGATTGGTTATATGATTTGTCAGCATATAAAGACTTTGAAATGCAAAATAGAGTTTGTGAAAAGTTGGTTGGTTGGTTTGTATATATTTCATGTATTTGTTTCAAGAACTCCATAGTGCTGATAGGACATTCCTAACATAGTTTCATTCATTTTATGTATTCTTGCTTCGCAAGAAAACTCTTGACAGTTATATGACTATCAAGTGACTGTTTTGCCCTTTGTTATTTTAGTAGGACTAATGTACTGCTATATAGAACTCAATGAGAAGTGGAGCTTAGTTAGAGGCACCATTGGAGGCACAAGAAGGGGTAGGATCCTATGAATCTTACATGGAGCACGGGTATTCCCCGTTTTTCCACTTATATATATATATTTATTTATTATTTTCTTTTTATCGGTTCAATTTTTCAAATTATTGCATGATATGATATGATATGATATCATGTGAATGAATGTGGTGTGCTCTTTGTTATGGATGTTTATCTTTTCAAAACAAATTGGTTTTTCTGAAACTAATCATATGGTGGCGGAATCGCTTGAGCTGTGTGATTGTTTTTTGTGAATTGTAAACACGTGGTGGCGGAATCGCTTGAGCTGCGTGTATAACAAGGTGGCGGAATCTCTTGAGCTGTGTTACGTGTAATGGTTGTTTTCCGACGGCCATTGGTCGGTCTTCTTGTTTATTTTTATGTTATGGATTAGCCATGAATTATGTCAAGGGTTACACTCGGTGCTTGCGCAACCGTTTGGTAACGACAATTCCAGTTTACTAGAATGGGGTCCGGAGAGGATGGGTGTTGGGGTATTCTGACTCTTGAGGTGATTAGGGGATCGACCCAAAACAATGCTTGTTTATATGTTCCGCTAAGCTATTGTTGTGTGGTTTGATATCTGTTGTGATTGATACTTACAATGTTTTCACCGAAATAAAAGTGGGTGTTTACCCGAGTTTTCTTAATAAGAATATACAAAATCCCTAAAGTAGTGGACACTTGTAAAACCTTGGCTTTAATCAGAGTTTACCCTAACTTGAGACCCAAGAAGACTCTTCTCCTCTGGTTAATGGGACTTGTTAGGAGGGCTATGTTCTTGAAGCTCTGGGAGCCACTCAGATCATTTAATACTATTATAGGTTCATGCATATGTTTGGGTATTCTTCGAATTGTTAATGAGTTAAGTTACCTTGCGAGGAAACGTCAGATCTGGTCGGAGGTAGGACGCGCCTCAATATGGGATAGTTGTATCGTCGTGGGTATATGGCTCTGCTACACGACGATGCTCTTATAGTCATCTGGTAAGTCATGACATATACTAAGCGTATCACTGTTCGGGTGAGATTTACTATTCAATGCATATTGAGATCACAAGCTAGCTCGATCGGCGATGATGAGGATGGTAGAGTTACGGAAGTTCTTACCGGGGTATTACGGGGATCCATGTGTACACTGTATTAGTCAAAAGTTCGATAAGGAGCCGCCTGCCTACATACTAAAAATGGCCGAACGGTTCTTCCTAGTCGAATAGTAGGTGACCCCGACTGAGGGCGTATTCAGTCGTGATCTTGGTAAGGTAAAATAATTCAAGTTGTTTTTATCTTTTATGAAAACTATTTTAGGTTACACGTTTTCCGAGTATACTTTCAAAAGGTTTAAACTATATTGATTTTTCGTTGTGTTTGTTCTTGTAACCCATGATGAGAGTTTTGCCTTGGGTTTATATTCGAAATTGGTTTGGGTGAGAACTAAAACAAGTTTCTTTATAAACCGTTTGGCAAACAATGATGCGGAACACGGGGCGTCACACCTAATAATAGATATTCTGCAATTGAAATAAAAGAAACTCATTCCTTTTTTTCATTAATGGTGTGACAACTGATGAGAAGAGGGAATAGTATTGGTGTTTGATTCATGATAATCCCTTCACTATCCCTTTAATTATACTCATCTATTTTAAAGGATAGTTAATTCATAAATGGTGGTAATTTTATCACTTCATAAATGTAAAAACTGGTGGAGAGAGCAAGCGAAAATGATACATTTTTTTAAATAAATGGAATGTGTTAATGAGAGATTAAGGATAATAGATTATGGTTTAATGGCAAAGATACAATCTAGCCAATCTGATCCAAAACAGACGACTAGATTTATCACATTCTTTATCCTTTGTTTGTTTTTTGTTTATCTCATTCAACACTCATCCACCTATTATATATAATACATTAGGAGTTTTTATATTTCTAGGTATTGAGTCCTAGTTGAAGTCTAACTAGGAGTCCTAGTTGGAGTCTAAATTGTATGGTTGTAGCATATATGTATGGCTGAGTTCATACTAGTTAAGATATATTAATCTCGAAGTTACTAATAAAGTTTTCTATTCGTATTACGTCTATCTTTGGCTGACCTAAAGAAGGGCTTAAAGGTTTTTATCAATCTTATCCTTCATTTCGCAAGCATCTACTTCACCTTCATCAGCAGAACAAGTAATGAACCAGCGGACAAGTTAACAAAGTGGGTTAGGAAAAAGAAATCTAGTAGATTTTTGAAATATATTCCTGCTTTTATTTCTCATAAACATTGTAATCGTACTCTTCTTCGTTAGATATACATAAGGCTTTCAACAAAATAACAAAAGTATATACATAAGAATTTTCATAAACATTGTAATCTCAATATGTGATTGGCCTAATAATTTTCATGTAAATATTATCTGGTTTGACGAGTCTTTTATTTTCATAGAATCTTGGAATGTAAGAAATGAATAACAAACTATGAGAATAAGGAATTAGTATTTAGGCTTGTTTGCTTTTCCCAAGCATATTTTTTTTTAGATAATCAAACATTAGTGTCTTGTAAGTTTCTAGAGAGATTGAACTATCATCATTGTGTGACCCTCCAAAACTATAATTTTGATTTAGAACAGATTTGAAAAAGAGGTGACGTTCAAGAGCATCAAAACAAGACAAGTTCTAGACAGAAATATAGGCTAGATAGTGGAGAGTTTTTTGCTTTGCAATCTTTAATTCTTCTTTAATGTGAAACTTAATATGCATAATTAGCTAGCAAGGAGGTAATTATGCTCTTAAAAAAACGAAGGCAAGTTGCCACTGAAAAGTCTCGAACTCACGACCTCTTGCGCGAGATTCTAAGCTTGAAACCATTGGAATAATACAACTTTGATATTCACCAAGTGATTTTTCTGGTACTTAGTTCATCATATTCTACTACCTTAAAGAGTAAAAATAAGGGTCTCTTGTGGTGAGGGGCCCTGTGCGAGCGTACTTAATTCATCATCTTCTCAATGTGTGACCCTCCAAAATTATGATTTTGACTTAAAAAGAATTTGAAAGAAAGGTGACATCCATGAGCAACAAGACAAGTTTTGGAGAGAGATATACGTTAGAGAGTGAAGAGAGGGTTGTGCTTTGCAATCTTTAATTCTTCTTTAATGTGCAAATACTATACAAACTAAAATTAGGATATTAAAATCAAAAGGTAAAACTTAATATGCATAATTAGCTACCAAGGAGGTAATTATCCTGGAAACAAAGGCGAATTTCTATTAGGAAGTCTCCAACTCCCGACCTCTTGCACCGGAATCTAAGGTTCAAACTATTGAAATAATAAAACTTTGATGTTTACTAAGTGATTTTTTTGGTACTTACTTCATCATATTCAACTACCTTAAAAAGTAAAAATAAGGGCCCCTTGTGGTGGGGGCAGTGTGCAGGCGCCACCATCAACCATATTTAACATCGAACCCTGTTAATGCCTTCGTCGAGCACTTTGTGGTGTGGATTTTCTGAAGACCGTCAATTCTTGAATTGCCTAGTCGACATCCCTCTTGATTAGTCCTAGCCAAGTGGATTCTTGATTTTCGAACGTGACGACATCAAGTTTCAGGTATTTCAAACACCCTACAGACTACTGGATTCGTGTATACGGACGTGGGGGTTCCGAAATTGACTCCCCTTCTTCTATCACCAAAATGATGATGTCAAAAAGTGATTCTCGAAAATCGACCTAAGAATTGCCTTTGTACCTTCGGATTGTAATTCATCCTGCCGCCGGTGAGGGAGAACGGGTACCTGCAAAAACACTCAGACGCATAAGTCAGTTAGTGTTGTAGGTTGAAAGTCTAAGAAATTGAAAGGTAGATTTGAGATTTTTTTCAGAGCAAAACCTGTGTTGTTTATATACTCTTACATGCCAGTAGTGAATCACTAGGTTAAAAGAGGCTATATGGCGGGGAGGTGAATATAATTGTTGCGGATGTCGCACGTACGCTCGTACCTTTTGATACTCTATCACCTGAAGCCTGAAATTGGTGGACAGCACGAGCATCTGAAGCACCTTAAACCTTGCGCTAGTCCAGAGGAATGCAAAGAGACGAGTGTGATCAAACTCTAATAAGAGCTCTGCTTTGGTCTATGAACAATG
>BEHA01000777.1:40693-70643 GCA_002897215.1 Eschscholzia californica subsp. californica
GGGGGAGGTCTGCAGAATTCAGCTCGATGCCTTTAGTCCTACCCTACCTGGAGATAAGGCGGTATGGGTTGGGGACGTTTGGGCTCTTCTTTTAGGCCCTTTAGTTTATAGATTGGGATATTTAGTGTTAGGGTCAATGAAAAGTACCGACATTAGCATTTGGGTCAAGAGTTTGTCCGTTATAGGGTCTGGGTCATAGACTAACCGTTGACCCAATTGACTACAGACGGTCGTTAACAACCGTTAATTTGTGACTTAAATGCTAATGTCGGTATTTTTTCATTGACCCTAACGCCAACTTCACCTTTTAATCATTAGAACATGGGCGTCTCAAGGGAAATTAGTGAAATATGTGACCCAAATGCTAATGTCGGTATTTTCTCATTGACCCTAACGCTGACTTTACCTTTTAATCATTGGAACATTGGCGTCTTAAGGGAAATTGGTGAAAGATGTGTGAGTTTAATGGATGTATACATTTTGATGGAGAACTTGTCAGATTTGAGACCTTGTCATACGTAAATCGAAGTTTATCCTAAGTTAGCTCTTTCATCATCGTGAGTGCTCGTGAGTGCTGCGAAAAACACGAACCATGACCGACGAACCCACTAGTAGAGACTCATGGACACCGACGACCTACCATTGGTAAAAAGAAAAGTTGTGTTAGCATAGCTCAATCTAATGGATCTAATGCTTAGCATAGGCCCCCTAAATTTACCAAGGAAATAGTCGTAAGAACTCGTCCGATGAGATTTCTAGAGGGCAACTGTATCAAATGCTCGAAAAGAAAACTAAGTCCATGTGATATTTGTGAAAAATATTTCGAAAAATATAGAGAGTTCTAGAATACGAAAGACGACTGCCATGAGAACAAAGAGAACGTGATCCAGAGAATTTGTAGGGAAATAATCTCATATTTCGAGGCACTGATACAACAATTTTCGCATCGAAAAGATGCAACGATTTGAGGGCACGCATTAAGCGCATAATAAAGCACGTTCCCATTATGATCGGCATATTGAATTCGATGAACATTTATGTTTTTGAATTACATTGTAGTTTTGCTAGATTGATTTATTTTGGCATTACAATTTACTTCTGAGATGTTTAATGTTAGGGTCAACATAAAGTACCGGCATTAGCATTTGGGTCACAGACTAACGGTTGTTAACGACTGTTAGTAGTCAACCAGGTAAAGGGTTAGTCTGTGACCTAGACCTTATAACGGACAAACCCTTGATCGAAACGCTAATGTGGTACTTTTTCCTGACCCAAATGCTAAATATCCCTTATAGATTTGATTGGGCACCATAATTTTTGCATACTCCAAATCCCACAGAATTTGATTATTTTTCAATTTATATTTTTTTGTTTTAGCTTACTTCTTTCCGTTCTTAGACTCTTGGACATTTTCTCATTTCTTAGGGTTAAGGTCATTTGATCTAATCAAACAACTATGAGATGAATATTATTTTATTTTGATTTTATTTTTGACCATTAATTAACATTTTGTTTACCATCTAACAATAATACTCATTTCTTATAAAATGTGAAAAGATACTAATATATAGGGGTGTACTAGTCATCTACTTAATATTATAACGTTTTCTTGTAGTTTGACAGTTTTACTCATAATATACAATAGTTTAATTTGATGGAAAAATTGTCACTGTATGAGTGTTTTTCAAATATATTTAGAACAACTCAGGATCATTATATCAACCGCTACACTATTTTAAACATTGGGCAAGACGAAATACTTTTGCCATTCAGCTTTTAGCTAGTCGTTTACGGAATAAACATAAATCTTAACCAACTTAATTACCTTCAAAGCACATTAATTTGTTAATTAGGTCTTTGAAATCAAAGTAATGTAATTATTTTCTTTTACAGAGTAATGTTGATTAATTATGATAATATTAAGTCAAAAGTGTGATTCCCTATGCAAAGAAAATCTAAATTTAGAAGTGTGGAGAGAGAAATAGTGTGGTGACCAATGGTTAGTTTGTTTATGTTTTCTCAGCCACTGTGCTTTATTGGTTTGGCCGGTTGTTCGTTGTTTTTCCAACAACATCTAGAAAGTGGCTTCTACCTTCTGGTAGATGTTGGGTTCCGGTGGGATGAAGGTTCCTCTTTTTCCGTTTGGCGATGGAGATACTAGTCTGAAAGGTTTGGAAAATCCATCAATATAAACTGGATCTAGTGAAAGGAAGTTGGATGAGGTATTTAAGCCAACTCAGAGGGATTCGATGGGTCCTGATGAACAAGCTTCTTGATATGCTGATCTAGCTGGGCAAGTCTGTTTTGTAGAGTGGGTTGAGCCCTAAACCTAAGTTGGACTACTATTCTCCAATTGTGATTATTGGTGAGAGGGTTGCTATAGTCTCCACGGTAGATCTTAGGGAGCAAACTAAGAACCGCGAGAAGGTTTTGTTTCACTACTTTTGGGGGGATAAGTAGTCTTATGTGGTAGTGAATTCAGCTTTGCGAAAGGCTTGAAAATTGAAGGGTGAGATGCAGCTCAGTATCCATGGAGCCTCTGTCGTTGTCCTGAAATTTTCTTTAGATGAGGATAGATGAATGATGCTTGAACAGGGTCCCTTCTATTTGCAAGTAGGTAGTTTGTGATTAGGCCTTGAAAGCTACATATTCAATCTGTTCCAGTTTGGGCCAATCTTAAGAACTTGCCTTATGCCACATTCCATGCTCAAGGAATTGAGGGGTTTGCTAGTATTCTGGGAACTTAATTAATTATTGATGAACCTATTGAGAAGCAGGCTAGGAGTCTGGAGGTTTTTGGGCACCAAGGAAGTAGATTACCTTAGACTGCTCGAAAAAATGCCAAACAAAGGGGAGCTCATAAGTAACCTCAAGCAAAGCCTAATATGGTTACCCAAAAGAAGGTGGAGGAAGGGGATGGTAAAGAAGAAGGGGCTGGCAAAGAAAATGTGGCATTTGAAGGTTCCCTTGAGGTGGTTGGTGTAGGTGTAAAGAATTACCTGTCTCTAAGACTACCTTAATCATCTAACTAGTGTTGGTAGCGGAATCTCAAACATATAATGTTTAACACTAAGTTATCCAGGATCATATACATGCACTAACAATGAACTAGAAGGGAAGAAGAATACCTTTATTCTCTTTCCCACGAACTAAATTCCGACCAATATTCTCGGAAGATAAAGAGCTTCAAGTGTGGCTCCTCTACTTGAGACACCGAATGTATAACTTGAACTCTCTCATTTCTCTCAGCTAGGACCTTCTTGGAGGTTGAGATGAAGAGCTCCTTCTTTTAGTCTTGATAGATAAAATGGGAAGCTTTTCTCTAAAATATCCTTCGCTCTCTGAGATCTATGAAAGAGATGATTTTCTCTTGAGAAAATTCCACACCTTTTTGAACTCTAAGTTGGTCCTTATATAGGAAATACCTTAGTAGAGTTCTACTCAAATAAGGATTCCTAAATGTCCCTCAGAAAAGGTAAGCATTAGTTCGAGTTTTATCTAACTGGGATTCCCTATTAGGATCAAATCCTAATTAAGGTTTTCCCATAGTTTGGCCGGCCAGACTAGCCCTTAATGGGCTTAGTCTGTCCGCCCACCCCTTTGTTATGGCCGGCCAGGGATTTCCCTCTAAGTGATTCTTTGGTTGGCCCAAAAGCAAGTTTTTCTCCTTTTCGGGCTTCCCTTTCGACCCGGTTCTTTTATATCCTTTTAAACACTATCAGACTGGATCATATCTATTTATATGCTAGTTCCCATCAGTCTATTCTCGCTGTTCAAGTTACTTATGTGTAACCCGTTGTACGTAGGATCAGGTCTATGTTACCCACGGATAACCGAAGTGATCCGACAGTCGTAAGCGGCTTCTAGCTAAGCATTACGACTCCTAATTGAACCGGATTGATTGATCTTCCCAATAAGGTCATCATTATCCTATGAGCCAAATCGTACGCATTGCCATCTTGGTCGAAGGACATTCCTTTGGAAGGATATACCTTCAGCCCTTAAGCACATATATCCTTCAATAGGTGTGTCCACCACGAGGGAGAGTTTGGATGGGTAGCGAGACATGCACCTGATGGAAATCCAAGATGGGAGTTATTTGAGCTAGGGGCACATAACAATACCAAGGTAACTCAGGATTGTCGAGGAGATGGAGGTAGATCTTGGGCTATGGTCACTAGTCAGAATAAGAAAGGACCTAAGGCCAGCAACACCCTTTTAGTAGTGGACAAAGGAAAAACAGAAGTTTCTCAAGTGACAAAGAGATATTGATTAAGTTGACCCTAGCTAGATTACTTCTAGGGGTGACAAGGGGCCGGATGGATTGGGATCTGCACATTCTATTAATCGAAGAGAGAGGGGTTTGAGCTGTAGTTCAGAAGGTGCACGTGTGGTTATATCTAGAGGTAGCAAGTCCGCTATTGTAGCAGGTAAAATTGTTGTTTTTTGTGATGGGTTTGAGTCTAGTTAAAACTAGAGGGTCTATTGGGAGGAAGGGCCCTCCTAGACCTTTTCATGGATAAAATGGCATTGTGGAATGTGAGGGTTCTCAATATTTCTTTCAGAATAAAGGAGGTCAGAGATCTTATTAGGATTAATAACATATCTCTTTGTGGTTTAGTAGAGACAAGGGTTGATATAAAGAATAAAATGAAGTTCAGAAAAGTATCAATCCCTTTTGGCCTTATTTGGATAACTATGTTGAAGATGAGGGAGAAGGGTTTGGCTTACATGGGACCCATGCCAAGTTACTATGCCTCTGGTCTTTTCCTCTAGCCAGTTTTTCATTGTTCAAGTGGCCCTTAGGGGTGAGAACAGTATCATGATGGGGGGCGGTGAGTGCCTCTAATGCTAGTCATGTTAGAGAAGAATTGTGGAGGGACATGAATAGATTTATAGGAAACTTTGGCATGACTTGGATGTTTTTTGGAGACTAAAAATATTATTCTCGATGCTAGGGATAAATTAGGGAGTGTTACTATACGACTTGAGCACTACACTGGTTTCTTAGAATGTACACAGACATATTGTTTGTGTATTTTCTAGGTGGTTCCATACTTGGACTAATAGGCAGGAAGGGATAACATTTTTGCAAAGTTGGATAGGATTTTGGTTAACTTGGAGTGGCTTTTCTTATTTCATGTGGCAAAAGCTAAGTTCCTGCCTACAAGTGTCTCAGACCACTCTCATGTTATTGTCTCATTCTTTGAGGAGCAAGTGAGGGGCAGAAGGCCTTCCAAGTTCTACAAATGTTTGGCTAAGGAGGAGGGTTTTCATAGAAATGGTGGAAGAGGTTGGAGGGATAGTGTTCAGGGTAATCCTATGTTAAGCTTTAAGAGTAAACTAAAGGTAGTCCCAACAAGACTTGTTCAGTGGAAGCAAACCAATTTGATATCCTCAATTAAGTTGTGGAAGGGAAGAAGGAAGTTGAGAAAGCTCAAGTATACTTGCAGAGAGACCCTCAAGATGCAAATCTTAGGCAACTAGAGAAGGTAGGACTTAAGAGTTATTCTCACCTAGCAAAGGCTGGGAGCGCCATGTTGAAGCAGGAATCAAGAGTCAAGTGGTTGACTTAGGATGATCAGAATAATGCTTCCTTTTATGGTTCCATTAAGGAAAGAAAAGACTAGGAATAGTAGTTACAGCCTCATGGATAGAAATGGGAATAAGTTGGAGGACCAAGAGAAGATTGTGGAGGAGTGTGTTGAAGTCTATAAAGCCTTGTTAGGTTCTGATGTCCCTTCTGGAGATGAGGCTAATCTCTTTTCCTTTATAGAGTTCAAGATTGCAGATGATGCAAATCTTGTGGCACTTGTTTCTAGAGATGAAGTGGTTCCGGCTCTAGCTTCCATAGGCTCTAAGAAATCCCTGGCCCTGATGGCTTCTCATCCGTCTTCTTTAAGAGCTATTGGAGAATCACTTGAGATGACTTTGTGAGAGACATTTAATACGTCTTTAAGTCAGGGAACATACTCGGGGAGGTAAATTCTAGTTTTGTTACACTTGTGCCTAAGATTCCTAATGCCTCTTCTATGTTTGATTTCAGGCTTGTATCTTGCTGTCATATTGCCTATAAATGTATTACAAAGATACTCACTAAGAGACTCAAAGGGGTGAGTGCCCTTGTCTCTGGGAGGTCTATACAGGATAACATCACGTTTGCTCATGAGATAGTCAGAAACTACCACAGGAACCAAGATGTGGCTAGGTGCACAGTCAAGATACACCTAAAGAAAGCATATGATTTTGTAAGGTGCTCTTCCCTCTTGACTGCCCCTAAGAAATCAAATCTCCCTGATTTATGTATTGCTTGGGTGAAGGAATGTCTTACTACCTTTAGTACTCTATTTTGGTTAATGGGGGAGTTTATGGGTTCTTTGAAGGCAAGAGGGGATTGTAGCAGAAGTGTTCCATATCCCCTTACCTTTTCTGTAATGACTATGGAGGTATTTGCTACCTTGAGTGTTAGGGAGGAGGAGGCACCTAGATTTCGTTTGCACCCAAAATGCCATGAGCCTAAAGTCACTCACCTTTGTTTTGTTGATGACCTTATGGTCTTTATGGAGGGTGATAGAGCTTATGCACTAGTTGTGAGGAGGGTCCTTCATGAGATGTTCATGTGTATTGATCTCCAAGTAAACAATATGAAGAACACCTTGTTTTGGTCAAGGGAGAAACATGAGACCTATAAGGCGGTTAGAACCATCTTGAAGTTTGATTTAGGCCAACTTCCTCTTAGGTAGCTAAGCTTCCCTTTATTGTCTACTAGGTTTTCTTAATTTGATTTCATACCCCTCTTGAACATGATACAAGCTAGAATACAATCTTGGAAAGCAAGATTTTTTGTCTTTTGCAGAAAAAGTGATCTTGTTTACGACAATTTTGTGCAGCATGCTACTCTACTTGATTGTTGTTTTTGTCCTCCCCAAGAGAGTTTGTCATGATATGAACAATATCTGTAGTAGGTTTCTCTGGAGTGGTGTTGAGCTAGCAACGAGTAAAAACTCCTTGAGTTGGAAGGTGGTTTATTTATCTTTGAATGAAGGTAGGTTTGGGATAAGAGATATTGAATTTTTGAACCTGGCTATGAACATGAAGCACATCTGGGACATCAAGTGTGAGAAAGACACCCTTTGGGTTAAATGTGTAAAAAGTAGTTTGATCAAGGGAAGGACTTTTGGACCATGGACATACTAACTGATTGCTCATGGTGCTGGAGAAAAATCCTTCATTATAGAGTACTCGCACAAGGAATGGTGAGGAAGCTGATTGGCACTAGGGTTGAGACTTTATCGTAGAAAGAGGTATGACACGAAAGAGGCTTACAGTTACATGACTTTGTTGCTCCTAAGGTATACCTCTTACCTCTATTTGAATGCTCATGTTTTTGATGTGATAATGGATGGTAAATGGGCTATACCACCTTCTCTTGGTATGTATCTGCTGGAAATATTGTCTATGCTCCCTGATGTGGAGATTGGTGGCGTTGTGGAGGATAAAATTGTGTTCCTTGTGGCTAAGAAGGGTTCTTACACTGTTAAGGAAACCTATCAGGCATTGAGGCCTAACGGAGGCCAGGTTCCACAGTTCAAGCTTCTGTGGTCTGACTATGTTGTTCTTAGGCATTGTTTCATAGCTTGGGTAGCCATCCATAGAAGACTTCGAACTAGTGAAAGGTTGTTGACTCCATCAATCCCATCTGCTCATTCTGCAAAAAGGAGATTGAAAGTGATTTCCAACTATTTTTCAAATATGAGTACTCTGTCATGGTACGGAGGAGCCTTTTAGATCTGATGGGGTTGCACTGGCAGAGCAGAGATACTTGGGTTGAGGAGATTCAATGGTGCTCGAATCACTTTGTGGGTATTCAGCTTAAAGAAAAATTGGGTGTTGTGGTATTTGTGGCTTTCATTTATTATGTTTGGACAGATAGGAAAAGGAGGTTTTGTCAGCATGAGTGCAGGTCTACCTTTGTCCTATTTCAGCATATTGTCTTTGAGGTCAAAACCAAGGCTATAAGTCGGAGTAAGCAGACAGGCCTTAGTTTGGAAAATCTGTAACTTCTTGGTTGATGGAATCTTTAGCTCCCTTTGAAAGTTCCCAAAGCAAAAGGAGTCAAGTTGTGCTCTCCTGAGGAGGGCTTTATGTTAATGAGCATTGATGGTGAAATGTCTGCTGAGGGTGCTGGATATGGTGCCTTGGTTAGATCAAGGGATAATGATCTTGTTGTAAGACGTGTCGGTAGCAGAAGTGTCACTACTCTCACCTTAATGCGTATGTGCTACCTCTTTTGACTATTGAAATAAAACTCTATTAATGAAAGAAAAGGAATATTCTCTTATTACTTTTTTTTGTTATTTTTACTTATTGTGACTAATATACTTCCGTTATATATGTTGTTTCCCTTACTTTACCTCGAGTCTGGTTATAGGTTGAGCTTTTCTGCCCTTGTGAATAAGATTTAGGAAATAGTTAAAAATAACAACTAGTTGCTATTTTCCATTCCCTCTCTCTTGGCCGACCATAGCCTGCCCATATTGGCCAGATCTGATCGGCCCTTATAGAGGCACACAGCCAAGCATGGTAGGTCCTCTTTTGGGCCCAAAATCTCCCATTTGGTGCCCGACCCAAATTCCCTTTATTCAGGTCTTTTGTATTATCTTTGCCTAAACTTCTTTTAGACCTTTTGGACATATTTATGGGTCTTACCCATGGTTATATGTCACATCCCTCTAGTCATATCTTCCGATCAAGTTGATACTCTTTGGTGTAAACCGATGTAGGATCCGGACGAAGTTAGCCGTGCATCGCTTCGTGATTCGACGATCGTAGTTGGATTCTAGGTAAATACTACGACCCCTAAATCATCCGGACTTGATGATCTTCTTCATCAATTGTCCTATGCGACAAATTACTCGTATTGCATCTTTGGTCAAAGGACATCTCCTTCAATATTCGTGTATACGAATGTAGGGGTTCCCGCATTGATTCCCCTTCCTCTAGCACCAAAATGATGATGTTGAGAATTGATTCCCGGAAAATCATCCTAAGATGCCGTTGTACCTTCGAGTTGTAATTCGTCCTGCCACCAGTGAGGAGAATGGGTACTTGCTAAGACACTCAGACGCTTAAGTTAGTCCAGTGTTGTAGGTTTAAAGTCTAGGTAATCGAGAGGTACATATCAGTTTTTTTTCAGAGCAAAACCTGTGTTGTTTATATAGGCTTACATTGCAGTGGTGAATCACTAGGTTAAAAGAGGCCATGTGGCAGGGACATGAATAAAACTTTTCTAGTCGTAACAGATACACTCGTATCTCTTAATTCAGTATCACTTGAAGCCTAAAATAGGAGGTCAGCACGAGCATCCAAATCGCCTTAGACCTTGCATTAATCTATAGGCTCTAATAAGGGCTCTGCTTTGGTCTATGAACAATGGAAGAGGTCTGTAGAATTCAGCTCGATGCCTTCAATCCTACTATGTCAAGAGGCAAGAGGGGAGGGGGTTGGTTGCAGGGGACTTTTGGGCTCTTCTCTTAGGCCCTTTAGTCTATAGATTTGATTGAACACCACTATTTTTACATACTCCAAATTCCACAATCTTGGATTATTTTGCAATTTATATGTGTTGATTCTAGTCACTTCTTATGGTTCTTACACTCTTGGACATTCTCTCAAATCTTAAGGTCACCCTCAATTGATTTTGTTAAACAACTATGAGGTGGGAATTATTTTACTTTGATTTTCTATTTGCCATTAAATAACATTTTCTCTTACAATCTAACAATAATATTCATTTCTTATAAAATGTGAAAAGATACTAACATATAGTGGTGTACCAATCAGTTACTTAATATTATAACGTTTTCTTTTAGTTTGACAATTTTATTCATAATATACAATAGTTTAATTTGATAGAAAAGTTGTTGCACATATAGTGTTTTTCAAATATATGTGAAACAATCCAGGATCAGTATATCAATCGCGACACTTTCTAATACTGTGCAGGACTAGATAGTTTTACCTTTTGATTTTTAACTAGTCATTTGAGGAATAAACATAAATTTAGACCAACTTAATTACCTTCAAAGCTCATTAATTTGTTAATTAGAGCTTTGCAATCAAAGGAACGTAACTGTCTTCTTTTATAGGGTAATGTTGATTAATTAGGGTAATATTAGTCAAGACATTTAAGTGTGTTTATCTCAAAGGAAACATCTCAATACTTTATCACCATTTATTTTGACATAATTAATTGACCATAAATTTCAAAAATTGCAGGCATTAAACCAAACATAAAAATGTTCTTCAAATTAAAAGCAATAAATTGTTATTTTCAAAGTCAATATTGATTTTCAGTTACAAAATTTACCCCTTTAATATGTTTTTATGGGACTTATTTTTAACTAAGGTAATTTTATTAAATTCCCAATTCTTAAGAAGTAAAACCATATTATTCAACACTTATTTTAAATTCTAATTTTTTCTAATAATGATATATCTTGGAAAAACTTAGACCTATACATGAGTTTAAACTTTTTTTTTTTTTTAAATTACCCATGGAATTATTTCAACAAAAAAAGAAAACCCCATAGAATTCTTATTAATATGTAGAATAAAAAAAATGAAATTAAACCGGAAATTTGTTCTAAAGTTGGCGGGTCATTTGATAAGAATCTAGAGGATAAAATGGTCATTTCTTCAAATCGTTAGGGCACCTGGTCTGTGAATACATAGGACAGATTCCTTATCCAGTCTCAAAATGTCCCTAAATTTCCGCAATTGTCCTTCTATTTAGGTAGTCAACGACACGTGTTAAATATTTGAATATTAAATTCAAAAATGGCAAAAAATATAATTTCTTGTAAATAGCACTCTTCTTCTCTTTTCCTTTGAGACTAAAAACCCCTGGTGTAGAAGCTTAATAGTCACACTCAATAAGAAATTATAGCCGTTAGATCAAATATTGAATCAACGGTCAACAATGATTTCAATTCAATTCCTTCATTACCCTCTTCCCCCCTTACTAATAAGATGAAACAACACAGAACCTACCTCCACCATTTCTTAAACTCTCTCTCTCTCTCTCTAAAACCCTTCCTCTATCTAAACCCTTTCTCTCACTAATGGAGTTTGATACAAAATATGGAGAAGATTTTGCCTTCAAACAAGCATTTCTACCAGAGAATAACTACTTGAAACCAGAATTAGATAATGGGTTTTCATCAATTGAATCAAGTTCATCAAATGGAGTATTTCAAGATCTTCAAAAGTTCGATAATTTTTCGGTAGACGGAATGTTTACAAATTCAAAATATGGGATTTCAACAGACCAGTATATGGATCCATATGAAGCTTTCACAAATGAGAATTCACCAAACATGGATGTTTTCGAAACTAAGCCTTTCTTAGAAGGAGGAGGAAGTAATAATGGTTTATTCATGGAGAAATATCAAAACAAAGATTTCTTGAATAATTTTCCATTAACAACTCCATCAATGGAGGTAACTATGATTGGTCAAGATCAAATCAACAATCTGCCTTTGGGTTTTCAAGATCAATTTGAGTCTGTGAATCACTCAATTTCAAATGAGTTTTCATGCATAAATGCAGACAACAATATCGGAAATAATATTTCTCGAGAGCTAGCCATAAATAAGAAACACCCGCCGGTTAAACGCACCGTAAAAGGTCTGAAGAAATCATCTAATGTAGTCAAGGGACAGTGGACATTGGAAGAAGATAGGTAAAAGAATTTTTTTTTAGAAAGAATCTATTTTTTTTTTCTTTAATGATATTTACTGTTTCTTAATTCTTAGATCTTGTTTTGTTTACTTATTTATCAATTAGAAATTACGGTTTCTCGATTCGGATTTTGTTTAGTTTTTTGTTTAATTTATTTTTCATTTCTATGCAGATTATTGATTCACTTGGTAGAACAATATGGAGTGAGAAAATGGTCACATATAGCTCAAACATTGAATGGGAGGATAGGGAAGCAATGCAGAGAGAGATGGCACAACCATTTGAGACCTAATATCAAGGTTGTTGAATATTTTCTTCATCAAATCTTATAGATAATCTTCTTCTTCTTCTTCTTCTTGATGTTATTTCATCTAATTCAACAAGAACCCACCACATAATGCATGTGACATGCATTATATGCATGTCCATGAAATGCATGTATGGCTGCATCCTTATCTACATCTAATCTTATGTAAAACGAAATTCAATTCTTAGCCAGCCATTCAGCATCATTACATGCAAATTGAGAAGGATTACGGCTGCCGCGCGCCAATTACTCTACGTTGAAATTTAAATCGGTTCTTTACGTGTCGTTCTATCTGAGACGTGTGCGATATAACATGTACGTCCAAATTTGGTGGTTGGCATATGCATGTATTTGTACGAGGGTATAGGTCATGCGTGGAATCAAACTACGTGTATGCATGCCTGCATACATCTATACATGCCTGCATGCATACATACATTCATTCACACATTGCATCATGCATATCATATGTAAATTTAGCTCATCTTTCTTGTGTTTCTTTGTTTTATGTTGCAGAAAGATATATGGACAGAAGAAGAGGATAAAATTCTAATTCAAGCTCATATAGAAATAGGAAATAAATGGGCAGAAATAGCAAAAAGGTTGCCAGGAAGAACTGAAAACTCCATTAAGAACCATTGGAATGCAACCAAAAGACGACAATTTTCGAGACGAAGATGCCGAAGTTCAAAGTATCCAAGATCAAGTTCACTCCTTCAGAATTATATTAAGAGTTTGGGCTCAAATTCAAATGGGGCAAGAAATAACCATTATAGGAAAAACTCATTGGTGCCCTCGAACACTTTAATGGGTAATAGTACTAATATTAGGGCACCAATTTATCAACCACAACTAAAGTTAGATTTTTCCTTGACGGACAACCGGTTAGTCCCGAATTATGATTTCAACGATATAACAAATTTCTGTTTCGAAACAAAAGTATTTCCTGATCAGAGATACAGTATGGGGTCTATGTTTGATGATCAAATGCCCTTGAGCAGTACTTCTTTTATTGATGGTCAAACAAGTATGGATAATCAAATTGAGATGATAATGATGCCAGGAGCAATGGGTTCATCACTAATTCAGAGTGAAGTAAAGAAGGAGATGGATTTACTTGAAATGATTACTGAAACAACAAAGTTTTGAAAAAATATTGAAAAGCAAATCAACAATGATCAAAGGAGAAAATGGTGATAATTTGTCTAATGGTCTTCAAGATTTTACATCAAAATTTGGGAGATAGGTGTTAGTTTGGTCATATTTAAGTTTATGTTAATTTCAATATTTAGGGTTTTCAAACTAGAATTACCTAGCTAGTAAGGTAAGTCCTAGTTTGCATAGTTGATGATGTAAAAAAAGAAAAGAAAGTGAAAAATAAAGGGGGGACGGAGAGAGAGGGAGAGAGACAGAATTGGTTAGTCCTGTTAGAAATATTGTGATGTATTTTCAACTTTTCTGTGGAAAGTTCTTTAAAATTTTATATGAGATGAGTCTGTAGTATGTCTTTTCTGCTTAAGATTTATGAAAGTAATCATTTCCTGGAAACCCTCTTCACATGTACTTCAAGATTTCTAAATATACCATGTAAACCCTAAACGACATACATGTAAACAGGGACGGATCCAGAATTTTCACTTAAAGAGTGCGGAATTGTTATTGATCAAGCATATCAAACCCACATGGTCGGATCCAATACCCGGTTGCACAACCGGCCTTGTACCCGATCGACTAACAGAATTAGTCAATCAATTCAAATACAAATTTCATGTAAATCTCCTGTATCTTCGTTATTAGTTATCCCTAAAAACACTGTATATACCCATGTAACAATACAATAAGAAATATAACAGTGAAATCATTTAACTCATTTGCACTCATCTCTCTCTATCTCTCTGACTCTTGGCATACTCTCTCTCTCTCTCATATAACAAACCTCTCGGTTTGTTATCTCTCTCACTCACCTTACATTTTCACATGGTATTAGAGCAATCCTGATATTTTTTCATGGCTTTTTCGACTAATGCGTCGGTTCTTATTTCTCAATCATCTCCATCATTCGATGTTCACCTCTCCGATTCTCCAACAACTATCTTAATCACACCTCTTTTATCGGGTGATAACTATCCGTCTTGGTCTCGTGCCATGAAAATGGCTCTTCGAGCCAAAGACAAGTTTGCTTTTGTCGATGGTTCGATTCCTCGACCCACTGATATCAATGACCTTCACTCATGGAATCGTTATAACGACCTTGTTACAAGTTGGCTTCTCAACTCGGTTGATCTGGATATTCGTCAATCCATCTTATATGACGAAAGTGTTGCAGATATATGGCGCAATCTCCATGAACGATTTCATCAAACTAACGCTCCGAAGGTGTTTCAGTTGAAACGTGCCATATCCTCCTTGAAACAAGAAGGTGTGGACGTGTCTGCTTCATTCACTCGCTTGAAGTCCATTCAGGACGAACTCCATTCGCTCATTGTTATTGAACCATCCATTTGTGGCCATTGTAAATCTGTTTTGGATCGCTACAACCAAGACCGTGCCTATGCTTTAAAAAGCGGCGCCTAGTCGCCGCTTACACGCTAATCGGCTAGCTGCCGATCGACTAGGACTCAGAGTCCTAGTCGATTTCAGGAGCCGAGTTAGCCGACGCTTGGAAGCCGACTAGGCCGAGTCGGCTAGGCGCCGACTAACTCGGCCACAGCAGCAGGTCGTTTTTTTTTGTTTTTCAAAACCCAAGTTAAACCTAAGTTTTTAACTTAGGGTTTTAATTTCTTAACAAATCCAGCCGCCCCCCTCTCTCTCTCTACTACTTCTTGCTAAATCTTTGAACTTCTACAAAGATTTGAAGCTCCACAACCTCCATTCAATCCATCCAAGTAAGTTTCTCTCTCTAGAAGTAGTTTTTCTTCTTTTTCTCTCTCTAAACAACTTAATACTTGTTTTTCATCTTTAGTTCTCTATTTTTTTTTCTTTCTAACATATATAATTAGTTGTGTTGTGTATCTAATGGTTGAATCATGTTTATAAATGATATAATATAGGTTTATAGGTTGATTTTGCTCTCTAACTTTTATAGTTAGTTGATATTCTTTATAGGGTTTAGGGTTTATGGACTAACTTTGTTCACTAACTTCTATATTTGATATAATATATGTTTATGGGTTTATTTTGCTCTCTAACTTCTATAGTTAGTTGATATTCTTTATAAGGTTTATTGTTTATGAACTAATTTTGCTCTCTAACTTCTATAATTATGATTTTTTTGTTCTTTAAGACTCTAACTTCTATAATTAGTTGATTTTCTTTGTAGGTTTGTATTTCTAATGTATAAATCATGTCTATAATTGATATAATATAAGTTTATGGACTAATTTTGTTCTCTAACTTCTATTATCGGTTGATATTCTTTATTGTTTTGTATTTCTATTGTATAAACAATGTTTATAGTTGATATAAAATAGGTTTATGGACTAATTTTGCTCTCTTTGTTTCTTTTTGTTATTTAGGTATTTTTCTTAGTTTCCATCGATGGATTCTATTGGTTCTGGTGCTTCGAGTGCTCCTGCTTTGGTAAGAAAATCGGGAGATATGACATGGGAATGGGAAGAATGTCGGGATGCTAATAATTTGAATTTAGTTTGGTGCAAACTCTGTAACAAGAAGATGTCCGGAGGCATTTATAGATTGAAAGAGCATCTTGCTCATAGAAAAGGGAATGTGAAGGGATGTTGCAAGGTTACTGAAGAGATAAAGAAAGCAGTTCAAAAAGTCATGACTGAGGTAACAAAGAAAAGATTGGAGAAGGCTAGAGTTAGTAGTATAATTCAAGATCATGATCTTTTGGTAAGTGGCGATATTGAAGAAGAAGACATTGAGTGTCAAGAGATTAAAGATGAAAGAACTAAATCTAAGCAACCTGAGGTAGTTGGTGGTTCTAGTGGAAGAAGTCTGAAGCGATCAAGTAATGTTAGAGGTCCTTTGGATACTGTCTTTAGTCCGGACTACAAAAAATGAAGCAAAGTACATTGGAGCAGAATAATCCGATTAAAATTGGATTAAAGCACCGAGCTTGGAAGGATTATGCTCGTTGGGCAAGAAACAGTTTTTCTAAAGTCTATCGATGCATCTGAATACATTAAGGATGCTAATCTCATTGTAGGCATGATCAATGAAGTTATTGAAGATGTAGGCGATGAGAATGTTGTTCAGGTATATTTGTTAATTTTCATTTATTTTTGCATTATCCTTACATCAATTACTAAACTAATTACTTTTTCTTGTTATGTAGTTTGTTACCGACAACGGTTCAAATTTTAAGGTTGCAGGCAAGATCTTAATGGACCAACATCCTAATATGTTTTGGACTCCTTGTGCGGCACATTGTGTCAACTTAATGTTGCAAGATATTGGTGATAAATTGTCGAAGATCAAGAGTGCTTTAAGTGAGTCTAAAGGCGTTACAACGTACATCTATAACCATGGTAGAGTTTTAAACTTGATGAGGAGGTTTACTGGTGGGAAAGAGTTGCACCGATCTTGCGTGACTAGATTTGCTACTGCTTTTTACACAATCAAAAGTATTCATAAGAACAGGGGTCATTTACAAATGTTGTTTGTGTCAGATCAATGGACACAATCCAATTTTGCTAAAAAGGCTGATGGTAATAGATGTGCAAGGATAGTGGCTAAAATTAGCTTTTGGGATAATGTGCAGTTCGCGTGTCAAGTGTTGGCACCACTAGTTGACGTGGTAAGATTGGTGCACACTGAAGAGAAACCAAGTATGGAATACATATATAAAGCAATGGTTATAGCATAGGACCAAATTAAGAAGAACCTTGGCAGTGACAACATGACACGAGTCAAAGTTTGGGAAATTATTGATAACCGATTGACGGATCAATTTCATCATACTTTACATGCAGCTGGTTATTATTTGAATCCCTCGATTTACTACGGAAAGGGTTGGGAAGTGGTCGAGACTAATGCGGTTAGGAATCAAGTTTTTTTTTTTTTTTTGGAAGACGACTACAATCTACGTATGTCGTTACATTTGGCATTGATACATCAAAGATGTGATACGCTCAATAACTGCCCACTCAAACTGAATCAAGTTTTTCTTGCAATGAGTAAATTGGTGTCTTATGAGCATGCTTTGGAGGAAATGAGTAATGAGATGTTTCACTATAGGAGTGCAACTAGATCGTTGGGACATGAGTTTGCGAGGAAAGGAATCGACAGATATTTACCCCGTAAGTTTTTATAAAATGTTACATTTATTCACTTTTGTGGCGATCTTATAGTTGTTTTCTTTTGTGACGAAATGTAGATAAATGGTGGACACAATATGGAAAGGGACTACCTTACCTTCAAGTATTTGCTAAAAGAGTTTTAAGTCAGACATGTAGTGCTTCACCATGTGAGCGCAATTGGAGTGCATTTGATCATGTAAGTTACACTTTAATCCATCTTATTTTTACCCATTAAGTAATAAGTTAAATACTTCTTTTATACTTGTGTCTTTTATTTTTTTCAGGTGCATTCAAAGAAGAGGAATTGCTTGATGCAAAGTAAATTGAATGATGTTGTCTACATCCAATACAATATGAAGTTGAAGATTCGAAATATAGCTAGAAACAATGTGTGTGGTCCGACAAGAGATGATTCAATTGATCCAATTATTTTGAGGGAGGTAGAAGAAAATGATGAATGGATTATTCCAACTGATGAAGAACTACAAGGTTTCGTCAATAGGGGTGATGATCTTAGATGGGAAGATGTTCGGGAGGCGCAAGGAGTTACGAGTATTGAGCGACGAAGAACGCGAAGTCAAATGGCTTCTAGTTCTTCAACTACTCCTACATCACGTCCTCCGATGGAACTTGTTGATGAAGATAGCGATGCTGATATTGAAGTGGATGGGTCGCACTTTGCAACTTTAGATTAAGTTATTTAGCGTCGTTTTCTTTTGCTTTCATTTTTATTCGGCATTATGATGAATTCCGACTATGGATTGTATGACTATGATTATGAACTACTTTTATTAGGTTTATTTGAAATTTGATTTCTGACTATCATATTAGTATTTCGCTTTAAATTACTTTCTTCGAGAATTATGTTTGTATATGTTTGAGTTTTTCAGGAACAAACATTTCTACCAGTTGGGAATTTTGCGGGAATTTCAAACTATAGTGAAGGTAAACAAATACTTTATTTATTTTCTGTATTTACATTACAATATTACACATGTAAGTCTCTTTATTTGTGTATAATATCATATAATTTTATATGTAGTTATATATATATATATATATATATATATATATATATATCTATATATTAAGTTAACCGATTAAATCCGACTGGTCCCGTTGTAGTCCCGACTAGTAGCTAGGCCCGGGTCTGCCGACTAGTCCCGATTTCCGATTTTTCGAGCTTAGGACCGTGCAATGGAGTTCCTCCAAAGCCTTAATGATCGGTTTCCCTCCATTGTACGTATTCACAATTTGGTAAAACAGGAGGAAGTCCAACAAAGTCTTACTATGGACTCCATGACTCCTCCGGAAGGGGCAGCTTTAGCCGTCTCTTATAATGATTCCAACAACTATTCTCGGTCGTATAAGTCTAATCGATCGGGCAAAACTCGGTCTAAGCGCCCGCGCCCATTTTGTGATCATTGTCCTATCCATGGACATCTCAAATCTACTTCTTACAAACTCCATGGATACCCGACTCGTCAAAGAAACAATCCTATTACTGCCAACGTCCAAACCGTGCTTTGCCCATAACACTATCCCTCTGCCCACTTTGATGACGCCATACCAGTATGCACAAATATGCAACTTCCTGGCCCAACAGAAACCCTATGCTGCTACTCCTTCTATGGGCACCTCCGTTGATTCACCAGCTCCAACCGCGTTTAACCCCTTGGTTAACTTAACAGGTAATGCTTTTTTTCCACACCTTGGGTCATTGACTCGGGTTCTTTTAAAAACATTTGTTCTTGTCTCTCTTTATTTTCTCATTATCGAAAAGCACTTCCTGATTACTTCGCACGTTTACCCGACGATACATGTGTTCGTGTTATACACATTGGTTCTGTCGTCTTTAATGACTCATTCTTTTTTACATGATGTTCTTCGTATCCCGTCATTTAAATTTAATTTAATCTTTATTTCTCAAATATCTAAATCACTTTCTTGTGATGTAACATTTAACTCTCTCTCGTGTGTCTTTCAAGACCAAGCGACGGGAAGGAAGATTGGTCATGGTAATCCTGAAGATGGACTTTATTTCCTTCGCACGGAGCCTAGAGTTTATTTTTCCATGTTTTCCAATCATTGTTCCCTTTCTCATTTATGGCACTTTCATTTAGGCCACCTTAGTGTTTCTCGTTTTCAATTATTAGCTAGTAAATTTCCTTGTAATAAGTTTGGTTCAATTATTAAAATTCCGTGTGGTATTTGTCTGTTATCAAAACAAACTAGATTACAATTTCCTACTAGTTCTTCTTCTTCTACTCCTTTTGAAATTCTTTACGCGGACTTATGAAGACCTTTTTCTATCCCTTCCTCATCAGGTTGTCGATATTTTTTAAGTCTTGTCAATGACTTCACCTGATGCACACCAAGATTTATCTTTCCAATTTTTACACTTATATACGGACTCAATTTAACAAAAAGATTTCCCAACTCCACTCCGGAAAGGGTGATATCATCTTTCCCACTATCCAAACTTTTCGTTCGGATAATGGAATCGAGGTTATGAACGCGGATATTCAATCTTGGTTTCTTGCAGATGGTATAGTTCATCAACGTTCATGCACATATACACCCCAACAAAATAGGGTGGTCGAAAGAAAACATCACCACATCTTCGAAGTCGCTCTTTCTCTTCGACTGCAAGCCGACTTACCACTTGATTTTGGGGCGAATGTGTGTTAACCGTGGTTTACATCACTAATAAGCTACCTACTCCTTTTTTAATGGGTTATCCCCTCATGAAAAGCTTCTCGGTTCGCCCCCAAACTTCTCTGATCTTCGGATGCATACCTTATGCACGTAACCCACATCCCAAAATAAAATTGGACTCTCGCTCTTTCCCGGGCATTTTCGTTGGCTATCAGCATGCTCAAAAGGGTTACAAAATTATTATTTTCCTACAAAGAAGATTATTGTTTCTCGTCATGTTGTTTTGTACGGAACTATTTTTTCCAATGATAAAGGTATCTCCTTCTCCTTCACCACCAATCTCTTCTCAACCTTTCGTCTCCATCCATGATGATGGCTCGTTCAGCTTTTCCCGGTTACTACCTATTTCACCCAACCAACAGGACTCTTCTTCTCCTTCTACAGGCAGCCCCTGTTTTGCTGACCGATCTGATTTTATAGGCACTCATGTGCCTTCCTCATCTATGGGCCTGGATATTCCCTGCCCTCCTTCATCTACAGACGCCTCAATTCCTCACACGGGCTTACCTGCCTCATTCGACAATATTCCTGTCGGCACTCCACCTCTAGCACCCTCTTCGGCCTCTCCTACTGACCCTCTTGTCTCTCGGCCACATCGATCTCGCCGACTATTGGCCCACCTTCATAATTACCTTTTCACAGCACTATAACCTCCCTCTTCTTCTTCGAGTGTTGATGTTTCACACCCACTCACGGACTACATCAGTTTTGATGCTTTTTTCGCACCTCATCACATTTTTCACACATTGGTCCTATCGAACACCGAACCTCATTCTTATTCTCAAGCCATGACTTCATCTCATTGGTGTGATACAATGGCCGAAGAGGTTTCGGCTTTAGTATCAAACAACACGTGGTCCCTTGTCAAACTTCCTCTCGAAAAATGACCCATCAGTTCCAAATGGGTTTATAAAATCAAAGATAAATCAGACGATTCAATTGAATGTTATAAGGCACGTTTGGTTACTAAAGGCTACACTTAGATTGAAGGATTGGATTACATAGACACCTTCGCTCCGGTTGCCAAACTCGTCATCGTTCGTGTTCTTCTCTCTATTTTCGCCATTAAAGGGTGGTCCTTGCATCAACAGGATGTCAACAACGCATTCTTACAAGGGGACTTGGACGAAGATGTTTTTATGAAACCTCCTCCTAGTTTTTTTGGTTGAGGGGGAGACTCGCGTTTGAAAAACTATATAAGTCCATTTATGGCCTTAAATAGGCTTCCCGTCAATGGTTTTCCAAGTTTTCCTCTGTCTTGATCAAACGTGGTTTCACAATCTCTCGTTGATTATTCTCTCTTCACTTACATGAAATCCTCCACCTTCCTTTATGTTTTAGTCTATGTCGACGACATTATCATCACAGGCAATGATGACGTTGCGATTTCTCACTTAAAGAATTTCCTTGATAGCACTTTCTCCCTCAAAGACCTCGGTCCTCGCCAATATTTCCTAAGCATTGAAGTTTCTCGTTCTTCGAAGGGAATTTTCTTATGCCAACATCATTACATCTAGGATATTCTTGAGGACTCAGATTTACCGCTTCCCGTCCCTCGTTTTTTCTCATGGAACAAAAATTAAGACTAGGTCCCGATGAGGGTGACATCCTTCCTGATCACACAATTTTCCGTCGTCTAATAGGTCGACTGATATATCTTATTATCACACGTCCGACATTACTTATGCAGTAAACAACCTAAGTCAATTTATGCAAACTCCTCGTACTACTCACCTCGATGCTGCCCATCGGGTGCTTTGTTATCTCAAAGGTTCCCTAGGTATAGGCATTTTCTTACCCTCTACTAGATCAATCCATGTCTCTGGCTACAGTGACTCTGACTGGGTTAGTTGCCCTATGACCTGTCGTTCCACGACTGGTTACATTATTATGCTTGGTTCTAGTCCCCTTTCTTGGAAATTTAAAAAAACAACTAACTATTGCCAAGTCATCGGCTGAAGCTGAATATCGAGCTTTGGCCTCTCTAACATGTGAACTTCAATGGCTCAAATTCCTCCTTCATGATCTCAGAATTGACCATTCTGGTCCTATGGCTGTCTACTGTGACAATCGTGCTGCTCACATTGCCAACAACCCCGTGTTTCACGAACGTACGAAACACATTCAAGTTGACTGCCACTTAGTTCGAGAGAAGATCAAGACAAATTTAATGGCTCCGCGGTTTACCCCTACAACTGATCAACTTGCTGATGTTTCTACAAAATCGCTTGGCGATGACAACTTTCAGAAGATCATTGGCAAGTTAGGCATCATCTCCATTTCTGCTCCAACTTGCCAGCATTACGGATCAAGCATATCCGACCCACATGGTCGGATACGATACCAGGTAGCGTAACTGGCCTTGTACACGGTAGACTAAGAGAATTAGTCAATCAATTCAAATCTCCTTCATGTATATCTCCTTCATGTATATCTCTCATGTATCTTCTTTATTAGCTATCCCTAAGAACAATATATATACCCATGTAACAATACAATCAGAAATATAATAATGAAATCATATAGGGGCTATGAGTTGAAAGTCAAAAAGTTAGGGAAAATTCGGTCCAAGGTCCACCCATAAAGATCTATAGGTTTTTAGTCCTTTGTCTATAATGCCAAAAATACTCCCAGTCAATAGATTTGTTACATCTGGTAGTTTGTACAATGCATCTGGTTGTTTGTATATTGCATCTAGCAGTTTGTACAATACATTTTTAAAATTTGTTATCCATTTTAGTCTATTGTGTAAGACATTGTATTATCATTCTTTAGACATTCTGAAAAATGTACATATTGTAATTCATCAGACAATTAGAACATACATTCTAAAAAATGTACAACTATTTGAATAATGTATCATAATTTTGAAAAATGTATGCAGAATTACTATCATTCTTTAGACATTCTGAAAAATGTACATATTGTAATTCATTAGACAATTTGCATCTGACAGTTTGTATATTGCATCTAGCAGTTTGTACAATACATTTTTTAAATGTGTTGTCCATTTTAGTCTATTGTGTAAGACATTGTATTATCATTCTGTAGACATTCTAAAAAATGTACATATTGTAATTCATCAAACAATTAGAACATACATTCTAAAAAATGTACAACTATCTGGATAATGTATCATAATTCTGAAAAATGTATGCAGAATTATTATCATTCCTTAGACATTCTGAAAAATGTACATAATATCATTAATTAGACAATTTGAATATACATTCTAAAAAATGTACAACTATCTGAATAATGTACCATAAATCTGAAAAATGTATGCGGCAAAATTTTATTTTCTTAGAGATAGGATTTAGTGCATTGGGATCCGTTTTTGGATTAGATGTGAGTTTATAATTTGTTTTTGAGCTTTTCTGGTTTTCGGGAGATGGGTGACTATTGGTCCTATTTGGGCCTTATTTTTGGACCTATGGCCCATTTTTTCAATCATTTAACTCATTTGCACTCATCTCTCTCTATCTCTCTCTCTCTCTCTCATTAAACAGATCTCTCGGTTTGTTATCTCTCTCACTCACCTTACATTTTCACAGGATTTATATACCTAAAGAAAGTTTTATTTTTGCAAACACAGTAATTAATAAAATACTTATATTCATTAATTATATTAATACATCAACGATTACAAACACAATTGACTTCTACGAGAGTTTATATTTTGAATGTTTGCATAATCGACTCATTGTCAAGTTCACTAAAAACTTCTTTTCCAATAAAGACTACTAAACTCTCATTCAGCCACACATTACTCATCTTGTTATTAAGCGTGTTTTAACTAGCTTCATAGCTGAAAAAGCTCTTTCAACGGAGGCAGTTGCAACTGACAAAGTTAGTGCTAAAGTGATAAGCAAATAAACTAAATGATGTGATTTATCCCTCTTAGTTTCCACCAATGTTCTAGCAAGAGCTCAAATTTCATCTAAATTTGAGAAATCATCATTCTGCTTCATATCGTAAATGTAATTATTTAGCTGAGAACTAAGTAGCATAGTGTCAAGACTACTGAAGTCTGACGGATAAAATTCAGCAAGACGCATCAACTTACTTTTGTCGAAAAGGGCAAACCCTCCAGATGGACTCAAACATGTCATACAACGGAGCAACTCGGTATTCTTCTCGGTGAAATGAGCATTTAATTCTTGAAGCTGCATATCAATAACGGTATTGAAAATCTCCACTTGATAGTGATAAAAGTTTGTAATTTTTTGTGCATTCCTTCTGCTTCTCCCTTGAACTATGTACGAACCGTTTAGATCAACAACTTCGATATTATGTTTTTCACAAAAAGTAGAAACATTCCAACCCTCATGGTCTAGTACATATTGGATTCTAGCTTCGAATTTAGGATAATTAAATTTAATTATTTCAAAAATAAAATTAAAAATGTATGAATTTGGATTCAAACCCGCGATCTCAAGGTTGTCAATTGTGCACAAGACAACACCATCAGTACCGCTATGCCCCACTTCAGTTTTTGTTATCTGTATGCATGCACAGTTTGATATATAGTTAAAACCATATATATATATATATATATATAAATTTAAAATGCCAAAGGAAGGACTCGAACTCATGACCTTACCGTCGTGATCACTTGTACCCCATGTTTAACCACTAAGCCAAGGTCATCTTCATGGCTTCTTTATACATCATTATATACATAATTATATATATAATTATATATACCTATATATGTATATATATAAAATATTACTATCACTGCATTTTTTTCGAGAGGATCTAGAGTGTGCGACCGCACCCCTTCGCACCCCCTCGCACCTGCCTCTGCATGTAAATAGTTGCCACATGTATGAACAAATAGAGGGCGCTTCTGCAGGAAGCACACCAAACTGCTATAAGCAGGCGGGTCTACAAGGACTAGAGCCAACAACTAATTTTTCTATTGGTACTGGACCAATTTGTAAGCACCCGGCCTTTAATGGAAACCCTCGTTAGGGTTTTTCTTCCCAGTTAAAGAAGTTGGCTGCTACCTCTTTCTTTCAGTTTTCTTTGTTTCCCTCTTTCGTTTCAAGGAGTTGAGTTCCATTAAGAACAGCTAAGGAGTTAGGGCGGCTAGAGTTTAAGGCATCCAGTTTTCAATCTTTCTCTCAAATTTTTTTACATCTCAAACAATTTTACTTGTTTCAATTTCATTTTACTTAAAAAAACTCTTGATTCAGATGAACAACTTTCCTTCACGAAGACTTTTTCAATCTTTACTTGTTTGACGGTAAAGAAGCCTCTCTAACTCAAATGGTTAGATGGGCACAACATTTTCTTACACAATACTCTTGATTCTGATGAACAAATTTTGTTCTATCTCTCTCTAAAATGTTGGTGTACTTGTTTCAATTTCAAACCTTACTCCTTTAAGCAGGTTGCAGTCTATACTTGTTTCAATCAAAAGAAAAATTGTATTTTTGAATCTTGGTTTCAGTTTCTTACTCTATGGTAATTTGAATAACAACAAACTAAGAGAAGATAGATGGTGAAACTCATTTTGATGGATTGGTTTCAATCTTTAATTAGGGTAGTCGGAACAAGACGAAGGGTTGACGGAGGTGAACTTTACCCACATTAGTTGACCAGGTGCTTATAGAGAGAGCTCAGGTCTATGCTCATTGGCCCGAGTCAACAAAAGTCCTGCCTGCTTATAATATTTCGGCCAGGTGCTTTTAGCAACGCTCACAAATAGATATTTGAAGGAACATAAATAGTGGGGAGGATTAGACACACAAAGTGAGACTTCATATTTTTCTGAGACATTGTTGGGAAAGAGATGACATTTACCGATAAAATGAAACATTTGATTCATGTAACTGAAAGAAAGATTCCTAAGTTAGAAGAATATATGACTACAAAAGAGGGATTAAGTGGCATAAAATTGCCCTGAGTATAGTTCTCGCTCTCAAATACTTAGTCTACCTTGATCGACCACGTCCACTATTAAATTGGAATTGGCTAGCTTTGGTAAGTATCACGGTTGTTAAGAAAACACAAATGGCCTTTTCACCACAACTTTCCATTTTACCCTATTCAACCTTATCTCTTAAAACCCTAACCACCAACCAATATAAATAACCCTTTTCTTCTCATTCTTGTTTAGACTTCGATATCCCTCTCATTTCTCTAACCCTTTCTTTCTCTAATCCATCTTCTTAGCCTCTCTCTCTCTCCATCTTCTTTTCTAACTCTAAACCCTATCTTCTACTACTTTCTCTAGCCACCTTCATCTATTATTTTCAATTTATTTCTACTTCTAATTTGTAGATCTATTTCCTATTTCTATCATATTCTCTTTTCCAATTTCTTTTTCACAACCAATTCCTTACTGGTTTCTCCTCTAAACCTTTCTTCTTTCACCTATTTTCAAAGTGTTATTATTTGGATTTGGAGCATAATTTGGATCATACTTGGAGAATATTTGAAGCAAAGATTTAGGTGACTTCTTTTCTTTGACTCATTTTTTTCCATGTATTTTGCTTTGTAAATACATATGCTTTTAAATTCAATGAGTAGCTAATCTTGTATCTAGGATTGTAGAGCAAACCCATATTTGGTCTTTTTGAAATATGTTAGTATTAATTAATTAAATCCTTCTATTGAGCTATAATGTCTATTAATTGTCTTCTCATATAGATTTTATAACCTTTTCATTGTTCATGCTCATAATTAGATATGTCATGCTTTCGTTAAGTTGTTAGATGGAATATGTCTGTTAGATGATGAATGATAGTTAAATGAGTATAATGTTTATATGATAGTCAATAGAAATACATAGTTATGAAATGTGTTAATCAAGAATATCTTCCGAAATCTAAATAGTTCATTATGTTAGATTTTGAGTTATAAGAAAAAAGGAATAGTTAATTAATTTCATTCTTTTGGAAATCAATTTATGTGGTGGAATAAAAAATCCTAGATTTCTTTCCCATCTTCTTTTCATTCTTCTTAGTCTATTATCTTTTTCTTTTTAAAATAGTTTTCAACAAAATCAAATCAATTTTACGAAAGGGGTGTCAATTTAAGATTTAAGGCGAATTTACTTATCCCTGGGATTGACCTCGGACTTCCGAGAATTACTATAACTTGATCTCGTATACTTGCGGGAAGAGACCTATTTTGCTCCATTGATCATCGATGGTGGGTCTGCCTCCGCAGGATGTCATCTTTTATGGGACAATGGGGGTAGACCTATGGTAGAGGTCTACGCGTCTAAATGGTACTACTCGATGAGATCACCAAAAGAGTTTTGGATAATCGAGGCAAAATGATGGATTTGGCATTTATTAATGTAATTCATCAACCAAGAGTCATAGTGGTATGATCAGTGAAGTAGTTCACTCACCTAGGACGACGGGGTTAAGGGCAAGGACCTAGTCCATTTAACTCCGAAGAAATGGGGTCTTGAAATCACATTACTCAACCAGGGACAGTTTTCATTGGATAATGTAGCAAAATAGGTTTTGCACTGATAACAAGTTTTAAAATCTTGTTTTTTCTTCATTGTAGTGTTAGTGGCATATCTAAAAAATAGTTTTCTAACCTTTGTTCAATCCTTGAGAAGGAGTTGAACGAAAGTAACTTCCTCGAATGGAATAGAAATCCGAGAATCGTTCTCAGATTCAAAATAAAGAAAACGTCCTAGAACACCAATCCCAGTGTTGACTTATACTGGATAAGGTCAAAAGCCGTTTGTACTCGACCATGGAGCAGTCTCTTTGGAAGAGATATGGATGCAAAGATGATCATTAAGACAACTAAGGAAGAAGTTCCTGCAGAAATCATGAATGGAGAGGTACGAGACCTCTAAGGTAATCTGAAAGTCATCTTGAGTAAGGAATAACCTAAATGCTTTCATACTTGAAACAACTCGGATTTCCCTAATGAAAGATGACGACAAAATTTATCTATCACCCAGTTCAATATCGATTGAACCCACATAGATAAAGACCTTGAATGAGTTGTTCAGATTGTTGTGAACAACTAATCAAAACACATGGGAACATTTAATTTAAGAAAAGGTTCTTGAGATTCAGAAACAAAAAGAATCTAACAAAGAGTTCTTGAGATTCAAAAGGGCAAAGGGTCAGTCAAGAGAGACAAACATTTTATCAAAAAAAGGCAAGCGGTTGTCAAGTTCATGATAAGATTGTTCCCTATTACTGTAAATATTCCTAAACGATGGCTAGGGCATTAAGGGAGAAACTATCCTTAATACTTGGAGGACAAAATAAACGGAATTGCGGATTTCGGTTCAACTATCTTCGTTATCGAAGTTAATCTAGCAAGTATCGTAGATTTCCTTCATCAGGTGTTTAAAATCAGATGTACGGCTCAATGGGAGCTTAAGGGAAGCAAGTACTTGACTAAAAGAGATATGGACAATTTAATAGAAAATGAAGCAAAAGGTTGCCAACTCGCTATGAAGTCCTATAGTTTTCTTTAAAACATTGATCTAGCTGGGAACTTAATAATGGTTATTATGTTCTTTTAGAAACATCGAGCGTTTTACACCAGTTCTAAATTAATAAAAGGTTCTTAGAGAACCGAAATCGTTAACATATTAACGGCTGAAAGCAAAAGATTCAAACCCGTTAACTGGCCTGGTTGACTTTAGATACATAAAGAAGCTCCAAGACGATGGACTTCTGAGTCTAAATGATTTGGAATCGTAGGACACATGTGGATATTGTCTTAATGACCAAATGACATAGTGAGCCTTTTCTGAAGAGGATTAGGACTGGTAATCTATTGGGACTCATACTGGGTTATGCAGACCTATAAGTTTACTTGCAAAAGCTAACGAAAGCTACTTCAACACGAATTCTGACAGCTTCATGAAGTGCGGAAACGTACAGATCATAGAGTGTCAGTCGGAATGTTTGAAAAGGTTCAAACAAAATGCAAAACGAAGTGAAGAATCACCTTGGCAAGAAAATTTAAGTCATCAAGTTGGATTGGAGTGGTGAAATTTGAGCCAAAAATGTGATAACCATCAAAAAAAATTGAAATGGCTTCCCAACTCAAGCCAAGGAACACATCTGATGGATGGTGGGTCCAGAGGGAGTAATCGAACGATGTTAGACATAGTTCAATCAATAATGGGTTTAGGCCAGTCTTTCGAATACATTTTGAGAAATATTCTACAAACGGTTGTTTTCACATTTAACCTACCCCGTCTAAAGCTAAGGCCATTTAAAAGGTTTACAAGGCACAAAATTAGCAAATTTGTCAAAATTTTCTTCGTGGGTTATCCAGTTGAAAATGCGGCTCTTCCACAAACAATCGAAGAACAAAGGTAGTTGTTACTCGTGATGATATGGTATCGTAAATTAGATTTAAGGAAAATAAGTCGGAGAAACTGAAGGAGTTGAAGGAGATGTCCTTCGACCAAGGTGACAATGCGAACAATTTGTCGGATAGGATAATTGATGTGGAAGATCATCAAGTCCGATTGATTTAGGGATCGTAGAGTTGTAGCTAGAGACCAACTACGATCGTCGAATTACGAAGTAATTCGCGGCTAACTTCGATCGGATCCTACAACGGGTTACACATAAGAGTGACAAATTGATCTAGGATATGACTAGTGGGAGTGAGATATAATCATGGGAGTGTCCCATAAACATATCTCATAGGCCTAAAAAGGAATTAGGCAAAGATAGTACAAAAAGGCCAAAAACAGGGTTTTTGGGCCTTAGCTGATTCGGGCACTTCTAGGGTTCGGATTGGGCTGATTTTTGGAGGGACGTTTCCTTATGTTATGAGCATTAAATCTGCCAATTTTGGCTGGGTTTGGACGTCATCTCCTTAGGGAATTGAGAAAATATCAATAGTTGCTATTTTCGACTATTTCCCTAAATCTTATTCTAAAGGGTGTTTTGGGAAACCTAAAAGG
>BEHA01000777.1:79143-128395 GCA_002897215.1 Eschscholzia californica subsp. californica
CAAGAGGAAAGAAAAACAAGTTCTGCTAAGATTTCCAATCAGATCAATAAATGGTTAACAAAAACGATCCTATTATAACAGAAACCCTATTAAGTATTTTGATTTCAAAACTCTAATCTAGAAAGGATAAAATACATAACAGAGAGAGAAAGAAGAAAAAGAGTATCAGATTCATACCTTATACCTTAGGTTACAGTATTTACAAGCAGAATCAAAACGAAGGATCTTGTTAGACCAGAAGAGTAAAGAGATGAAGGAGATATAGAGAGAGAAACTGAAAGGAAAATGAAATTTCAGATACTATTAGGAACAGATGAAGGAGAAACTAATTGTAGAGAGAGAAAGAGGTTTTTAATAAATCGATCGTGATTCTGTGAGAAGAAGAATAAGTTCTTAGATGAACTGGTTTTAGTTGTTTTGACGATCCAAAACTTGAGAAACGAGAAGGAATAAATGACAAAATCATTCATCTGCTCTATCTTTACTCTCTTCTAGAGAGTCTCTTTTCGTGCACCCACCGATTCAAATTATTTTTTATTTTTTTTTGAAAAGAGATTTTTTTTTTGTTGAACTATTCAAAATTAACCAAGAAGAGTACTATTACATTGTCTCTTACAATATTTATTCACTAAAAAGTAAGGGACGATATGCACCAGAGCATGGTCAGATATCTGGTACCCTAAAACGTTAGGAGGTTTAGGTATTCACCATCCTTTTCTTGATAATACTGTTATTATATGCAAGTTAGCTTGGCGCCTCAAAGCTGAACCTGAAGCCATTTGGGTCCAATTACTCGAGGCAAAATACTACCCTACCTCAGATAGGCCGGGGGCGGTTAAGGCTCACCACTCTTGGACCTGGAAAGTCCTTAGAAAACACTATGATCAAATAGACAACCATACTGTGTGGGAAGTTCACACAGGAGAAAACATTAATATCTGGGAAGACCACTGGATCCCCAGTATCAATCATCTAGTCCCTAATTCCATGAATTCTAATCTGAATAATGTGGCGCAACTCATAAGTAATGGGAGATGGAATGAAGAGATTCTCAGCAATACTTTTGATGCCAATATTCAAAATATCATTAAAACGATTCCCCTTCATAAGGAAGGAAGAGATCAACGCAGATGGGCCTTAACAGAATCAGGTAATTTTACTGTTTAATCGATGTACCAGTACTTAAGTAATAACAACAACTTTCAAAATACTCAGAACATTAATTGGAATTTTATTTGGAATCTTCCAACCATTCCTCATATTAAACTGTTTATCTGGAAAATATGCACTAAAGCTCTCCCAGTTAGGAAGAGAATAGGAAAATACAGAGGTAACATCACGGCCTGTCCGAACTGTACGGAGATTGAAACTATAGAACATGCGTTGTTGCATTGCCACTTAGCAGAGAATATTTGGTTTTATTTCAATATCATTTCGGAAAATATAACTTCAGTTACAGAATGGATCTTATCGTGGCAGGACCAATCTCAACATTGCTATACCGTTAATGATATTCATTTCACTACAATTTTATAGTACATTTGGAAAACCAGATGCGATCACTGTTTTCAATATTCCATTGTGAACACTCAAAGGGTCATTAATATGATAATGGCATATCCTAAACAAAGCAAAAAACCAATCAAACTTATGCAAAACAGGTACGGAAAAATGACAAAAACCAATCCATCCATACAAAAAAATAAATGTGGATGCATCGTTCCTGAAAATTGATAATATAAGGGGAATCAGATTAATTGTTCATGATGAGCACGGTAAACTCATTGTAGCAAAAGTCGAAACTTCCAGGACAAGGAACAGTGAAGAGAGTGAAGCAATAGCGATACTCCAAGGTATCAAATGGGCAGAGGATAACCAGCACAGATCAATCATCATAGAAAGTGACAACTCCAATCTAATCCAGCACCTGACAAACCCAAGTCATATGATTCAATGGCAATCGAAGATTCACATGCATCGTATCAGAGAAATAAAGAAAAGACTTGATAACGTCAAATTCAGCTATGTTAATAGAAGGCACAATGTACAGGCAGACAAGCTGGCTAAATGGGCAAGGAAGAAAAATAGATCTAAAGAATGGCACAATGTACCTTGTTTTTTAATTCCCATGTATTGTAACAATACTGTTTTGGATTAATAAATGCATGAGATCAACAAAAAAAAGGGACGATATGCCAATTCTTCGTACGATCTTTAGTTCTTGCCCATTTTGCAAGTTTGTCCGCCAGAACGTTGATATCTCTTTTTACGTATCTGGATTAAACGTTTGTGAGTTGCCCAGAGATGTCTTTGATTTTGTTGACGTGGGTCTTCAATTGCCATTGAATTTTGTGACTGGGTTATGTAGATGCTGAATAAGGTTGTTGTTGTCACTTTCTATGATGATGTATTGTTGGTTATTTTCCTGGGCCCATGTTAGCTCTTCCATGAACGCTATGGCTTCACTTTTTTCACTCGTACGAGCTCTAGTAGAGGTGACTTTGGCTCCTATAAAGTGGGAGTCTGCGTTATGAACTATCATGCCCGTTCCAATGTTAGTATCAATATTTGTGAAAAAAGCATCCACATTTATTTTCACATAAGGGTTTTTTTAGAGGTTGCCATTTTTCCTGTTTTTCCTGATGTTGTTTTTTCTCTTTTTGATTAGTTTTAGGAAAAGCTAATATCATGTTAATAATCGAGCTCGTATTACTTATCGTGTGTTGGAAACAGTGGTCAATCTCGTTTTCCATATTTGCCATAGGATAGTAACATAATGTATACCATTTTACGTTGTGCTCCGTTGTTCTGGGTCCTGCCAAGAGAAAATCCAATCTGTTATCGACATGATATTGGTACAGATGATATTTAAATTGAACCATATATTTTTTGCTAGAGAACAATGTAATAGCGCATGTTCGAAGGTTTCAATCTCATTACAGTTTGGGCATTACAAGTTGTTGTCAATGTATTTTCCTATTTTATTCCTAACCGGAAGTGCTTTGGTGCAAATCTTCCATATAAATAGCTGAATACGAGGTACGGTACGCAAAGACCAGATGAAGTTCCAGTTGATGGGGCTAGCCGTCTGAGGTTCGTTGCCCTACTAAGATGGTTATACATGGAATTCACAGTGAATTGACCAGAGTCAGTGAGTGACCATTGATGTGGCGTGAAAATGCCACATTTAGGTCACTTAACTTTGATGAGTTAGTTCTTTTCGAGTTTTATTTCTAATTATTTATGTGTTTTCATTGCTAGGTAGTTTATTTGGGGTTTGACGTGTAACTCGGAATAAAGAGAGCGAATTATCACATTTTCATCTTATGCGGCAAAAGGGAAGAAAAGAGAACCAGGGGTATTTTGGTCATTTTGGTCAATATCATAAGTCAAACAACAAGTGAGGTTTGGGCATTACAGGTGGATTGGGCGAGTTGTGCCCGAGACGGGCGCGGATGTCCATGGTCCTTGTTGGGCTCGGGTGTTGTAACACCCCTATTTTTTGGTATATATAAAATTGAGTGGAAATAACAAAACCCTTGGGCAGTTTGGTTTGGATGAAATATTGGTGGGTTTAAAAATCCTAATCCTCTTCACTTTTGAAGAAAACCCTTAGAAGATGATGCAGCGACTTCTTAGTGAAGGAAGGATGAATAAAGAAGAAAAGAGATAGAGATAGAGTTCTCTAGAGAGAGAACAAGACACTATTGTGGTCTTGAAGTCAAAAGAGGTAAATTTTCTATCTCCTAATTCTTTTGTAGGCTCTTTTAATTTTTTTTCATGATAGGTTTAGTACTGCTAATCACATAATTTCTATAAAAAACGATTAAATGGTTTCGTTATTAGTTTTATCTAGAATTTCATAAAACATCTATAAAGGACAGTATTTTGGTCTAGATTAAAGTTGAATCTGGTATTGATATATGATGAATCTCGATGTGATTCTTATATGGTTGGAAAGGTTTGTTTGTCTACTTTCTACTAGTTCAAATGGTGCATCGATCAGAGTTCCGAGTGAGGAGTTATAATAGTTTTCGTACAAGGTGTTAGAACAGTCCCTACTGTATTTCGGTCTATATAAAAATTGAATCTGGTATTGATAGATTATGAGTTTCGGTGTGTTTCTTACATGGTTGGAAAGGTCTGCTCATCTACCTTCCAATGCTTCAAACGCTGTATTAATCGGAATTCCGAGTGAGGAGTTATGATAATTTTTAAGTGTCAAGACAGTCTCCAATGAACGAATTTATTGAGATAATTCGCATGGTTTCTGTTCTTTAGGCAATGTATCTCCTAGATAGATATACCTTCTAGTGGTGAGTCTAAATTTGTTAACTATTATTATTACTTACTTGTTTGAGCTTGCGACCCATGTGAGGATCTATTATGAGCATCATCCCTTCTGACTTGTCATGTGTTGTTGGCTTGAATTGTTTGGTGAACCTGTTTGTAATTCTTTATAAGAGTTAATGTTTGTTGTGTATTGGTCGGGAGATACCCGAACGAGGGTTTGATGATTGTGTCTTTTTGGCATAATATTTTGTCTACTTACATGCCAAGTTTGGTGCTATAAAGGTTTACCTTAGTTAAAGACATCATCTTTTATATTTGCTGGAAAAAGAGGAAACATTGTTGTAATATGAGGGTTAGTATTGGATTAGAATACGAAAACCTTGAAAACCTAATAATCAAGAACATAAATAATTAGTTTCTACAAGCACGAGGAAATCTCGTTGTATGATATTTATTGTCACAGTTGAATTTCCTATAATGGCAATAATCAATATGAATGCAATATTTCCTTAATTGGGAATTGAGCTATCCTACCCGGGACATAGGTTTGTGGAAATCTGTTTCAGTTGGGTCTTAACCCAACTATTTTGTTTTTCAGGTATTGATTGTGCACTCATGGTAGGCATTGCTCGTGGATCCAATTTAAAGGTCTCAAATCTTCAATTTCTAGGCGGTTAGCTTGAGATTTGGGGTAATACAAAATGGTATCAGAGCTTTAGGTTTAGTGATCCTAGGGTTGTATTGTGGGTTTGCTTGTCCACGTTAGACACGTCATTATTAGGAACACTTTGATTAGTGTTTTGCACAACTGGTTGAATCTGGAATATGTGTTATTGGAATTGATTTCTTGTGAAAACTTCAAAGAAGTTTGTTTGTGTTTTCTGAATCTAAAGTGTGTGTGCAAATTTCCATATGAAGGATAATCCTACTGATATGATGTGTTTTTGTCTGTGATACATGTGAGCAAATGTCTTATTTGGCCGTGATGTGAAACCTAAGATATGTGATTGTGATTATAGCAATCCATGTATTTATGATGTACATGAGGGTAGCGAAACTCCCTACTCTTATGGGAATTTAAGTTTTTTTTTTAACGTATGGTGTGTGCTAGTGTATCAGTTGGTTATAAATCAACTTAAGTTTTTTTTAACCCGATTAGAGGTGGACTCGACGTAAGGGTCGATACAAACACATGGCTAATGTGTGGGAAGCTACCTAGTGGACCACTGAGTTGAATGTTGATTCAAGGAGTGATATTAAAGTGAGACTAAGTATGGTTGGCTCGACGAGAAAGTCGAGTCAAACACAGGTTCGCAAATAAGGTGGACTACCTAGGGGATCATAAACTTAAGTCCTAATTAGATATATGAATTTTAAGAAAAGGCATCTAGAAGTTGTTAATAGGGTTGCAACCATAAAAATGCATCCAGGAGTTGTTAATCACATGTGGAAGATGCTTCCAATGGTATGCATACCGTCGATTACTGGTGTAGGGTGGAGATGGCTACCATGAAACCCCCAAAATTTCAATTTTGATTCTTGAAATAGTCATTGCAATAAGGCACAACTCTATCTCCATCAGTCAAACCCTAAAATTTCAACCCCCACCTTCCAATTTGTAGATCTCCTTAGGGTTCGCTTTGCTTGAATTTGAAACTTTAAATCTCAAGCTATAGATCTATCTTATTAGGGTTTGTTCGAATTTTACTTTTTCCACTAGAGTTCGCTTGAATCTGTAAAGTCGTAGGTCATACACTACCTCTTATTAGAGTTTGAACATTTAGAAGGGTACTTGATGAAAATTTACATAAGTGCAGGTTGTGTTGTAGAGAAAATAAAGAGAGATAAAGATTGTTTTGAATACACGAGAAAATAAAAAAGATGGGAGTCCAATTTCCCAGCAAAATCAAACATTACTACTTTAATTTGAGATACGAAAAAGGGTTTTTCATCTTTCCTGTAAAAAAATTGATTCTCACACTTACACATTTCCCATGTAACAAACGAACCTTAAGTGGTGAATGTATAAAGTAAGAAGTTATTGTCACAAAAAAAATACTTAATTACAAAATTAACATTGTGTATAATCGAAGGGGTTTTAAGAGAGATCGTCTAAGATGTGTCAATTCTACAATTCCTAATGCCTATATGGTGTGGGATAATACCCCTGAAAGCTAACGGGTGGTAGTGGATAAAGATTTAGTCGGAGACAAAATCTCTCGTAAACATTTTAAGACATTTAAAGACATTTACCTATATTCATGTGTTTTGACATACATTTCAAGACATTGTGTGTGTAGAGAAAATGTTCGGTCGACATTTCTAGATATTTGGCTCATAAATAAAATGTTTGGAGGACATTTCAAAATATTGAGTCGATAGACAAAATGTTTAGTGGTTGTCATCATCATCGATGGACGATTGGTTTATATTTAAAAAATATAATTTTTGACTTTCGTAGGCAGGCGCATCCATCGATACCTGTGAACATTAATATACTTTTAGTAGATATTTATCATTTTTTTTTGTTGAAAATGATATATAAAATTAAGCTAAAATTCCATTACAATAAATCTTAGATAAAAAGTAAGGAACATGCTTCCACTTCATCTCACGGTTCTTCCGCCTAGCCCACTTGGCGAGAAGGTCAGCCTGGGAGTTTTGGGATCTCTTCGTATGCTGGAATATAATGCTGTCGAGCTTTGTAATCATCTTTCAATGTTGTGGACATGGATTCTGGATTGCCATTTAATAGCTTGACGATGATCTTGGATATGCTTAATGATGCTATGGTTGTCGCATTCAATGATGACCTTTTGATATTTTCAATCTATCGCCCATCTGATACCGTTGAGGATGGCGATTGCTTCACTTTCTTCACTATTTCTGGCCCTGGAAACATAAGCTGCCGCTTCTACGAATTTAGACTCTGAATCATGAACTACTAGTCCCGTTCGGATAGAGGTGTAAGAGGCATCTACATTAATCTTCAGATACGATTCGTTTGGGGGTTTCCATTTTTCATCCTTAATTTTTTTTGTAGTGGATATCTCTAGTTGTTTTTCCGGGTAACTAACAATCGAATTAATGATCTCTTTGGTGCCGGCCTTCACATTCTTGAAGCAGCTGTCACATCTGGCTTTCCAAATGATCCACAGAATAGTAGCGAATTGAGTTTTGTTTTTATTATGACATCTATGTTGATCGTTACTCCACGTGAAAATCCATTCCTTGATAGATTTAACGTTTTCAGCTATGATATTAAAGTGAAACCAAATACTTTTTGCAATAGGGCAGTGTAGAAGTGTGTGCTCTAAGGTTTCAATGCAGGGGCATAAGTGGCAGTTCAAATTCTTTCCTATATATTTACCTATTCGGTCTTTGACCGGTAAAGCGTTGTGACAAATTTTCCAAAGAAATAGCTGAATCCGAGGGAGGACCGGGAGTTTCCAAATAAAATTCCAGTTTAAATGTTCGAGGTTAGGGGTCAGATTAGCCCTTCTCAGATGATTGTATAAAGATTTTACCGTGAAATTTCCAGACTCAGTCAGAGTCCATCTAATTTCGTCTTTTCCTTCGTTATAAATAGGAATAACTTTAATTAAATTTCTCGTGGGTTCATCAAAATTTTCTTCGAGTAGATGTTCATTCCACTCGTGGTCTGTGATAAGCTGAGAGACAGTCGTGAGATTGGAGTTATTGTGGTTTGGGATTGGACTCTCCAAAGAGGGGATCCAATTATCCTGCCAGATCTTTATGTTTTCTCCGTTGTGCACTTCCCAAATACTAAGAGTGTTAATAAGGTGAAAAGTTTTGCAAATGTTCTTCCATATCCATGAGTGGTGTTGTTTGACAGCTCCAGGAGTGTCTGTGTTAGGGTAATATTTAGCTTTTAATACTTTCACCCAAGCTGCATTAGGATTAGTCTTAATTCTCCAAGCTTGTTTGCTTAACATAGCAATATTATCTATGTCCGGAAGATGAATACCCAGGCCTCCCAGGTCTTTAGGGAGACAGATAGATTTCCATGCTTTAGTGCAGATTCCTTTTGACTTACCCCACCAGAATGACTTTTGCAAAGTCGAGATGCGCTTGCTTACGCCTTTCGGGATGGCAAAACACTGCATCTAGTATCGGGGTACTGCCGCTGCGATAGCCGAGATGACCACCGTGCGACCTGCTTGTGAGAGGAACGCATTGTTCCACTTAGATAGTTTCTGATTAATTTTTTCTACTAAATCATTGAACACTCTGGTTTTTTGAGGACCTATGAACAGTTGTGCTCCCAAGTATTTCTCCGAGGTAGACGCATATTTTACTTTAAGAGATTTCATAATCATTCGTTTGAATTTCGGGTGAGAGTTCTTTGAATAGAAAATATTAGATTTAGAGTAATTTATCATTTGTCCGGAGGCTGACCCGAAAGTTTTGAGTATATTTTTAAGATTCGCAACATTTTCCAGAGAGTTTCGGCTAAAAATAATACAGTCATCTGCGAACAGCAGATGGTTGATATCACAATTGTTGTTGTTGTTGGGGAAGCCAATGAATTTTCCGTTCTCATCCTCCGCATTAAGAAGACGGCTCAAACCTTCCATAGCAATAGTAAACAAGAAAGGGGAGAGAGGATCTCCCTGTCTAATTCCTCTGGAGGGGGTGAACGTCTTGCTGGGCCGCCCGTTTATGAGAACTGCCATGGAAGAAGTCGAAATGCAATTGTGAATCATATTGGTCCATTTATCCGAGTAACCTAATTTCTGCATAATGCTGATAATGAAGGGCCACTCAATTCTGTCGAAAGCTTTCGACATGTCAAGTTTGAGACCAAAGTATCCTTTTGCTCCTTTCATTTTTTTGAAAGAATGGATAATCTCTTGGCCTATAATGATATTATCGGTAATTTGTCTCCCTGGGACATATGCCGCTTGGAACGGGGACACAATGTTATCCAGAGTATACTTGAACCGATCCGCTAATATTTTCGTAATAATTTTGTACGTGGTATTGAGAAGACTAATAGGCCTGAAGTCCGTCGGAGTATTCGGAATGGGAATTTTAGGGATGAGACATATGTGGGTATGGTTTGTACCTGCCGGGAGGACCCCCGACTCAAAAAAATTCCATATCAACATGTAAATGTCACCCCGCACTGTATCCCAGTTGGCTTGGAAGAAAAAGTGAGGGAAGCCATCCGGGCCGGGAGAAGCTTCCTTTTTCAGCCATTTAATGGCTAAATCAATTTCCTCGTGATCCGGTTGCCTAGTGAGATTGTGATTTTGATCGGGGGTGATAGTAGGTTGGAATAGCTGGAGAATCTTCTGGTTATATTCCGGAAAGGTGGAAGTACTGATGTTAAGAAGATGAGAAACAAAGATGTTTTGAATGTCCGTGATGTTTTCTTGTCATTCGTCATTCTTATCTTTTATAGCCAGAATACGATTTCTTCTATTTCTTTGAATAGTCTGGGAGTGGAAATATTTTGTGTTTTTGTCACCTAAGGTGATGAAATTATTTCTGGATTTTTCTTTCCAGATACTTTCTTGTTGTTTATATAATTCTTCTAACCTCATATTGAGGTTGAGATATTCCTCCCTATTATTGCACTTCTGAATGGTAGAAATGATGTTACTGATCTTGTTATCAATATTCCCGAATACCTTAGTGTTCCAATTCGTAAGGTGTTTACTCAAGTTTTTAAGATTGGTTTGGATATTATTATCCGTATGATCCTTTTCCTCATTAGCCCATTTATCAGCAATGAACTCATGACATTTTGGATGCGACATCCAAGTACGCAGAAATTTAAATGGTTTCGCTGGAGAATGTTTCGATTCCTGGATAGACAGGAAAATCGGAAGATGGTCAGATTCTACCGAGTCTAGATGAGTAATCCCAGAGGATTTGAAAATTTTAAACCAGGGATGGTTAGCCAGAGATCTGTCCAACCGTTCTTGAATAAAATTATCTCCAAATTGTTTGTTGTTCCATGTAAATGGGTTTCCTTTGAAGCCCATGTCCATAAGTTCTAGCTTATTGATGATGTTGGTTATCTTAGGGATGATAGAATTAGTAGCTTGATTACCTCCCTTTTTCTCCTTGTGGTCCAAAATGATATTTAGGTCCCTTATCACCACCCAAGGATAATCCGGCCCCGGGTTAAGTTCTCGAAGTATTTTCTATGGTATAAGTTTATTATTATGATAAGGACTACCATAGAAACCTGTAATGATGAGTTGGTTATTATTGAGGTCATCCTTCATATTCATATGAATAATGTGATTGTCCGAGTAAGTAATGCTAGCCTTTAAATGGTGCTTCAAGAACATCACTAGTCCTCCTGCTTTATTATTAGGTTCGACGAAGTGATTGGCATACAGTTTGCCAATTTTAATATGTTTGTTAATCTGAGAAGAATGGTTTTTCGTCTCGGACAGAAAGATGATATCCGGATTGTATTTGTTGATGAGATGTAATAGATGCTTTTTGGTATTGAAGGCATTTATACCCCTGACGTTCCAACTTAAAATGGTTGGACACTCCATAGAGGAAGCAGCTTTAGCCATCATTGTTGGCTAAAATCTATCCTCAAAACTAGCCTAGCCGAGAGATTGTCCACCTGTACTAAAAAAAACTAACACCAAACCAGAGAGCGAACAGCAATATACGAAGGAGAAAGATAGAAGAAAGGAATGTCCCCCTAAGGAACTAAAAGAAATAAAACTGAACTAAGTAAAACACTAAAAAACTCAAATTAATAATCTAAGACCACCTCAAATAAAGGAAAGAGACCGAGAGCAAGTTAAAAGGCTAAACAAAACTAACCACTACAGACTAATACAAACAAGATCACTGTTTCATTCACTAAGCATAAATTAATTACATATCAAGCCCAACAAAAGAAACTAAGAGCTAATCTTCAAACTATACGAGAAGATAGCAAAGCAAACAGTAATCATGCCCAAACAGAAAAACCAAGAACATCAAAAGAGAGTATAGACCCACATGAACACAAAAAGAAACTAAGACACAAAGAACTACTGACTTAATCAACTAGACTAGGCTGTTCATCAGAACCATCATCACGAGCATTGGAGGAGTGACCAGGAGATTCAAGAAAGGAATCCGAGAGCTTGTGTCTCCTGCGTTCTTCTTGACTATCAATCGATTCAGGAGGGGGAAAGTACCAACTTGGTGGAATAGCATTAGCTTGATCATAAGCCACCAGGGATCTCCCATAAGAAGAAATTCCACGAAGATTTTCCCCCTAGAACTGCTGCCCAGATCCTGATCTTTCATCTTTTTGATACCATGATGACCAAACTTCCCTTCCTCAATTTTAACTTCCATCGGAACCTCAGACTCTTTACGTTTGCCCTTCTGTTTTTTTAGCCTCCAAGTGAGAAGAAGGCATTATCTGTTGTTCCAGAGAAGGAACAACTGATATGGCCCAGTTACTAGGGTTAATTGGGACAGACTCATTAACATTCATGGGTCTCACTGAAGTTCTCTTACTAGGTCTGATGCAAGGAGAGGCCGGATGCTCTATGATGCGACACACATGACATATTGCCTTAGGAAATCTCAAATAACTGAAATTGATAGGTTTACCTCCATCAGTGAATATAGAGTGAAGGGTAGCCAAGAGAGGTGTGCGGACATCATACATAAACTGGATTCTGATAAGAGAATTTGGAACCATGCTGAAATTCTTCGGCTGGATTTGCATAATATAACCCATGCAAGAGAAGATCACCTCAACATCTTGCTTGTTCTGAATAGCCGACGGCAGACCAAAAAGCTGCACCACATAGGCTCACACATTAACTTATGCACTTCATCTCCTAGAGGGAAATCAACCTCCTGCATCACCATTAACCATCCTCTAATAATCCACGACCTTCCTTGATTTATCTCATTCATCACTATCTGACTCCTCGGTTTAACAACAAAGTGATTGGGACCTGATAATGCTTTGTTAATAGCACATTCTCCAAAGAACTGTGACTGAGCAGATAAGTGTTTCCTTATGAATCCAATACCAAAGTCATAAGGACAGCACAGTCTAACAATGAGACCAGCTGAGATTTCTTGAAGATCCTTCCTCATAGAAGGCTTGGGGTACGAAATAGTGAGCTTTCAATATTCTGAAATGTTCATCTGGACAGACATCTGATGGGTAAGTTGATCTATACTAAGATCTCAGAGTGAGTCAACATTAACCAGATAAGAACTAAGATGAGGATATGAGAAGAGTTAAGAGGATATAAAGAGAGAATGAAAGGGTGCAGACTCTTAAGGATGTAACGTATAAGAAGGTAGTTGTGGTTTATCATCATTACCACAAGAGAGTAAAAGGAGGTAACTTCATCAGAAGGAGAAAAGATAATCTGATCTAGGGAAACCGCACAAAATCCATGCAAACATCCACTTGTAAACCAACCAGAGGGAAGCCAATCGAATAACACCCAGGGGAAGAAAATCGAGGACACCCCACGCATGCTTAGCTCCGGTTATTGAACAGCCTAATCTAACTTAATTATTTTTGACACATGTATGCAATGCACAAGATAATCAAGAAAAAATTTAAAAGAGGGAGTTTGAAGGACTTACTTGGTAGTTGTGTTGATTCGGGAATCGATGCTTCTTCTCGAAAGTTGTGGCTTAGATTCTGGCGAGAACTCTTCGTCTTCTGTTCTGATAGAATGTCAAAACTTTAAAGAGCTATCTCGATTAAAGAAAGGGTGTAAAGGAATGAAAAGCTATGGATCTAAAGCTTATTGGTAGTTGAGATTAGGATTATCCTGTTGCATGTGAGTGAGGGAGTTCCTAAGATCGAGATCTAGATTCTCTCTGGTAGTGGTTTAGGGTTTAGTTCAGGGAGAAAGGAGAGGGAAGTCGATTTTCGTCGTTGACGTCACTCGACTCATTCTCTCTCCTCAAAAACCCAAACTTTTGTTCACTTGTAGATATTTATCATTTAATAATATTATTGTCTTATCTTATGAAATAACATACTTTTGTTAATATTTCAAATAGATTTTTTGACTTTTATAGACATCTATGGATATCGATGGACATTTGGTGGATTTATTATTTTAATAGCGTATTATTATTGTCTTATCATATGAAATAACATATTTTTATTAATATCTCAAAAATATTTTTTTAAAATTTCGTAAATAATTTTTGAGTCTATAGACCAAAAATAGGGTCCTAATAGGAGATTTAGTCCTCTATAATCCTAAAAAGGATTTCAAAACCTAAATAATAATTTGAATGGATATCTAGTCCTTTTGGTCTCATCTAGAGAGATAACACAAATCCATATAATACATATTATATATTTAATACCTATATTAACCTTCTTTAATATCTAAACGTGATTTACATTCTAAACTGTTATAGATATTTTCTCCATATTTATCTCAACTTTCTCTCTCCAATCACGTTTGATTTGTAACTAACTTCTATGTTGATAAAATTCCGTAACCGAAATCCAGTAACTTTCCCTCTCTCTCTCTAAAAACGAAATCTTCATTAAACATACATTAAACTCTCCCCCAGCTGTAAAAAACTTCATTGATTAGTATTCAATCAAGAGCTTTCATGAAAACCTCCATTGTTATTTAGGGTTTTTACTGATTATCTCTTTATTCTAGCCACAACTAATCAGGTTTAAAATCTTATCTCTATTGCTTTATAGGTTAACGATTCATATAGAAGATTTGAAAAAAATCAAATGTTCTATATTTTTGTCTTTCTTTTCTTCTTTTCCATTTCATTTACTCTGAATCTGTTTTGCTGTAATCTTCTATATCTAAAGTGTTCTTACATGTATTTGATATTTCTGTTTCATTTTTATTGAGTCCATGTAATCTAGATCTGATATTTTCATTCAATTATCAAGATGTTTCAGATCTTTGATTACCTTCAGATCAAATTGAACTGATAGTACAGTTAATAATGGATATTAGATTCCAGTATGTGATCTCAGAACTGTATGTAAAAAATTTGTAGTGTAATATACATTATGTATACTTTATTCTCCATATCTTTTACTTTTTCAATATTATGGAGTTGAAAAATATCTAAACATATTTAAAATTCATTACAAATTATACATACTTGTGCTAATGTGTTATAAAGGAATTTGTAATAGGCATAAATTAAAGTTTTACTTACTACAAATTATGGGTACTTTTTTACACTTGACTTCTAATCTCACTGGTTTCTATAAAGTACGTAATTTGTTCTGTACATTTTACGTTGTTTACGTATTTGAACAATTGGTCTGTATTAAAATATATGCTTAAATATTAAATCAATATCAATTAATTTAATATTATGTTTGACACCACAGATGGAGATTCAAACAGATTCATCAATTCAAAGCAAGAAGACGATACTTAAATCGGATGGTTGGGATAAAATGTTTACTGAACTTGGTCAATTATTTCCCGGGGGTGCTAAAGCCTTTCGATTTGCTCTTTGGCAATATAGTATAAATACTGGCCATGATTTTAAATTTACTAAAAATGATTCGAAGCGGGTAACTGCTGTATGTCCTGTTGAAGATTGCAAATGGAGAGTACATGGATGTGCGCCATTGAAATGCGAATCTATGTTTATTTTGAAAGACATGGAAATGAAACATGACTGTGAAGATTTCATTAAGAAGACCAAGAAACCAAAAATAAACAGTTCATTTGTTGGGAAACTTGTTTTAGATGAGGTTACAAGAAGCCCAGATCGTTCCACAGCAAGTCTGAAGAAAGATTTCTTGAAAGATTACGCTGTCCAACTTCCATATTATTATACTTATGAGGGGAAGAAAGTAGCAATGAATGAAGCATTTGGTCAAGAAGGAGATTCTTATGCAAAACTTAGATGGTATGCTGATGCCTTTTCACGTACCAACCCAAACAGCATAGTACAACTGGAAGTTGACGATGTAACTCGGAGATTTAAAAGAATTTTCATTGCACCACATGCTTTTATAGTTGGCTTTCAATATTGTCGACCAGTTATATATGTGGATGGGACATTTTGCAAAACTCGTTTTAACGGGTGCATACTCGCTGCTGTGGCTAAAGACGGTAACAATGGTATTTTCTGAACATTCTTAAATTTTTCATAATTAATTTAAAAAGTATTGCCTTTTTCAACATCCCATTACATCTTTTTATGTACATGTTTGTAAATTTATTATAAATTATAACAACTTTACAGATCATTTGATATACATTTTAAAGAAGTATGCCTTTTGAAGGATAAATTTTTTATAATTTCACTGACAATATTTTTAATTTACAGGTCTATTTCCGTTAGCATATTCTGTTGTTGATGTTGAGAATGACAAAAATTGGGACTGGTTTCTAAGGCATTTGCGCAATGCTCTGAATATGGAAAAGACGTATATCTTTATTTCAGACCGTCACAATGGTATAATCAACGGTGTTAAGAACATTTTCCCGACAGAACACCATTCCTTTTGTGTTTGGCATCTAAGGAACAATCTGAATTTAAGATTGGCAAATGGAGCTAGAAAATCAAAATTCTTCCAAACATTGATTTTCAAGGCTGCTAGAGCTCTTCCCGAATCTGAGTATCACGCAACTATTAACCAGATGATACAGATGGGTGGTTCAAAAGTTGCTGCATTTTTTCAATCCTTAGACCCTGCTTCTTGGGCAGATGCTTTCTTTCCCGGTATAAGGTACGATCAGACAATATTGTATTCATTTGATTATCTATGTTGATTTATTTTCTGAACATTATGAAGTTTACTTTATAAAGTTTTGATATTATGTTAAAAATAACATGTACTTTACACAGCATAAATAGGTTATCTACTGTACAGTATGAATTTTTCTTAGCAAAAATTATCGTTATTATAACAAAATATAAAAAATTTATATACGATTTTTTTTTACAGATACACAGCTATATCATCTCAACTATCAGAGTCCTTTAACAATCAGATTCAACATGCTCGTGGACTACCAATTACAGCAATGTTGGAGGCAATTCGTATTCATATAATGAACAAAATGAATACAGCACGCGAATTGTCTAAAAAATGGACCACCTTCTTGTGTCCAACCATCACTGATCTGTTGAAAGCAAAATATGATAGTGCCGCAACTTGGAATATTGCCCAGGCAGCCCCATTCATATTCGAGGTTTACTCGGAACCATCTCATTGTTTTAATCTTCTTCTTATTTCTTGTACTTGTAGAAGGTGGCAAGTTGATGGTGTTCCTTGTGAGCATGCCATGTTGTGCATTAAAAGCTTGTCTGACGCCCAACAAGATTGTTTTTACGATCCTATTTGGACAACTGAGTCTTATGTGAAGACTAACTAGGAACATATAATGCCTATATCCAATTTTGATGAACCAAGGACTTTTGATGAAGCTACCAAAATTCTCCCACCGTTGATTCGTCGTAGACCAGGGCGTCCAAGAACAGTACGGATCGAGAGCTCGGGAAACATGCCAAGGAAATTAAGGATATGTGGTAGGTGTAAGCAACCTTCTTACCACAACCGCAAAACATGTAGGGCAAACATTTGATGTATTCACATATGTTACCCTTATGTAACATATAATTTCAATTCAAATAAATACGAAATTCTCAATGTTTGAATTATACGTTTTGTTTAACTATTCTATTTTTATACTTGATAAAAATTTCGTACTTTAGCGGTTGTGGTATGAAGCTTGCTTAACATATGTGAATATTGATAAAAAAAACACCAAATACCTCTCATACTTTATATCGTACTATTATATATTTGGAGGATCTCATTGGAAAATTTTTAATTCATTAACCATCATTTATTTGAACAGATTAAATGTTTTGCACATTTAATTCATACTTTCTTCTAAATTTCACAATTTACATGTTGTTCATTTCATAATTGTATAAAAAAATAAAGGAGGAAACTTGATAAATTTCAGTAGCTTTTTCAACAAATATGATATTTATAATTAAAAAATACATACTCTCCAAATATGTTGTATTTCAAACAGTCAAATAAAAGTCATTACAACTAGTTTCAAATCGAAACAATATAACATTACTTAAATTAAAACTATATTAAAGTTTTTTTCCACAGATCTCTTGTTTCATACAATAGCTCGTATGTCACCTCCGCTCTTTTACGCTGAGCTAATTCAATCCAATCGTCCACAAGATATTCATTTGGTACTCCCCATTTGTAATGTTTCATGAATACTAAATCCATATGAAGCATAACAAATAGTTCACAATCCGAACTGTCAATCATTGATAAAATATTTATCATGAAACCACCAAATAATTATTAAACTATAAAACTATCTGTATGTATTACAGTAAGCACAAAAATAATAAATATTTGTTACTTACTTTTCTCCTTGTTGATGATCATACGGCGTCTTCGAAACCTTACATTTTTTCTTAAATTCAGGACTCACATATTTAGTTTTGTGAAGCACATCTAATATGTATTGTCCATACTTTGCAGCATTTTCTTCACATTGTTTACGTAGCTTTGTGTCAAAGAATAATGAGTTGTAATGGGTCCAAGACTGATCAAAGTAATCAAATACTAACAAAGTCCAATGAATACCCCTACTAACATCTGTAATCATCAAATGACACATTGGAGCAACTATATAAGATATTAGCCCTCTTTCAGCCTCATTTATTAACCGATCTGATAGGTGGGGGTCTATGTTTGCCTGAGCTGACTTGCAATTTATCATTGCCTGTCAAATAAAAACAATATATTGTACATGTTAGTATGACTACTTCTAAATAAAGTATATGTAATTTTTGACTCTATATACATATATTCAGTAAATTATACATACTTTACTGATCATACTAAATCTTTTATCTACATCAAAATTGTAATGTATTGCTTAAAAAAACATCTTCGATGAAATTATGAATTCTTTAACTAAAACTTACCCATAATTCAGACGCGAGAACGAACACTTGTCCAGCTCCAACCAAAACTTGGGAAGATAGATGCTTTGACCACCAATTTATAATCTGAGCATCTGTTTCGCAGTTCATCATAAGCCAATTCACCTATCTTCCTCTAACATCACTCGTCAGATTGGATTCCCATACAATTATTCTGCATATTAATTGTTGTTAGTTTAAAAAACTGAATTTATAGCTAAATAGTTATATTATATTAGAAATAACATATTATGTTTGTTACAAACATCATAATGTATCACAAACAACAAAACATTGCAAAACATAGACAACGACAAGGGAAAAACTTCTATTTCATTACTTCATCTTCACTCCTTGGTTAAACTCCTCAAGCAGCCCTTTCTCATTATCTTTCACTTTCTTCCATACTTTGCTTTTCTTCCAGTTGCTAAGTTTTTCATCATCCTCAATTGAAACTCCCTTCCCATTTTTATCCACTTCTTCAACATTCACTACTTCCTTTTTCGCAATTTCCTTCTTTTTGTCTTTGTCAGCCTTTTCTTTTGGCTCGGCTTTTTCAGTAAGTTTCCTTGTTCTTGGAGCTTGCTTGATTCTCTTAATAAGAGAATTCTGTTTTGGTGTTTCAACAGGATCAACTGGTTTATCCGATCCACCCATAACAGCTTTTGATTTTGTTCTCTTCTTCTTCACTGTTGTTGGAGTAGTCTCGACAAAGTCATCATCATTTGCTTCTGTTTCAGCATTCTCTTGATAGGTTGTTGCAACTTGAACAACGTCGGAGAAGTCAGGTGGATTTGTGAAATCTATTCCCAAAGAAAAATTGGGAGTTGAACTATAATTCTTCTCTTCCTCATTAGGCACCAACACAATGGCTGTGCATGGCACATTTCCATCTTCATCTGCCAACAAGAATCATGTAAAAAAATATCATTTATCATAAAAATTTACAAAAAAGTATCTATCATTTTTCCTGTAATAATAATAGTAACTATAAAGTATGTGTCATTTACCATAAATTGTACTTGAAAACAGAAAAATTAATATAATTTACTAACCTTCCTGTTGTTGTTCTTGAACATTTTCTTCTTCCTGAACCTTATCATCTGGTTGTCCTCCATCAATCTTCTCATCATTGACATTATCTTTCTCCCCAACATTATTTTCCTCCTCATTCTGGTCCACATTAACTCCACCATTTCCTTCATTATAATCCTTATGAATCAATGATTCATCCCTCTGTTCAGACTTTAAAAGTATCTTCAGTTGTATTACTTCATTTCTCAAACTTTCAATTTCTTCGTCCTTTTTTTTCAATTCTTCTCTTTGTTTTTTCACTTCTCTACTCAGGGATTCCATCATCTCCATGTTATTCAACTGATCATCAAAAGATATTTTCACTACTACATTTTCAGTAAACTTTAACAATTCCTTCTCTTCTTCACTAACATCATCCACAACATCCTCAAAAACCTGTACATAAAAAGTTACATAAATTTTAGAGTCTTCTGTACATGCATACAACAAACCTTCTGAAATTATATGTAATTTACGATAAATTACATATACAGTACATAAAAATATAACATAGTAATAAACAATTATAAATTCCATTAATGAAAAAACGCATAAAAAGTTAATTATACCTGCTCAGGTACCAGTGCAGCTAGATCTTTTTCCATCCCATTACTAAATCCATCCACAGACCACCTCAAGAACCTTGGGTATCTTGTTGCATTCAGTGCATTTTTCGGATACAGATTAGTATGCATGCACACCCAGAACTACAAAAAAAAAAATTGTAAATAACTCATACTTTATATGAAATATTATGTAATTTATATAAAAAGTGGTTCTAAAAAAGTAACTCACTGGCAAAAGTAACAAGCACCCAGATGCTTTGGTTGGGTCTTCTGAATGTTTGTCGATCGTGTCCATCATATATGAGTGTATGGCTCTTGGCCATGACACCCTGTTGATAGCCCTTCTAGATTGGATGTTCTTATAAATGTTTGGCAATACAGTGAAACCCGCCAAAGTCGCAAACAGGAAGCTCGCCGATAACATCATTATTAGAAGACCAACAAATTCTATTGCTGATTCACTATTCCTCACATATCTTCAGGTTTGAATTCGATCTCAACACCCCCAATAACAAATTTCTTAGTCGATTTCTTATATCGACAAAGAACATCCAAAATGGCAGTAGTTGGACGAGTAGTATAATTCTCCCTTAATATAGTACCTTCTGCCATAGCATCAAATAGTTGGCTGAAAGGAGTTTTGCTTATCTCCTCCTTCATTTCTTCAGTCATGTAGCTACGGATGCTATTTATCAACTCTATTGGTTTACTAAGGGTGTATCTGAGTAGAGCAGATGTCTTTTGCTCCGGAATTAGCTTTTGTTCCCTTACAATATCAACCCATTTACTCCCACTTCCTTTATCCTTCAATTTCAAACTTTTCGAACTCACACCAACCAGTACAATAACACAAAAAACAAAATTGTACACTGTAACATAAAGCATGTAAAGTACGCATAGTTTACATCACATTATAAAACAATCTATATACAAAATGTACATTTTAATATATATTGTAAATTTATATATACAAGAAGTGAGAAGCTCTAAATAGATTAACACTGATATGTAAATGAATCATAATTTATCAATATAAATTTAAAATATCAATAAATTATATCATCTGCCAGACACATTACCTCAGAAATTGATGTTTCTTTACTTTTTGATTTCTTCTTACCAACAACTTCTTCAACAGTTGCTTTTCTTTTCAATGGGCTCCTTCTTACTGATGTTGTTTCTTCCGTAACTTTCGATGTAGATTTACCTTTAGGTGCCATCTTCAACCTTTTGCTGCAATAAACAACATTTTCATTAAACCCTAAACCAAAAACAACATTTTCATTAAACCCTAAAACAAAAATAATGGTTTCATTTTCAAGAAATTATTGGTTTTTTTTACACAAAAGGATCTTATTTTTAGACAGAAATAAAAGTTTCAAAATAAGAATTAGGTTTTTCAAGTAAAAGTAAAAAATTTTAATGTCGAGATTAACTTGAAAAAAAACTAAAGATCTATTATTCATGAAACAAAACCGATTTTTTACCCTGTTTTGTTAAAAAACTTTGAACGAAAAACCCTAAACGATTTAAATAGACATTAAACCGAAAAGAAACATCCTATTTCCTTAGAAATCTTTACCAAAATCAACAAATCCTCTTCAATAGAAAGTGAAAAGGACATGCAACAACAATTTATAATGATTTCAATGAAAAGTAACAGATGTTTCGTTTAAAACCGATTTTATAACGAAAAGGGGTTTATGAACCAGCTTACCTTTTCACCTGAACAGGTTCTTCAATGGAAAAGATGAATGGAGAAGATGAAAGGATGCAAACTTTTTGTTTCCAACGATCTCTTTAGGGTTTTTCTTCGACAAATCCGGAAGATTTTGTGGAAAACCCAAATCGAGTAGGTTTAGAGAGAGAAAGTGTATTTAAGAGGAGTGAGATCTATTCTGTTTTGGCTGCATAAAGATCCCCACACAAATCACGCCCACTGGTTTTGTGAAAGTTTCCTAAAGCCCTCGGAAATTCAAAAAACCCGAGGTTTTTTGAATTGGGATACATTTGGTATTATTCGATAAATTATTCATACTTTATACCCTTTCTGTAAAAGGACTAATAATCCATAATCTGAGAAGATTGGTCTATAAACCTATTATCAAATTATTTTTGGTCTATATACCCATGGACTCGACATCTGTAGACATTGATGGACATTCGGTAGACATTATTATCTTAATATTATTGTTATGATAATATAGTGATATAATAATAAGATAATAATTATTATATATTATTAATATAATTATAATGATAATTATTATTATTATTACTTTTATTATCTCCTTTATCGAAATGTCCCAGGTGCCTTCCATATTTTCAAAGACAACCTCTCTAAAAAAACAATCTCCAAATTTACACTAAAATGGCTCTAAACGTCTATGAAATCAACTTCTTTTGAAATATCCTTAAATTTCATGTCTAAACCCAATAACAAAGCCATCAAGAGAAATTTGAAGTGTATCAAACGAATAACACAAATATTAGGAGATATCTAATATCTCTCAAACAAATAACACAGACGTGCAGACGTTTCAAGACAACTCCGAATATTTAAAATGCCTCAAATAATAGAGACATTTCGAGACAGAGACATTTCACAACCAATAACATAAACATTGGACATAAATCACCACTCCCAGACTAGAATAACTTGCCTACCACGTCCGTGTCCAATCCATCCTCCTCCGAAACCACCACTTTGGAAGAGCAAGAAAAAATTTCAGAGATAAAAATTTGAGTTAAGAAAAGATTTGATTCTTTTTCCTTTGTATTTCCCCAACCCCCTCCACAATTCCTTCGCAACCCTAGTGCCGACAATGTCGCTGGCAAACAGCCACTGCAGGCAGCCTTTAGTACTTATGTTGAAACATTTCTCTTCCCCTCTGACCACCGCCTCCCCGGCTCCTCCCACCACCTCCCTCCACCATCTCCTCCCACCACCATCATTTCTTTTCCTCCTCTCTTTGAATCTGTTTCGGTGAAGGGGAGGTTTCCTTCGCTGAAAAACAATGGTGGGAACTTTCCCCCAAATCAGTACAAACTAGTATGGGTGGAACAGATCCGAGTGAACCGTTTTTTGACATACTTGAACGGGTACCTATTCTAATGATCCGGTTTTTATATATAAAAAAATCCGACCAAAAACCCATATATAATAAAATAGACCACCCATTTAAAAATCGATCTTTCGGATCGGTTTTTCAGTTTAAACCTAATTTAAACTTTATTTAACCAAGTATTAACAATCAAAAGTTATATTGAGGCTAATATTGTATGCAAGAGAATGACAACAATTTCACTAATTTTTCTTTCACTCAATAGTGTGTCGGAACGAGAATGAGAACAAAAGCAATTCAACTCTAAGATATAATGCTTAGTTATCCATTAATATTTTACCATTACTTGTATATATAATATATATATATATATAGCATTTATCTGGTTCGAGGCCCACGGGCTTGTCAAGAAAAGAACCAAACTGGACCTAGAGACCAATTCAATCAAAAGAATACCGACCATTATAGACCAGAGTTTTTTTTTTTGTCCGATTTTTTGTGGTCCAGTCTAGTTCGCTTTTCACCGGTCTTCTACAACTACCCTAAGAAACTAAAGAACCATTGGAGCCGTCATTTCACAGTAACCATAGAATAAACTAAAAACCTACAAGAAAAGACTAACATGCATAACCGACATGGCGAAAAACAAGTATTATTTTATCAATGAAAATAGCTCGAATTAACGAAAAGAGCTCGAGTTATGTAATCCTATCATGCAACTATTCAGTAAAACAAGTATTTACTAGTAGAATGATGTTTGGTGATAGTGAAGATAATAGTTCTTTTAAACTGCCTTTTTAAATCAGACCTCCCAACTTCCATGTTTGCTCTTTTTGTGTTGCTTTCTCTCTTCATGTTTAGACTGTTAACAGTGTTACCTACTAACTTCTATCACTTTCCCTCATTAGCACTGCAACTGCCTACAGTTTGTACATAACTTGTTTTAATTCATCAGCACCTATTTCATTACTATATTTTTACTCTTAACTTGCTTCTTACCATTTCAACAAAAAAAAAATTCTTACCATCCCCATGTGTATTTCCAAAAACACAAGCACCTTTCAGTTGTCACAACACAAGCTGAACTCTATCACTCAAACTAATCTCCCTTCCCCACCCATTTTGCAGTTCAACTATATGCCAGTATAAGAATGACGAAAAACAATAACATCAAACAAATAGTACAAAAATACACAAGAACAAACGGAAAAAGAGATTGTGTGATTCGGTCATAAAACCTATACCAAGGCAAACAATGGCACGATGACACTACGTATACAAAAACAAGGTTACAGTGATTTCTAAAAAGTTCTGAATATGTAATCTACTAACCCTAGCACTTGGCGCCTCCAATCTCTCCCCAAAATTGAAGATAAGAATTCCCTTCATTCAGAAGACTAGGGGGCAAATAAAATGTAAACTAGTGGAATCAAAATTAAACAGAAATTCACATGCTTTTTCTCTTCATCTCATGGAAAATCTTATTACTTTCACATCATGTTGTTATATGAGGTCCTATGTTCTTATAGTCAATTGTGTGAGAATAGTCCCACATGGTAGAATGGCAATTTAGCAACCAAGAATACAATATCTAGGTCATTTCCACTCATTTGCCAATTGGTTTTAGTTTTGAGTTTCATGACCACAAACTTAACAGATTGGACTACTAAAATTTGTATTCTATGTTCTTATCTATGGTTTATCTTCTGCCATGAATTTCTATCATCCATCAAAAGATTGATAAACAAACAATCAAGAATATTAAAGATTTAATGATAAAACTGAAAATCATTCAAGAATTCAACAAGCAATATCCATAAAAAGATCAAAATCTGAAAGAAATGAGTCAAAATACATCTTAAAACATTCATTTTAAGCTAACAAATCCATCTTTACTGTTCTAAATCATTAAAAGATTAAAGGGGTTTTCAAATTCTCTAATCACCACCAGCTTTCTGATAAACATAAGTCAATCCACACTTACCGCAATAGTGTCGATCGAAATGATTCGCCATGAAAGTTCCAGCTCCACATTCCTGATTAGGGCATTCTTTCCTCAACCTCTGAACTTTCCCAGAATCATCAACCTTGTAAAACTGCAAAACAGCAAGCTTTACCTTCTTATGTTTGTGTTTGATTTTCTTAGGTTTAGTGTAAGTCTTCTTCTTCCTCTTCTTAGCTCCTCCACGAAGACGAAGAACAAGGTGAAGTGTTGATTCTTTCTGAATGTTGTAATCAGCTAGGGTTCGTCCGTCTTCGAGTTGTTTTCCAGCGAAGATCAATCGTTGTTGATCAGGTGGTATTCCTTCCTTGTCTTGGATCTTGGCTTTGACATTGTCGATAGTATCAGAGGATTCAACTTCTAGGGTTATGGTTTTCCCGGTTAGGGTTTTTACGAAGATCTGCATCTTTGCAGATTGAGGGAGAACAAAAAAACAGCAGAGAAGAGGAGCGAGGAAATATATGAAGCTTTATATACGTAGGAGATTGTTGCATTTTAGGGTTAGGGAATTGGGGTCTGGCTATAACGGCAATGGGCCATGTCGCCATATATAGATTCTAAAGGCTACCGCTGGAATTACTATAGGCACCACTAACATTAGCTCGATCCTTGTGGAAGAAAGAGGGAGAGATTAGGTGGAGGAGAACAGACAATATAAAAGAGAAGAAGTATAAAAGAAACAAAAGAATATTTATGGCAATGGTACAACTGAAATATTGGTAAGTTTGTTAAAATTTTGGGGTAAAAACGAACTGCTGAAAGTAATTGGAGCCAAACTGAAAGGTCATGTAAAATTAAGGGTCAAAATGACAATTGATCATCAGATTATTATTTGACACCAGTGCGCTTGGGGTGTATTCTTTATGGTGGACTTAACTCGTAAAATTAACTTTTTAGTTTAATGGTAACATATTTGCCATTAATGGAAGAGTCCATGGGTGTATAGACCAAAAATAATTTGATAATAGATTTATAGACCAATCTTCTCAGATTATGGATTATTAGTCCTTTTACAGAAAGGGTATAAAGTATGCATCATTTATCGAGTAATACCAAATGTGTCCTAATTCAAAAAACCCTGGGTTTTTTGAATTTCCGAGGGCTTTAGGAAGGCCGCGGCTTTGGGGCATAACAGAAAGTCTCTAGGGAATAAAGACTACGGTCAACTAATTCGGACCAAGGGATCTTATTTATTTTGAGTCCAAAATATGACTTTTTCTTTATTTGATCCTTAGTCTCCATCTTCTTCTCTTTTTCTCTCTCCTACTCGGCCCCTCTTTCTCTTTCTTCTCTATCCGAAGTGCTTTGGTCTCTTTGATCCACTCACATTCACTGAAAGATTGAAGATGGTAACCGAACGAGTTATAACACTAGAGGATCTTCACCTATCAATGTCTGAAGAACTACTCTGCAAATTTCAAATCTCTCGGTTTTGATTCGAATTACTCACATGGTGGAATTTGGTCTCCTTTACTCTCTCAAGGGAGATTTACTAATTTAGTTTCCAATTCTTCAATCGAGCTCCCGAAGAAACTGTTAGATGGGTTCTGAAACCCAACTCTTTTGATGAAGCAAAAGGGGAGGAAAAGTTCAAGAACAACAACATAACCAAAAAAAATCAAGAACAAGATTGGGATAAAGATGGTGAAGTAGAAACAAAAGAAAGAGAATAACGATTTGGATCTATCTATAACTCTCATCAAAAGTTCCCCTCCTTAGAAGATAATTTACTTTGTAGACAAGAATATCTAGGGTTTTTGTTCAACAAATCGATGGGAAAGAAAATGAAAGACTAATGGATAACCATGGAAGAAAACCAGATTTTAAATCAATGGGGTTTCTTCTTTTAAGATAAGATCCATATTGTTGTTGATTGATTACCCATATCTCTTTGAGTTTCTTGCCTTTTTTCTTGTGTTTTGTATTTATCAGTGATAGATTAAGACCTTGAGAGCTGCTTCAAAACAATCCAAGAAGCAAAAGCCATCTTAATTAGAGGTGGATAAACTATGAGATAGAGAGAGGCCAGGTGAGATTAAATGAGTGAGAGACCGACAGATAGAGAGAGAGAACAGGAAGAAGCGAGAGAGAGCATGAAGAAAAGAGAGAAGAAGAGAAAGAGGGAGACAGGGAGAAATAGTGAGAGAAAGAGAAAGACTGAGAGAGTGGGTGAGAGGAGAAGAGAGAGAGGAGAGGTGCCAATGGTGGTCCGACTGGTGAACATGATCAAAAGATGAAGATTAAGGAGCATAGTTCAATCAACTATATTTTTGGACTAAACAATAAATATATTCTCAAAGTCAAACTTGATTGACTTATTCTTTATGCCCCGAAGACTTTCTTTTATTCCCCAAAGCCGCAACCTTTAGGAAACTTTCCCAAAACCAGTGGGCGTGATTTGGGGGGATCTTTATGCAGCTAAACCGAATAGATCTCACTCCTCTTAAATACCCTTTCTCTCTCTAAACCTACTCGATTTGGGTTTTCCACAAATCTTCCGGATTTGTTGAAGAAAAACCCTAAAGAGATTGTTGGAACCCAAAAAGGTAGCATCCTTTCATCTTCTCCATTCTTCTTTTCCATTGAAGAACCTGTTCAGGTGAAAAGGTAAGCTGGTTCATAAACCTCTTTTCGTTATCAAATCGGTTTTAAACGAAACGTGTGTTACTTTTAATTGAAATCATTATAAATTGTTGTTGCATGTCCTTTTCACTTTCTTTTGAAGAGGATTTGTTGATTTTGGTAAAGATTTCTATGGAAATAGAATGTTTCTTTTCGGTTTAATGTCTGTTTAAATCGTTTAGGGTTTTTTCGTTCAAAGTTTTTTAACAAATTTGGGTAAAAAATCAGTTTTGTTTCATGAATAATAGATCTTTAGTTTTTTTTCAAGATAATCTCAACATTAAAATTTTTACTTTTATTTGAAAAACCTAATTCTTATTTTGAAACTCTTATTTCTGTCTCAAAATCAGATCCTTTTGTGTAAAAAAAAAACCAATAATTTCTTGAAAATGAAACCATTATTTTTGGTTTAGGGTTTAATGAAAATGTTGTTTATTGCAGCAAAAGGTTGAAGATGGCACCTAAAAGTAAATTGACATCAAAAGTTACGGAAGAAACAACATCAGTAAGAAGGAGTCCATTGAAAAGAAAAGCAACTGTTGAAGAAGTTGTTGGAAAGAAGAAATCCAAAAGTAAAGAAACATCAATTTCTGAGGTAAGGTGTCTGGCAAATGATATAATTTATTGATATTGTAAATTTATATTGATAAACTATGATTCATTTACATATCAGTGTTAATCTATTTAGAGTTTCTCACTTCTTGTATATATAAATTTCGAATATATATTAAATTATACATTCTGTATATAGATTGTATTATAATGTATTATAAATTATGCGTACTTTACATGCTTTATGTTAGAGTGTACAATTTTGATTTTTGCGTTATTGTACAGGTTGGTGTGAGTTCTAAAAGTTTGAAATTGAAGGATAAAGGAAGTGGGAGTAAATGGGTTGATATTGTAGGGGAACAAAAGCTAATTCCGGAGCAAAAGACATCTGCTCTATTCAGATACACCCTTAGTAAACCAATAGAGTTGATAAATAGCATCCGTAGCTATATGACTGAAGAAATGAAGGAGGAGATAAGCAAAACTCCTTTCAGCCAACTATTTGATGCTATGGTAGAAGGTACTATATTAGGGGAGAATTATACTACTCGTCCAACTACTGCCATTTTGGATGTTCTTTGTCGATATAAGAAATCGACTAAGAAATTTGTTATTGGGGGTGTTGAGATCGAATTCAAACCTGAAGATGTCTCTCTGTTGTTGGGAATGCCCATGGAGGGTTCTGAATATGAAGCTTTTCCAAAGAAAAACAATATAGATCCTTTGAAGTGTGCGTTCTTAACCAAGTATTTCCAGGAAACACTTGAAGCATCCAGGAACAAAAATATGGGTCTTTCTAGTACTGTTGTTGGTAATGCACTTCAGAAATGTGTGAGGAATAGTGAACCAGCAATAGAATTTGTTTGTCTTCTAATAATGATGTTATCGCGAGCTTCCTGTTTGCGACTTTGGCGGGTTTCACTGTATTGCCAAGCATTTATAAGAACATCCAATCTAGAAGAGCTATCAACAGGGTGTCATGGCCAAGAGCCATACACTCATATATGATGGACACGATCGAAAAACATTCAGAAGACCCAACCAAAGCATCTGGTTGCTTGTTACTTTTGCCAGTGAGTTACATTTTTAGAACCAATTTTTATATAAATTACATGATATTTCATATAAAGTATGAGTTATTTACAATTTCTTTTTTTTGTAGTTCTGGGTGTGCATGCATACTAATCTGTATTCGAAAAATGCACTGAATGCAACAAGATACCCAAGGTTCTTGAGGTGGTCTGTGGATGGATTTAGTAATGGGATGGAAAAAGATCTAGCTGCACTGGTACCTGAGCAGGTATAATTAACTTTTTATGTGTTTTTTCATGAATGGAATTTATAATTGTTTATAAGTATGTTATACTTTTATGTACAATATATGTAATTTATCGTAAATTACATATAATTTCAGAAGGTTTGTTGTATGCAAGTACATAAGACTCTAAAATTTTTGTAACTTTGGATGCAGGTTTTTGAGGATGTTGTGGATGATGTTAGTGAAGAAGAGAAGGAAATGTTAAAGTTTACTGAAAAGGTAGTAGTAGAAATACCTTTTGATGATCAGTTGAATAACATGGAGATGATAGAATCCCTGAGTAGAAAAGTGAATAAAAGAAGAGAAGATTTGAAGAAAAAGGACGAGGAAATTGAAAGTTTGAGAAATGAAATAATACAACTGAAGATACTTTTAAAGTCTGAACAGAGGGATGAATCATTGATTCATCAGGAATATAATGAAGGAAATGGTGGAGTTTATGTGGACCAGAATGAGGAGAAAAATAATCTTGGGGAGAGAGATAATGTCAATGATGAGAAGATTGATGGAGGACAACCAGATGATAAGGTTCAGAAAGAACAAAATGTTCAAGAACAACAACAGGAAGGTTGGTAAATTATATTAATTTTTCTGTTTTTAAGTATAATTTAAGGTAAATTACATATACTTTATAGTTAATATTATTCTTACATGAAAATGATAGATACTTTTTTGTTAATTTTTATGATAAATGATATAATTTTCATGATTCATGATTGCAGATGAAGATGGAAATGTACCATGCACAGCCATTGTGTTGGTGCCTAATGAGGAAGAGAAGAATTATAGTTCAACTCCAAATTTTTCTTTGGGAATAGATTTCACAAATCCACCTGACTTCTCCGACGTTGTTTAAGTTGCAAAATCCTATAAAGAGAATGCTGAAACAGAAGCAAATGATGATGACTTTGTCGAGACTACTCCAACAACAGTGAGGAAGAAGAGAACAAAATCAAAAGCTGTTAAGGGTGGATCGGATAAACCAGTTGATCCTGTTGAAACACCAAAACAGAATTCTCTAATTAAGAGGATCAAGCAAGCTCCAAGAACAAGGAAACTCACTGAAAAAGCCGAGCCAAAGGAAAAGGCTGACAAAGACAAAAAGAAGGAAATTGCGAAAAAGGAAGTAGTGAATATTGAAGAAGTGGATAAAAAGGGGAAGGAAGTTTCAATTGAGGATGATGAAAAACTTAGCAACTGGAAGAGAAGCAAAGTATGGAAGAAAGTGAAAGATAATGAGAAAGAGCTGCTTGAGGAGTTTTACCAAGGAGTGAAAATGAAGTAATGAAATAGAAGTTTTTTTTTGTCGTTGTCTATGTTTTGGAATGTTTTGTTGTTTGTGATACATTATGATGTTTGGACAAACATAATATGTTATTTCTAATATAATATAACTATTTAGCTATAAATTCAGTTCTTATAACTAACAACAATTAATATGCAGAACAATTGTATGGGAATCCAATCTGACGAGTGATGTTAGAGGAAGAGAGGTGAATTGGCTTATGATTAACTGCGAAACAGATGCTCAGATTATAAATTGGTGGTCAAAGCATCTATCTTCCCAAGTTTTGGTTGGAGCTGGACAAGTGTTCGTTCTCGCGTCTGAATTATGGGTAAGTTTTAGTTAAAGAATTCATAATTTCATTGAAGATGATTTTTTAAGCAATACATTACAATTTTGATATAGATAAAAGATTTAGTATCAACAGTAAAGTATGTATAATTTACCGCATATATGTATATAGATTCAAAAATTACATATACTTTATGTAGAAGTATTCATACTGACATGTACAATATGTCGATTTTATGTGACAGACAATGATAAATTGCAAGTCAACTCAAGCAAACATAGACCCCCACCTATCAGATCGGTTAAGAAATGAGGCTGAAAGAGGGCTAATATCTTATATAGTTGCTCCAATGTGTCATTCGATGATTATAGATGTTAGTAGGGGTATTCATTGGACTTTGTCAATAACAGTCTTGGACCCATTACAACTCATTATTCTTTGACACAAAGCTATGTAAACAATGTGAAGAAAATGCTGCAAAGTATGGACAATACATATTAGATGTGCTTCACAAAACTAAATATGTGAGTCCTGAATTTAAAAAAAAAATGTAAGGTTTCGAAGACGCTGTATGATCATCAACAAGGAGAAAAGTAAGTAACAAAGATTTATTATTTTTGTGCTTACTGTAATACATACAGATAGTTTTATAGTTTAATAATTATTTGGTGGTTTCATGATAAATATTTTATCAATGGTTGACAGTGCGGATTGTGGACTATTTGTTATGCTTCATATGGATTTAGTATTCATGAAACATTACAAATGGGGAGTACCAAATGAATATCTTGCGGACGATTGGATTGAATTAGCTCAGCATAAAAGAGCGGAGGTGACATATGAGCTATTGTATGAAACAAGAGATCTGTGGAAAAAAAATTAATATAGTTTTAATTTAAGTAAGGTTTTATTGTTTCGATTTGAAACTAGTTGTAATGACTTTTATTTGACTGTTTGAAATACAATATATTTGGAGAGTATGTATTTTTTAATTATAAATATCATATTTGTTGAAAAAGTTACTGAAATTTATCAAGTTTCCTCCTTCATTTTTTGATACAATTATGAAATGAACAACATGTAAATTGTGAAATGTAGGATAAAGTATGCATTAGTTGTGCAACACAGTTATTCTGTTCAAATAAATGATGTTTAATGAATTCAAAATTTTCCAATGAAATCCTCCAAATATATAATAGCACGATCTAAAGTATGAGAGGTATTTGGTGTTCTTTATGAGTTATATTTGGGGGGATGATTCAGAATTTCTTATTTATTTGGTGTTCTTTATGGATTTTTTGTGCTAAAGTACGAAATTTTTATCAAGTATAAAAATAGAATAGTTAAACAAAACGTATAATTCAAACATTGAGAATTTCGTATTTATTTGAATTAAAATTATATGTTACATAAGGGTAACATATGTGAATACATCAAATGTTTGCCCTACATGTTTTGCGGTTGTGGTATGAAGGTTGCTTACACCTACCACATATCCTTAATTTCCTTGGCATGTTTCCCGAGCTCTCGATCCGTACTGTTCTTGGACGACCAGGTCTACGACGAATCAACGGTGGGACAATTTTGGTAGCTTCATCAAAAGTTCGTGGTTCATCAAAATTGGATATAGGCATTATATGTTCCTAGTAAGTCTTCACATAAGACTCAGTTGTCTAAATAGGATCGTAAAAACAATCTTGTTGGTCGTCAGACAAGCTTTTAATGCACAACATGGCATGCTCACAAGGAACACCATCAACTTGCCACCTTCTACAAGTACAAGAAATAAGAAGAAGATTAACACAATGAGATGGTTCCGAGTAAACCTCGAATATGAATGGGGCTGCCTGGGCAATATTCCAAGTTGCGGCACTATCATATTTTGCTTTCAATAGATCAGTGATGGTTGGACACAAGAAGGTGGTCCATTTTTTAGACAATTCGCGTGTTGTATTCATTTTGTTCATTATATGAATACGAATTGCCTCCAACATTACTGTAATTGGTAGTCCGCGAGCATGTCGAATCTGATTGTTAAAGGACTCTGATAGTTGAGATGATATAGCTGTGTATCTGTAAACAAAACATTGTATATAAATTTTTTATATTTTGTTATAATAATGATAATTTTTGCAAAGAAAAATTCATACTGTAAAGTAAATATCAGATTTATGCTGTGTAAAGTACATGTAATTTTTTAATAATTTTAAAACTTTATAAAGTAAACTTCATAATGTTCAAAAAATAAATCAAAATAGATAATCAAATGAATACAATATTGTCTGATCGTACCTTATACCGGGAAAGAAAGCATCTGCCCAAGAAGCAGGGTCTAAGGATTGAAAAAATGCAGCAACTTTTGAACCACCCATCTGTATCATCTGGTTAATAGTTGCGTGATACTCAGATTCGGGAAGAGCTCTAGCAGCCTTGAAAATCAATGTTTGGAAGAATTTTGATTTTCTAGCTCCATTTGCCAATCTTAAATTCAGATTGTTCCTTAGATGCCAAACACAAAAGGAATGGTGTGCTGTCGGGAAAATGTTCTTAACACCGTTGATTATACCATTGTGATGGTCTGAAATAAAGATATACGTCTTTTCCATATTCAGAGCATTGCGCAAATGCCTTAGAAACCAGTCCCAATTTTGGTCATTCTCAACATCAACAACAGAATAAGCTAATGGAAATAGACCTGTAAATTAATAATATGGTTAGTGAAATTATCAAAAATTTATCCTTGATAAGGCATACTTCTTTAAAATGTATATCTAATGATCGGTAAAGTTGTTATAATTTATAATAAATTTACCAACATGTACATAAAAATATGTAATGAGATGTTGAAAAAGGCAATACTTTTTCATTAATTATGTAAAGTTTAAGAATGTTCAGAAAATACCATTGTTACCGTCTTTAGCCACAGCAGCGAGTATGCACCTGTTAAAACGAGTTTTGCAAAATGTCCCATCCACATATATAACTGGTCGACAATATTGAAAGCCAACTATACAAGCATGTGGTGCAATGAAAATTCTTTTAAATCTCAGAGTTACATCGTCAACTTCAAGTTGTACTATGCTGTTTGGGTTGGTACGTGAAAAGGCATCAGCATACCATCTAAGTTTTGCATAAGAATCTCCTTCTTGACCAAATGCTTCATTCATTGCTACTTTCTTCCCCTCATAAGTGTAGTAATATGGAAGTTGGACCGCGTAATCTTTCAAGAAATCTTTCTTCAGACTTGCTGTGGAACGATCTGGGCTTCTTGTAACCTCATCTAAAATAAGTTTCCCAATAAATGAACTGTTTATTTTTGGTTTCTTGCTCTTATTAATGAAATCTTCACAGTCATGTTTCATTTCCATGTCTTTCAAAATAAACATAGGTTCGCATTTCAATGGCGCACATCCATGTACTCTCCATTTGCAATCTTCAACAGAACATACAACAGTTACCCGCTTCGAATCATTTTTAATAAATTTAAAATCATGCCCAGTATTTATACTATATTGCCGGAGAGCAAATCGAAAGGCTTTAGCACCCCCGGGAAATAATTGACCAGGTTCAGTAAACATTTTATCCCAACCATCCGATTTTAGTATCGTCTTCTTGCTTTGAATTGATGAATCTGTTTGAATCTCCATCTGTGGTGTCAAACATAATAACATTAATTGATATTGATTTAATATTTAAGCATATATTTTAATACAGACCAATTGTTCAAATACGTAAACAATGTAAGAAGTACAAAACAAATTACGTACTTTATAGGTATGTATGAGATTAGAAATGTTGTGTTAAAAAGTACATATAATTTGCAGTAAGTAAAACTTTAATTTATGCCTATTACAAATTTCTTTATAACACATTAGTACAAGTATGTATAATTTGTAATAAATTTTAAATATGTTTAGATATTTTTCAACAACATAATATTGTAAAAGTAAAAGGTATGTAGAATAAAGTATACATAATGTATATTACACTACAAATCTTTTACTTACGGTTCTGAGATCACATACTGGAATCTAATATCCATCATTAACTGTACTATCAGTTCAATATGATCTGAGGGTAATCAAAGATCTTAAACATCTTGATAATTGAATGAAAACATCAGATCTAGATTACATGGACTCAATAAAAATGAAACAGAAATATCAAATACATGTAAGAACACTTTAGATATAGAAGATTACAGCAAAACAGATTCAGAGTAAATGAAATGGAAAAGAAGAAAAGAAAGACAAAAATCAAGATTTGATTTTTTCAAATCTTCTATATGAATCGTTAACCTATAAAGCAATAGAGATAAGATTTTAAACCTGATTACTTGTGGCTAGAATAAAGAGATAAACAGTAAAAAACCTAAATAACAATGGAGGTTTTGATGAAAGCTCTTGATTGAATACTAATCAATAGAGTTTTTTACAGCTGGTGGTGAGTTTAATGTATGTTTAATGAAGATTTCGTTTTTAGAGAGAGAGAGGGAAAGTTACTGGATTTCGGTTACGGAATATTATCAACATAGTAGTTAGTTACAAATCAAACGTGATTGGAGAGAGAAAGTTGAGATAAATATGGAGAAAATATCTATAACAGTTTAGAATGTAAATCACGTTTAGATATTAAAGAAGAATAATATAGGTATTAAAGATATAATATGTATTATATGGATTTGTGTTTTCTCTCTAGATGAGACCAAAAGGACTAGATATCCATTTAAATTATTATTTAGGTTTTGAAATCCTTTTTAGGATTATAGAGGACTAAATCTCCTATTAGGACCCTATTTTTGGTCTATAAACTCAAAAATTATTAATGGAAATACTTATGTTATAATCAATCAGGACATGAAAATCAAAAACTTGCTTTTGTAATCTTATTAGAGGTGGTTCTTCATTTCCGTTTACACCTAATATTGGTTCACAATAGGACAGGTCGACACGAAAATAACACGACCCAACCCGTTTAGAGGCAAAATTGAAACACAACTCATTTAGTAACAAAAATCATTTAGTAAAAGTACAACTTTACTCTCGAAATGAAATTTCTCGCATAAATCAACGTGGAAAATATTTTTGAAAATTTCTGAAAAAAACTCAGTTTGCTCTCAACAATTCTATAAATTTCTGAACAAATTTGTTTTTGTTCAGAAATGTTTTGCATTTGACAAACACATTGACTCACATTAACATTTACGCTAAACTATTTTTGATTTGTCCTGTGAAAAAAGAAATGTTTTCCGCATTTTTTGTTATGCTTTTGACATAAACATGTAGATTAGTGCATTTTTTTAATTTGTCTTTTCCAGAAATTAAAATGTTATGCATATTATCTTTCGTATTTGACAAACTCATTAACGTAAAAATAATATTTTGGCTAATGCATTATATATGTTGTTAAGAACATAATTATATGTGTTGTCTTTGTAACAACACGATTATATATGTTGTCAACAATTTATAACAACATATCTATATATATTGTAAACATAGAAGGGTGAAAAGGAAATTATGGAGAAATATGACTGTCTTGATAACAATACAATTATATGTGTTTTTAACAGTTTAAAAAGTGTTTACAAAATGAGTTATTTTTACATTAATTTTTTCGGGTGCGTCTTTTTTCCTATTTAGACCCAGATTTGGGATTTTCATGCATTCTTTACAGATATTTTATACTTCTTTGGTGGTTGAGAACTCATATACATTGGTGGGAATTATATCCATGAGCCCGATCCCGCCCACGGGCACCCAAGCCCAACGAGGACCATGGACGACCGCGCCCGTCTTGGGCACAACCCGCCCGACCCGCCAAGTTTTTGTGGGCGGATATGGGTTAAAACCTCTACCCGCAGACCCGCCCATGTCCTCACTGAAAGATATAGTCCTTCGGTCTGAAGGAGATGTCCTTCTGAAAGAGTGTCCTTCGACCAAGATTGCAATGCGTACAATCCGTCAGTTAGGATGACGATGACTTTATTTGGAAAATCATCTAGTCTGGTCCAATTAGGGTTCGTAATGCTTAGCTAGAAGCAGCTTACGATCGTCGAATCACTTTGGTAATCCGCGCCTAACATAAATTGGATCCTACAACGGGTTACACCAAAAAGTGGTAGCTTGATCGGAGACAGTTGACTAGTGGGAGCTTGCCTATAGATGGATATGATCCAATCTGATAGTGCTCAAAAGATAGAAAGAATCGGGCTCGAAAGAGGAGACCGGAAAGTGCAAAACCCACTGGGTGGGTGCCCAGATCATACCCGGTTAGGGGCAGCCCCTAACCGGCCATATGATAGTAATGGGTCGGGCATATCAAGCCCATAGTGGGCTGATATGGCCAGCCATAACACTTATTAAAGGGGAAACCCTAATTTCCCTTAAAAGGGTTTTTAGGGAAATTCGGGTGTTTAATTTTTCTAGGACTCTTATTGAAATCTTATTGACATGGGATTCCTATTAGGGTTTCTCTATATAAGGGTCATTAGAGAACAGATAAGATTGCTGGATTTTTCTCTGGAGAAAACTTCATCTCTCTCACAATATACAGCTTATGGAGAGAGAGTTTTAGAGAAAAAGCTCCCAATCTATCTAATGGAGTCAAAAGAAGAATAGTTCTTCTTCTCAACCTTCAATGGAGTTCTAGCGGACAACAAAGAAGGGAGATCAAGTTATTTACTCGGGTGTCTCAAGTAGAGGAGCTACATATGAAGCTCTCATCTTCTTCGGGATAAAGTTAATGGATTCTAGTTCGTGGAAAAGCGCATCCAGGTATTCTTCTTTCTATTTCTAGTTCATGCATATGATCTTGGTTAATTAGTGTTAATCATATGATGATTGAGATTCTGCTTACAACACTAGTTAGATGATTGTTAGTATTAGATACGTACAATGGTTATTAAAAAACCCCAAAATCCAATAGTGGCATCACGAGCCGTTTGCATGTAACTAGTTTTGACTCAAACAAATTAGATTCAGACTTGATTTATTAGATAGATTAGTTTGAATATATATTCAGACACGTTCTTGAATAGTTTGAATAAGATTCGGACATGTTCTTGAATAGTTTGAATAAGATTCGGACATGTTCTTGATTAATTTGAATAGAGATTCGGACGAAATTTTGATTAGTTTGAAAAGTTTTAAAACAGTTTCAAACATATATTTGGAAAGGGTTTTCGAAAACAGATCTAACAGATAAAAAATTTTGGAAATCGGATTTCAAAATCATGAAGTTTTGATGTTGAATTCATCAAAACAGCAGTTTTCATAAAGAAAACAGTAGGTTGGACAAGGAAGAAGAGGTTCGGAATGGCAGTTTTCCAAACTGCATGTTCTGTCCGGCCAGGACGCGTCTGTCCGGTAACGCACGTCTCGGGAAGCTTCCCGAGACGCGGGAATCTCGAACCAGGATGGGATCCCAGTCCAAGTACAACTGGGAATCCCAGCGCGTCTAGGACGCGACTGGAATCCCAGTCCGTCTTGGTCTAGGACCGAGACATGGACTCGAGAGTCCAGACGCGTCTGGATCGTCTCGAATATCTCGGACCAAGTAGTCCGAGATAAACTCCACCGAGAGATGGTCAGATGCGTCTAGGACGCGTTTAATCCATCAAGACTCGTCAGGGATGCGTCTCATGGTATCAAGACGCGTCTGTGGAACAGAGACGCGTCCTAGACGCATCCGTGGGCCAAAATTGGGCTAACGCGAGACTGACCCATGGGTATTTGACCAAGTTTGACTTGGATCTTTTGGTTTGACTCGGGCTCTTCATGGGCCTCGACTCGAGTGGGAGTTTTCCAATCTTCTTCGACTCCAACTAGATTTTTCAGAAATCGACCCGGGCCATCCGAGGGCCCAAACAGAGTTTTCCTTGAATTGATTATAGAAATCTTTATGGAAGAAACGGAACGTGCCATTAGTTTATATTTTACGAAAATTAACTTAGAAGCATGTTAGACATAGATATGTCACAATTTCCCACAAATAGAAAACCTAGAAACGAATCTAGGATACATACTTTATTTTATGATTGTCATATTTTGTATGTATATGTTTGTGAACGCGTAGAACAGTATTGCCTTTAGATAAGTAATCGACTCTTGTTTCTAAGCACATAGGAGTATGTGCCCGAATAATACTTAGAGTATAGGGTCGTAGAATCTATTGATGAACCGATCGAAGAGATCATGGTTCAAGTGAGAGTAATCAATGGAGGTTCAAGGACGTAAATCCATAAGAACCGTAGGCGAACAAGAGGTAACCTAAAAGATTAGAACTTTTAGGGACTATACTTGGAACTAAGTAATTCCTTACGCAAACTCACATAAACTTTACGTGATAAGTCACGAATAGTTATGATAGAGTTCACAGTAACGCAAACTTGATAAATTACGTAAAAGTCCCCAAAAAGAATTTTGAGAAAAGCCTACCCAGATTAAGACACCTACTGCGCCCTTGTTCATCGATGGTGGGTCTGCCTCCGCAGGGTACCAACTTGTACCTCGGGACAGAACAATGTTGTATTGGCTAAGGCACTCCTCCTTTGAAGTATAGAGAAGACTTGTCAAAGATGGCTTTTGGTCCAGAGAAGGTTGCATATTGTTCCATTAACTGTAAAATATCTTATAGACTTTTAAGATTAGCTTGGCCGAAGATGATCAAGTCGTCCGCAAATAATAAATTTGTAATGATAAGACTGACTTGATTGATATTATACCCTATAAAGATGTTATGATGAGCATAATGAGAAATTAAGAGAGAGAGAGACGAGGAGGTTAGGATGAATAGGTAGAGTGATAACGGGCACCCTTGCCTAAGGCCTCTAGAGGCTGTAAAATCCCCCACCAATTTCCCATTTACTTGAATTTTGAACTTAGAGGTGGTAATATAACACATGATTAAACTAAGTATAGTACCATTTAAACCGTAGGTTGCAAGGACTGTCTGAAGGAAATTCCAATTCACTCTATAGTATGCCTTGGACATGCCCATTTTTAGTGAAAAAGCTCATTTTTTGGCCTTAGAAAGGTGCATAGAGTGGAGGAGTTCCTGAGTCACTATAATATTATCCATAATTTGCCGACCGGGCATAAAAGCATTTTGAGTCCACATGATACTATCCCCAAGGTAAGGTCGAATTCGATTTGCAATAAGTTTCGTGATGAATTTATACACTGAATTGCAAAGGAAAATCAGCCTGAAATCTGAGGCCTTACTTGGATTCCTAATCTTGGGAATTAAAGCGATAGTCGTCGAATTTAAAGATGGAACAAAATCACCTGATTGAAAAGTTTCCTGGATGAATATGATCAACTCCTCTCCTATTACGTCCCAATTATGTTAAAAAGAAACACGGTAAGCCATTCGGTCCCGAACTTTAGATGAACCCATCTCCATGACGACATCTTTAATTTCCTCGGCCATAGAAACTCTAGAGACGTGGTCCTGTGCTTCAGTCGAGAATACCTTATATGCACTAAGTATCTCAGTCGCTGGTGGATTAACCTGTTCTGCCTGAAATAAATTCTGAAAATAATCTGTTAGTTCCTTTGTAATTCCTTCTTCATTTGATGTTGCGTGTCCCGAACTAAGAGTGAGTTGGTGAATTTTATTCTTCTGGCGTCTTGTTGACATGGATAAATAGAAAGCCTTGGTATTTATGTCCCCGTTTTTGACTCACTTCGATTTTACCCTATGTTCTTGACTTTTGAATCTCTCCAAATGTAAAATTTGTTCCTAAATATTACTTTCTATCTGAAGAGTCTCATCTGTAGGGTCCAGGGTTTGTATATCTTCCAACTGTTTTTTCAAAATAGACCATCTGTTTTTCAATACTCCAAAAGCACGCTTGCTCCATTGTTGTATTGAGTCTTTGACCACTTGTAGTTTTTCATTGAACTGTCCTACACTGTTTTCCCATTTGTCTAGGAAGATTGTTCGGTGATCCTCATGTTTCGTCTAAAACACTTTGAATTTAGAAATTGTTCTCATAACGTTTCCCTGGACCATAAGTTTATGTGATGTAGGAGCTAGCATGGTCACTGTTATACCGTGGCAAATGGAAAACTCCAGGCTTTGGGAAGCATAATAACCAAGAAGCATCACATAAGACCTTGTCTAGTCTTTCCCTTGTTAGGTGGTGTAACGCTTTACAGTTCGTCCACGTGTATCCTGTGCCATTAAACCCGAAATCCAATAGGTTTTGCTTACCGAATGAAATTCTGAAAATGTGACGAAAACGGTATATTAGTGGAACCTCCCCATTTGTCATTTCTAGAACTCATTGCATTTAGGTCTCCAATACAACAGTGGGGATTAGTCAAATTACGGATCTTTTAGAGGAGAGTAGTCCAAAAAGGTAGTCCAAAAAGGAGATGTCCTTCGACCAAGATGGCAATGCGAGCAACATGTCGGCTAGGACAATTGATGAAGAAGATCATCAAGTCCGATTGATTTAGGGGTCGTAGCGTTTAGCTAGAAACCAACTACGATCGTCGAATTACGAAGTAATTCGCGGCTAACTTCGATCGGATCCTACATCGGGTTACACATAAGAATGGGTATTTAATCGGATGATATGACTAGTGGGAGTGGGATATAACATTGGGAATGTCCCATAAACATATCTCACAGGCCTAAATAGAATTTGGGCAAAAGATAGCAAAAAGGCCCGAAATAAGGGTTTTGGGCCTAGGCCGATTCGGGCACTTTTAGGGCTCGGATTGGGCTGATTTTGGAGGGACGTTTCCTTATGTTATGAACATTAAATTTACCAATTTTGGATGGGTTTGGACGTCATCTCCTTAGGTAATTGAGAAAATATCAACTAGTTGCTATTTTCGACTATTTCCCTAAATCTTATTCTAAAGGGTGTTTTAGGAAACCTAAAAGGAGGTGGATTCTTATTAGGGTTCTATATAAACACTCTTAGGGCAGAGAATAAGGTGTGGAATTTCTCTCTAAGCTTTCTTACTCTACCACATCAAGTAGAGAGGAGAAAGTGAGCTAATTCCCAAGCTATCTTCTAGTCAAGCAAGAAGGTCTTCATATTATCAAACCACCATTGGAGTGCTAGCGAGCTTTCAAGGAGGGAGATTAAATACACTATTCGGTGTCCCAAGTAGAGGAGCTACGTTTGAAGCTCTTGGTCTTCTTTAATCTATACAACTAGTTCGAGGGAAATAGCGATTAAGGTAATCTACTATCTTCTTATTGGTTAATTACTAGTTTTGCATGATGATCTTGGGGATACTAGTGTTAGACATTAGATGTGTTATCCGCTATAAACACTAGTATAAGGGTATAATTCTCTACAGTGGCGTCAGAGCCTCTTGTAATTAACTAGTTTTTGCTAAGAATCGAACTAATTGATATTTGATATGCTTGATAGTTTGATAGATTGAGTTTATAAAGTATTTTAAAAGTACTTCAAACTCATAATTTGATTACAATGAATGTGATTCAACTAGTTTTTCAAATTAAAATCAAAATTAATGATGATTGAAAGTATTTCAAAACATTGAATTTCATTGATTTTGAGTTAGTTTTCAAAATTGTTCTTGAAAAAGTTTCAAAAACCTAGAATTTTGATCCAAAATTGTTTGATTAAAAGAGTTGTTTTTGAGTTTTAGGAAACTCCCAAAAACAAAAATTTGGAATTTAGAAGTATTCTAAAAGAATTGTTTTTGAGTTTTAAGAAACTCCCAAAAACAAAGTTTGGAAATTTTAAAAATTTCTAAAAGTTTTGAAAAATTTTGGAAGTGTTCTAAAAGGATTTCAAAATTTAGAAAATGTTTAAAATTTGGAAGTTAGCAAATAGAGATTTGCAAAAAAAAAAAAAGGAAACTAGGGTTTTGGAAACCCTAGTGTCCGGGCAGGAAGCTTCCTGGCCGGACAGAAGCTGTTGGTCGCGTCCACTGGATGCGTCCAGAGCAGCTGCTGAGACGCGTCCAGGAGACGCGTCCAGCAACTGCGACCAGAATGCTACTAGACGCGTCTTAGAGACGCGTCCAGAGACGCGTCCAGGTCGAGTCTAGTACTCGACCACCAGCTGTGATGGAAGCATCTGGACGCGTCTTGGAGACGCGTCCAGAGCAGCTAGGACGCGACCAGAAGCTGCACTGGTAGCTTCCTGGACGCATCTAGGATGCGTCCAGAGCTCTCGACCAGACGCGTCTTGGAGATGCTCTGGGAGGTTCTGGGTGTCTCGGACTAGGTCCGAGACACCTAGTGCTGGTCCGGTCCAGCACCAGACGCGTCTGGTACATGGACTAGCGTCCTGGCTCCGGTCAGGACGAGACCAGGCCTTGATAGGCCTCGGCCAGGACATGCCGGCCCTATGGGCCGTGCTATGTCCGGACCTTGTCCAAGCCCTTTTGTGGGCTTGGGCCGGGACTTGTCCCGGGCTTTTTCGAGGCTTTTCGGACCACGAATAGGGACCATCATTCGAGTGGGAGTTTTTGCCAAATTTTCTTCCGATTCTAACCAAATAATTCTAAAATAAATCCGGGCCATCCAGAAGGCCAAAAACGGATTTCTCTTTATATTGATTTATGAAATCATTACGAATCGAACCAATATTTTTCCGAAATAGACCCAGGCTTTCAAAACCCAAAAATGGAGTTTTTCTTGAAGTTGACTTTAGAAATCAGAAAAGATAAAACTGGAACGCACCATTGGTCGAATTCTTCGAATTTAGACTTAGGTTCGTAATGTGACATGTGATGTCGACAAAGTGTCTCCCAAGATAATCATGCTTATATAATTCTTAGCCTTAATATATTATATGAATGCATGTGATGTGAATGCGGGAAACTAGTATGGCCATAGATTTATTTCTATATTCTTGTTTTAAGCACTGATGGGTGCATATTTGTAATTAATTTTAATTTCAAGTTTATACGATCTGCGAATCGTTAAAGTCTTGTAATTAGAGTTTAGGGTCTATGAGTCCATTGAAGAAACTCAAAGAAGGAATCCAAAGGCGAGCGGGAGAAATCAATGGAGGTTCAAAGATGGAGATCTAGACGAACCAAAAGGCGAAACAAGAAGCAAACCAAAGGAGATTAGATCTTCTAGGTTAGGGGCCATACTAGGATCCATGTCTGCTTGATTTATTTTCTTGCGCGCATTTACTTACTTATTTACGCTTTATGTTGTGGATGTTAGTTAGGATAAATAGTTCACTATAACAAACGCCAGACTAGCGTAAAAGTCCCCAAAAACGTAATCTTGAGTAATCGCCTATCCAGATTAAGACACTCGTTGCGCCCTTTGTTCGAGGAAGGTGGGTCGGCCTTCGCATAGTACCTCCTCTAACTTGGGACAATGCGGGTAGGTCTATAGAAGAGGCCTACACGTCTAAATGGTTCTACTCAACGAGATCAGCAAGAGAGTCTTGGATACTCGAGGCAAAAGGATAGATTAGTCATTGATTAATGAAATCTATCAACCAAGAGTCTCAAGGTATGATCAGTGAAGTATTTCACTCACCCGGAACGACGAAGTCAAAGGGTAGGGCCTTCGTCCGCCTTACTCCGAAGAACTGGGATCTTGGAATCACTTATTCAATCGGGGACGGGTTTTTATTGAATAACGTGGGAAAACTAAGTTTTTCAAAATGATAACGAGTTTTAAAACTTTGCCATTTCTTTTATGTAGTTTATGATGACACAAAGAAACGAGTTCAACTTTAAATCACACCTAAGGGAGGTGTTGAACCACTTCCTAGAATGGAAGAATGAATCCGAGAATAGTTCTCAGATTCAAAAGGAAGGTCACTAGAATACCCAATCCCAATGTTGACTCGTACAAGAGAAGGTCAAAAGCCATTTGCAAGCAATCGTATAACATTCTCTTTGGAAGAGTAATGGATGCTAGCATAACCATTAAGACAAACTGAGGAAGAAATTCCTACATAAGTCATAAATGGAGAGGTACGAGACCTCCAAGGCAATCTGAAATTCATCCTAAGGGAAGACAATAGAATACATCTATCACCCAATTCAATATCGATTGAACAAAGATAGATAAAGACCTTAGATGAGTCACTCAGGTTGTTACGAACAAACTGAGCAGAACATACGGGAATATCCAGTCTAAGAAAGGTTCTTGAGATTTGGTATAAAGAATCTAAGAAAGAGCTCTTGAGATTCAAAAGGGCAAAGGATCAGTCAAGTGAGATAAACATTTGATCAAAGAAAAGCAGTTGTCGAGTACATGATCAAGAGTATTCCTCATTACTGTGAATGTTTCCAAACAATGGTTAGACCATATAAAAGGAAACTACCTTTAGCACCTGGAGGACAAAAGGAATGGAATTATGAATTCCGGTTCCGTATCCTTGTTAACAAAGTTAAAAACAAGTATCGTAAAATTCCTTCATCAGGTATTTAAGACCAGATGAGCGGCTCAGTGGGAGCTTAAGGGAATTACATACTTCACTAAAAGAAGTAAAGATCCAAGAGGGAGCAGAAGCAGTAATGCTAGGGATGCTGAAAGGGATCAAAGTCTTCTTTTAGACACTGATCTAGCTTAGAACTTAATAGTGATTATTTTGTTCTTCTAAAAACATTTGATGTTTTAAACCAATGGTAATTTAACTAAAGGTTAATATTGATAATGGTTGATATCAAGAGATTCAAACTCACTAACTTCAGCATTGTCGGTTAGGTCTTAAGGACTAATTGACAAAGTCACCTTTTCAAAAGGGCATAGAGACTAGTAATCTATTAGGACTCATACAGTGTTATGCAGACCTATAAGTTTACTTGCAGAAGCTAATGAGAGAGACTTCAACACGTACTCTGACAAACTTCATGAAGTATGGAAACATACAAATCATAAAGTGTTAGTCGGAATGTTTGAAAGGTTCAAACAAAGTACAAACCGAAGTAAAGAATCACCTTGACAAAGACAGTTTAAGCCATCCGGTTAGATTGGAATGGTGAAAACTTGAGTCAAACACTTGATAACCATCAAAGGAGTTGAGAAACGGTTCACAACTCGCTCCATGGAATACATCTGAGGGATGGTGGATTCAGTGGGAGTAATCGAGCACTGCTATGCATGATTCGATCAATGATGGGTTTAAGCCAGTCTTCCGAATATTTTGGGATATATTCTAGAAAAGATTGTTTTCACACTTACCAAAGTCCGTCTAACAGCTAAGCTTGTAAAAGCGTTACAAAAATTAGTTAAAGTCTGACGCAATTTCTTTAGAAGAAATTTGGGCTTTTTCCACAAGCAATCAAGAGAACAAAGTGTTTGTTGGTCATGATAGTATTCTTATAGTAATTAGCACACCTAGTAGTCTAGGAGAAAAGTACTAATTATTACAAGAATAAGTGGGAGAAAAGTACAAGTCGATTTAATTCGATCATGAGAAAAATCATGAAGAGTCATGAAGAACAATCATGAAACTTGTACAAGACGATTAAATTCGACCAAGAGCAACAAACTGCGGCTCCTCAGAAAAGGAAAGGTTAAAGATATGATCTTATAAGCCCACCGCCCAAAAGTGAATGTCATTCGCAGGAGAACTCTCAAAGCAAGTGAAAGTGTCTCTAAAGGAATATCTCAAAGTAGTTGAGAAACTTCCAAATTGTTGTTCACAAGCCCTGAAAGGTCAAAATAAAATCTTAAAAACTCAGAAAATAAAGGTTATTTCTGAAGAGATAAAAGACCTGCGCAGAAACGGAAACTGACTCTAGATTTTGGCTAGAAGCCAAAATCATCGTGGAATCCATATCTCGTCAAGACATGAAGCTTGATAATTTAAGTCAACAGAAGACCTAAATTGGTTTTCCAAAGTAGAAAACTGAGAAGGATGGAAACAGTCATGTTTCCCGAAACTAGACAAGAAGAATAAGATTCTTCCAATCAAGTTATGTCCATAGGCATGCTTCAGAAATCTATCGACGGATTAAAAGCACGCAAGAGTTAGAATCTTCGATTCAAAAAGGCAATCAAAGAAGTTTGATTCCTGAGGAATGAAGAAAATCTTGAATCACGAGTTTCAAGAAGGTAAGTAGAAGAAACAAACCTTCCGCGTCCGTATGCTGAGTACATACAAAAGATTGAGTACAACATAAGATGTTGTGTAACAGTGAACACACTGACTCAATAAAAGGACCACACACAAGGATGAAATGCCATTTTGGGCATCTGAAGATCTATAAGCATAGATCAAAAGGATGATAGGATTGGAGAGACTCAGTACGCTGAGATGCTTGAGATCTGAAACAGAAAATCTAAGACTCGGAAAGTCTAAAAGAATTTCGACCCAAAACTCATGACTAAGAGCGTTGCTAAATCGGAGTTTGAAAAGACACCGATGTAGCAAACAAGCATGAGAGAGAGATTTATGTTCGAATACATAAAGTCAATCATATTGGATATGATTAGCATTTGAATATCCAAATTCGGATTTAAAAACCGAAACACTACTTAGAAACATCCTAGAAGGCTAAAGGATGAAGTAGTACAAAAGTTGAACATGTCATCGTAGCAAACTTCCAGACATGGAAGGAAAGTAGGCTAAAAGTGTTTTAAGCCGGGAACTGTTGTAAATACTACATAAAGCATTAAAAGCCTTAACTCTAGTAAAAGTTACTAGGAATTATCAAGGTTGAAGATAACGGTCTTCAAATTAATTGATAATTAGCAAAGTTTAAACGTATTACATCCGTAGTCAAACTAAACTGTCACCTAAGACAAAGTATGAGAGTCATGCACGAGTCTAAGGCATGAGGTATAATTTTAAACCTCGACAAGTAATGGGTAAAAAGAGTTTTACGGAAGAGGCTCAGATTTACAACTCTCGCTATCAGAAGTAATAGAGTTATTTCACCAGTCGTCTAAATTTGGTTTAGTGTTTAAACGACAGTCCATTGATGATAAAACATTCCGAATAGGTTTGTCAGATACGTGATCTGATGAATGAAACCCTATTAAGTGAACTTGGAATATTTATTATCAAATCCCTGGTCCAGGTCATTGCATGGACAACAATGACTCACGAAGACTGGCACGGGAGTCGATGGGATAGCGCAGTTTCATGGGCTATAGGAATAGTATATTCTATTCGACTACGTGGGTGTGTAAAAGGTTTATACACTGGATAACCCTCAAATGAGAAGTACATCACTCGTGATGAACGTCAATACTTTTCATAAAGACAATTGGAGAGATTCCTCAAAACATGAATGCTCCACTCATCTTATGAAAGGAATGTCCGACTTTGGTTCCGTCAAACGCCGCGCCGTAAAAGGAGGTTATAAAGACGGATACTGGGAAGGACAGGATAGACATGAAGTTAAGTGGGAGCGCAAGAATGGATTGTGTCAACCTAATCACATTAGGTACAAAGTGTCTCAAGGCCACTTGATGAGTAGCAACTGAAAATGCGTGCCCTCGCTCAAACGGATTAGGAGTTAATCGTTTGTATTTTACAGTTGTACTCGGATATCAAGAAAGTCTGAATGACGTGACGTATCAGATGGGATACTAAATTGACACGGGAATCGAGGCATTGAACTTGTTCTAAGTCCAAGTGGGAGTCTAAAGAAGTTGAAGGAGATGTCCTTCGACCAAGATGGCAATGCGAGCAATATGTCGGCTAGGACAATTGATGAAGAAGATCATCAAGTCCGATTGATTTAGGGGTCGTAGCGTTTAGCTAGAAACCAACTACGATCGTCGAATTACGAAGTAATTCGCGGCTAACTTCGATCGGATCCTACATCGGGTTACACATAAGAATGGGTATTTAATCGGATGATATGACTAGTGGGAGTGTGATATAACATTGGGAATGTCCCATAAACATATCTCACAGGCCTAAATAGAATTTGGGCAAAAGATAGCAAAAAGGCCCGAAATAAGGGTTTTGGGCCTAGGCCGATTCGGGCACTTTTAGGGCTCGGATTGGGCTGATTTTTGGAGGGACGTTTCCTTATGTTATGAACATTAAATTTGCCAATTTTTTCTGGGTTTGGACGTCATATCCTTAGGTAATTGAGAAAATATCAACTAGTTACTATTTTCGACTATTTCCCTAAATCTTATTCTAACGGGTGTTTTAGGAAACATAAAAGGAGGTGGATTCTTATTAGAGTTCTATATAAACACTCTTAGGGCAGAGAATAAGGTGTGAAATTTCTCTCTAAGCTTTCTTACTCTACCACATCAAGTAGAGAGGAGAAAGTGAGCTAATTCCC
>BEHA01000777.1:139456-152481 GCA_002897215.1 Eschscholzia californica subsp. californica
CGATCTGGTCTCTTCACGAAAAGACCTTCAAAGGTCTGCTCGTGAACAGACCAGATCGGTCTGTTCACGGCTCCCGCGAAGGGAAACCCCCTTCGCCGGAGTTCTTAGAGAGAGATGAGAGAAATTTTTTTTTTTTTTTTAAGGTCGCCGGCCGGAAAATTTTCCGGCCGGCGACTTCAATCGAAGAAAATGAAGGTGAGTTAGAGAGAGAGAGGGGTGAGTTGGAGAGAGAGAGAGGTGAGTTGGAAAGAGAGGTGAGTTGGAAAGAGAGGTGAGTTGGAAAGAGAGGTGATGTGGAGAGAGAGAGTTGACATGGAGAGAGATGTGTGGTGGAGAGGGAAATGAGGTGTAATTAAGATTTTATTTTTAATTTTGAAAAAGGATTTAAATGAAGGGTAGTTAGGACAATTACATCAAATAAGGGGGCCATATTTGAATTTACAGAATTTTGGGGGCCATATTTGAAGCTGGTCACAAAGTAGTGGGCCATATAGGAATTAACTCTAAAAGAAACAAAAGAATATTTATAGCAATGGTACAACTGAAATACTAGTAAGTTTGTTAAAAATTTGGGGTAAAAACGAACTGCCGAAAGTAATTGGAGCCAAACTGAAAAGGTCATGTAAAATTAAGGGTCGAAATGACCAATTGATCATCCGATTATTACTTGACACCAGTGCACTTGGAGTGTATTCTTTATGGTGTACTTAACTCTTTTTTTTTTTTTTTTGTTAAGGATTATGGTGTATTTAACTCGTAAAATTAACTTTTTAGTTTAATGGTAACATATTTTCCATAAATGGAAATACTTATGTTATAATCAATCAGGACATGAAAATCAAAAACTTGCTTTTGTAATCTTATTAGAGGTGGTTCTTCATTTCCGTTTACACCTAATATTGGTTCAAAATAGGACAGGTCGACACGAAAATAACACGACCCAACCCGTTTAGAGGCAAAATTGAAACACAACTCGTTTAGTAACAAAAATCATTTAGTAAAAGTACAACTTTACTTTCGAAATGAAATTTCCCGCATAAATCAACGTGGAAAATATTTTTGAAAATTTCTGAAAAAATCTCAGTTTGCTCTCAACAATTCTATAAATTTCTAAACCAATTCGTTTTTGTTCAGAAATGTTTTGCATTTCTTCTTTTACATTTGACAAACACATTGACTCACATTAACATTTATGCTAAACTATTTTCGATTTGTCCTGTGAAAAAATAAATGTTTTCCGCACTTTTTGTTATGCTTTTGACATAAACATGTAGATTAGTGCATTTTTTTAATTTGTCTTTTGCAGAAATTAAAATGTTATGCATATTATCTTTCGTATTTGACAAACTCATTAACGTAAAAATAATATTTTGGCTAATGCATTATATATGTTGTTAAGAACATAATTATATGTGTTGTTTTTGTAACAACAAGATTATATATGTTGTCAACAATTTATAACAACATATCTATATATATTGTAAACATAGAAGGGTGAAAAGGAAATTATGGAGAAATAGGACTGTCTTGATAACAATACAATTATATGTGTTTTTAACAGTTTAAAAAGTGTTTACAAAATGAGTTATTTTTACATTAATTTTATCGGGTGCGTCTTTTTTCCTATTTAGACCCAGATTTGGGATTTTCATGCATTCTTTACAGATATTTTATACTTCTTTGGTGGTTGAGAACTCATATACATTGGTGGGAATTATATCCATGAGCCCTATCCCGCCCACGGGCACCCTAGCCCAATGAGGACCATGGACGACCGCGCCCGTCTCGGGCACAACCCGCCAAGTTTTTTTGGGCGGATATGGGTTAAAACCTCTACCCGCACACCCGCCCATGTCCTCACTGAAGGATATAGTCCTTCGGTCTGAAGGAGATGTCCTTCTGAAGGAGTGTCTTTCGACCAAGATTGCAATGCGTACAATCTGTCAGTTAGGATGACGATGACTTTATCCGGAGGATCATTTAGTCCGGTCCAATTAGGGGTCGTAATGCTTAGCTAGAAGCCGCTTACGATCGTCGAATCACTTCGGTAATCCGCGGCTAACATAAATCGGATCCTACAACGGGTTACACCAAAAAGTGGTAGCTTGATCGGAGACAGTTGACTAGTGGGAGCTTGCCTATAGATGGATATGATCCAATCTGATAGTGCTCAAAAGATAGAAAGAATCGGGCTCGAAAGAAGAGACCGAAAAGTGCAAAACCCACTCGATGGGTGCCCAGATCATACCCGGTTAGAGGCAGCCCCTAACCGGCCATATGATAGTAATGGGGCGGGAATATGAAGCCCATAGTGGGCTGATATGGCCAGCCATAGCACTTATTAAAGGGAAAACCCTAATTTCCCTTAAAAGGGTTTTTAGGGAAATTCGGGTGTTTACTTTTTCTAGGACTCTTATTGAAATCTTATTGAAATGGGATTCCTATTAGGGTTTCTCTATATAAGGGTCATTAGAGAACAGATAAGATTACTGGATTTTTCTCTGGAGAAAACTTCATCTCTCTCACAATATACAGCTTATGGAGAGAGAGAGAGAGTTTTAGAGAAAAAACTCCCAATCTATCTAATGGAGTCAAAAGAAGAATTGTTCTTCTTCTCAACCTTAATGGTGTTCTAGTAGACAACAAAGAAGGGAGATCAAGTTATTTACTCGGGTGTCTCAAGTAGAGGAGCTACATATGAAGCTCTCATCTTCTTCGGGATAAAGTTAATGGATTCTAGTTCGTGGGAAAGCGCATCCAGGTATTCTTCTTTCTATTTCTAGTTCATTATTAGTTCATGCATATGATCCCGGTTAATTAGTGTTAATCATATGATGATTGAGATTCTGCTCACAACACTAGTTAGATGATTGTTAGTATTAGATACATACAATGGTTATTAGAAAACCCCAAAACCCAATAGTGGCATCACGAGCCGTTTGCATGTAACTAGTTTTGGCTAGAACGAATTAGATTCAGACTTGATTTATTAGATAGATTAGTTTGAATATAGATTCAGACACGTTCTTGAATAGTTTGAATAAGATTCGGACATGTTCTTGATTAGTTTGAATAGAGATTCGGACAAAATTTTGATTAGTTTGAAAAGTTTTAAAACAGTTTCAAACAGTTTCAAACATGTATTTGAAAGGGTTTCAATGCATAAAATAGTCAAAATTATATGTTTTTCGAAAGGGTTTTCGAAAACGGATCTAACGGATCAAAATTTTTAGAAATCGGATTTCAAAATCATGAAGTTTTGATGTTGAATTCATCAAAAACAGCAGTTTTCATGAAGAAAACAGTTGGTTGGACAAGGAATAAGAGGTTTGGAATGGCAGTTTCCCAAACTGCATGTTCTGTCCGGTACCGCACGTCTCGGGAAGCTTCCCGAGACGCGGGAATCTTGGACCGGGATGGGATCCCAGTCCGAGTACAACTGGGAATCCCAGTGCGTCTAGAACGCGACTGGAATCCCAGTCCGTCTTGGTCTAGGACCGAGACATGGACTCGAGAGTCCAGACGCGTCTGGCTCGTCTCGAATATCTCGGACCAAGTAGTCCGAGATAAACTCCACCGAGAGATGGTCAGATGCGTCTACGACGCGTTCAATCCATTAAGACGCGGCAGGGATGCGTCTCATGGTATCGAGACGCGTCTGTGGAACAGAGACGCGTCCTAGACGCATCCGTACTATCAGGACGCGTCTTGCCCGAGCCAGGACGCGTCTGGGCGGAGGGTCACAACATGTTATGAACATGTTGTCCCTTAGTCCGAGAGATACCCAACCATGTCCATGGGCCAAAATTGGGCTTACGCGAGACTGACCCATGAGTATTTGACCAAGTTTGACTTGGGTCTTTTGATTTGACTCGGGCTCTTCATGGGCCTCGACTCGAGTGGGAGTTTTCTAATCTTCTTCGATTCCAACTAGATTATTCCAATTCGACCCAGGCCACCCGAGGGCCCAAACGGAGTTTTCCTTGAATTGATTTTAGAAATCATTATGGAAGAAACAGAACGTGCCATTAGTTAATAATTTACGAAAATTAACTTAGAAGCATGTTAGACATAGATACGTCACAATTTCCACCAAATAGAAAACCTATAAACGAATCTAGGATACATACTTTATTTTATGATTGTCATATTTTGTATGTATATGTATGTGAATGCGTAGAACAATATTGCCTTTATATAAGTAATCGACTCTTGATTCTAAGCACATAGGAGTATGTGCCCGAATAATACTTAGAGTATAGGGTCGTAGAATCTATTGATGAACCGATCGATGAGATCATGGTTCAAGTGGGAGTAATCAATGGAGGTTCAAGGACGTAAATCCATAAGAACCGTAGGCGAACAAGAGGTAACCTAAAAGATTAGAACTTTTAGGGGCTATACTTGGAACTAAGTAATTCCTTACGCAAACTCACATAAACTTTACGTAATAAGTCACGAATGGTTATGATAGAGTTCAAAGTAACGCAAACTTGATAAAGTACGTAAAAGTCCCCATAAAGAATTTTGAGAAAAGCCTACCCAGATTAAGACACCTGCTGCGCCCTTGTTCGTCGATGGTGGGTCTGCCTCCGCAGGGTACCAACTTTTACCTCGGGACAGTACAGTGTTGTATTGGCTCTGGCACTCCTCCTTTGAAGTATAGAGAAGACTTGTCAAAGTTGACTTTTTGTCCTGAGAAGGTTGCATATTGTTCCATTAACTGTAAAATATCTTCTAGACTTTTAAGATTAGCTTGGCCGAAGATGATCAAGTCGTCCGCAAATAATAAATGTGTAATGCTAGGACTGACTTGATTGATATTATACCCTATAAAGATGTTATGATGAGCATAATGAGAAATTAAGAGAGAGAGAGACGGGAAGGTTAGGATGAATAGGTAGAGTGATAACGAGAACCCTTGCCTAAGGCCTCTAGAGGCTGTAAAATCCCCCACCAATTTCCCATTTACCTGAATTTTGAACTTAGAGGTGGTAATACAACACATGATTAAACTAAGTATAGTACCATTTAAACCAGAGGTTGCAAGGACTGTCTGAAGGAAATTCCAATTCAGTCTATAGTATGCCTTGGACATGCCCATTTTTAGTGAAAAAGGTCATTTTTTGGCCTTAGAAAGGTGCATAGAGTGGAGGAGTTCCTGAGTCACTATAATATTGTCCATAATTTGCCGACCGGGCATAAAAGTGTTTTGAGTCCACATGATACTATCCCCAAGGTAAGGTCGAATTCGATTTGCAATAAGTTTCGTGATGAATTTATACACTGAATTGCAAAGGAAATCAGCCTGAAATCTAAGGCCTTACTTGGATTCCTAATCTTGGAAATTAAAGCGATAGTCGTCGAATTTAAAGATGGAACAAAATCACCTTATGATCAACTCCTCTCTTATTACGTCCCAATTATGTTAAAAAGAAACACGGTAAGCCATTCGGTCCTGAACTTTAGATGAACCCATCTCCATGACGACATCTTTAATTTCCTCGGCCATAGGAACTCTAGAGACGTGGTCCTGTGCTTCAGTCGAGAATACCTTATATGCACTAAGTATCTCAGTCGCTGGTGGAATAACCTGTTCTGCCTGAAATAAATTCTGAAATTAATCTGTTAGTTCCTTTGTTATTCCTTCTTCATTTGATGTTGCGTGTCCCGAACTAAGAGTGAGTTGGTGAATTTTATTCTTCTGGCGTCTTGTTGACATGGATAAATAGAAAGCCTTGGTATTTATGTCCCCGTTGTGACCCACTTCGATTTTTCTCTCTGTTCTTGATTTTTGAATCTCTCCAAATGTAAAATTTGTTCCTAAATATTACTTTCTATCTGAAGAGTCTCATCTGTAGGGTCCAGGGTTTGTATATCTTCCAACCGTTTTTTCAAAATAGACCGTCTGTTTTTCAATACTCCAAAAGCACGCTTGCTCCATTGTTGTATTGAGTCTTTGCCCACTTGCAGTTTTTCATTGAACTGTCCTACACTGTTTTCTCATTTGTCTAGGAAGATTGTTCGGTGATCCTCATGTTTCGTCCAAAACACTTCGAATTCAGAAATTGTTCTCATAACGTTTCCCTGGACCATAAGTTTATGTGATGTAGGAGCATGGTCACTGTTATACCGTGGCAAATGGAAAACTCCAGCCTTTGGGAAGCATAATAACCAAGAAGCATCACATAAGACCTTGTCTAGTCTTTCCCTTGTTAGGTGGTGTAACGCTTTACAGGTCGTCCACGTGTATCCTGTGCCATTAAACCCCAAATCCAATAGGTTTTGCTTACCGAATGAAATTCTGAAAATGTGACAAAAACGGTATATTAGTGGAACCTCCCCATTTGTCATTTCTAGAACTCATTGCATTTAGGTCTCCAATACAACAGTGGGGATTAGTCAAATTACGGATCTTTTAGAGGAGAGTAGTCCAAAAAAGGTAGTCTATCTTGCACTCGTGAGGTTGACATAGCATGCACAATAAGACGTATACAATTGGCCGAATACGAATTAACATTAACATCTAATTCATCAGTCCAATGCAATAACAAACCCCCATTGTTACCAGTAGAGGGAATATCAACATAGTTTTTAAGATTAAATTTATTGAAACAAGACAAGACATTATAATTAGATTAGAGTCTGACTAAAGCCGAACCAATCAATGGTTGTTTGGCTAGATCACCAGCCGAAGCCGAGCCGATCAAATTGTCAGCCGACTTCGTTCGGTCCAGTTTGGTTTGGTTCGATTGACTTCGGTTGGTCGGTCCGGCCGAACACAATAAACCAAATAAAACGTGAGAAAAATGAAATTATTGAAAATGATAATGTTTAACAATGTAATTCCAATCAAAACGTAAAGAGATAACGTATTAGGCACAAAATAACTAAAATCTTTCAACAACCATATATTTAAGTTCAATTGTCTTGTAACCGCCATAGACACATAAATAACTTAAAAAGATAAATTACATACACAAAGGTCAGGCAAGTATATAAAACTTGAATAGTGGTGTATTAGTTTGATGGGAGATTGGGAGCTTTGATGTTAAGACTTCACACCTTACAGGAGGCGGCAAGAAGAATAGTTGAAAACTATATTAAATTAGGTTAGATTTTAACCTTTTCACTTAAGGACAAAATAAATAGAAACTTATAATTCAAAGGAACTCTGTATTCTATTAAAGGTTTCAATCCGTGAATATTCCTTTCTAAATTTCCAATCCCTATTTATTATTTGGTTTTAACTTTTGAATACTTATTTTTAGTATTATATTATACAATATTTATATATATATATATGTATAATAAATATATGTAGTTTGGTCGGTTCGGTTTTGGCGATTTTCAAAATCCCAAGCCGAAGCCAAACCAAACTTTGATCGGCTGATCGATTTTTCAGCCGAGGCCGAATACTGTTCGGTTCGGCCTAAAAACCATTTGGTCTGGTTCGACCGAGTTCGGTCTGGTCGGTTCGGTCGACCGTTGCTCACCCCTAGTTCCAATACTCATCCTAAATCGCACCACCGGCTAGCCAAAAATGGGAAAAAATAGTTTGTACTTTATTTTATACTAGGTATAACCCGTGCCTCCGGCACGGTAGAATTTGTTTGATACAACATCTAACATACTTTTTGAGTATTAAATGTAAATGAGTACCAATGGATATAAGTCCATACAATTTTTTCTATGCTTTCTTTTAAGTTTTATGCCTGTATGATGGGGAATCAGAATCACAAACATGTAGTAACTAAATAAATCTGAAACTTTATAAAAAAAAATGTCATTCTTAAACTTTACATTGGGTTAAAGTATTCAATCTCTTATTGCAACAAAAAAAGAAGTATTCAATCTTTTAAAATCTATTCTCCCAAGTGCTGAAAATGAAGATTTGATGGGCTAATGAAGCTAATCAAACTTTGGCAATAATGATGTAGTCAAGACTCTATGCCTGCTTAATCTCCATTAGGAATTACGGCACCTTTTGTGGTAAATTCATCATCAAAGCAAACATGTGATGTGCATTTTTAACAACGTAGACAGGTGTTTGCAATATTACATTCCAGAGCTCAAAATTTCCATCATCTGAACCAGATCACATGAATGTCTGCAACAACAAGCCTCTAAGGATAGGGCACGAAATAGTAACTGGGGTTTTTATCAAGCACCTAGTTGAGATGATCATACTAACGAGTCCATTAAGTTAAAACTATACCTTTGTTTAACTTCAGAAGGGTTTCATAAATCTGAATACGTAACTCTCCCCTTAGTACAAACACCAACGCTGATGAAAGTGTAATTTACCTGCAAATACCAAATACAATAACAATAATGTAATCTTGTTCACAAATTAGCCCACTTAGATTAGAAAGCACAACGACAAAAAAAAAAAAACAGGACTGAGGTAGTGGAAAAATGTAGGTAACAACACTTTCTTGCTTTGATGGATGGCACAAGCTAACAATTTGAAATATTGAATCGACTCTCAAATAAATAAATAAAAAACACCTCCTTAGTTTATGTAGCCTGGGAAGGGCCATCGTCTCTTAAAATCCTAACCCTTTTACCCGACTTTCTATCTGGGTAGTGAACTTAAGAGCATTATATTTTACCCGACTCTATAACTTCTGAATATCTAGAGGTAGGCCATTATTAGCAAGGCGAGCATCGGTTTCGTTTAGGTAGACGATATTGTACTTCTTATCAGAAACAACTTATTGGAAAGCAATACGAAGGGAAATAAAATGTATTTCAATCAATAGAAACATCACCGAAAATATAAAATGGTTAAATATCATATTGAAATGAAGATCAAACTAACCTGAATGAAGGTACTATGAAATGTTCACCCAACTAATTGGTGACAGAAATACAACAATCCTTGCTACTCTTGTCTTAAGACCAGGTTGTAATTCGTTCAATATTCTAACCTCGTCCGTCAAGGATACAATGAATTGATCCATATTAAGTTGATCTTGGAATTCTCTGAAATATCAAGTAAAGATAGAATGAATGAAGAGAAACTCTTTAAACCAAAAACAAATATAGGACTTCAAACGAATTTGGATGGATATAAAACTTATTCAGGATCGACCCAGAAAGAAGTTTTAAGAAGCGAGACTTGTTAGAAAAGTCCAGCCAGAAATGGGTAACGATTAACGATAAATCATAAAAAAGGGTATGTAACAACTGAAGGAAACGGATTAATCCCGCCATTACAAATAGAAAAGTTAAAACTAAATCAAGATCAAATTGGTAAACTCCTACAAATAGAAAAGTTAAAACTAAATCAAGATCAAATTGGTAAAGCCTCAGAATACAAAATTCACAGTTTGTCCAATGGTTGAATTTTATCATTTCATTTTGAGATATCTTTAAAAAGCATAATAAATAGAATTAAATCACTCACAAGCAAAAAGAGGAATTAAAAGCGACCACATACAAAAAGAATCATAAAGACACACAATCATGATATTTCCTGTCGATTCAGACTTAGTGATGAAGAACATAAAGAGTTGTTAATTAGATTCCGATGAGATTATGTGCATCTTCATGAAAAGTGCTGAAACATCGAAGGAGAAGAAAGATTGATTGCTGTGCCTTTCTTCATATAGGACAAATAAGAAAATTCCTCATATCTTCAATACCAATTTAGTTGTTGGTAGTATCAGTTTTGGGCGCTTTGTTTGTTGGCATGTATTTAGGTGCTTATATTTTACGCTTTGTTATTTTACAAAAAGTAAAGATAGAAGAACAAAAGAATTAAGAAAGTTAACCACAAAGAAATTTAAGAGGATGAAAAAAGATGAAGAACTTGTTGTATCTCATTGTTTCTGGGAAATCATAGTCAATTTCACCACCTCACTGCATCAATAACAAACTAAAAAACTAAAATTTATCATGTCTCTATGTCATTACTATATACAATTTGTATCAAACTCCATCTATTAATTTGAAACTATTCAAGATTCTTCAACTTTGTTTCGATTCAATTTTTGACTAATGATATGATAAAGAAATATTAAGAAATTCGGGCAAACAACATCAAATCTAAAATCCTTACAACAAACAAAAGTTTATCATGTCTTATATCATTAGGTTTATAGATAAACTTCGTTTCATATCATAGCAACAAACATGTTTAACTTGCAGACCTAACTCATTTCTTTATTTATATAAAGCTAATAAAGTTCGATTTTGAACCAATATCTTTCCTCATACCTATACATCTGGTGTTTCTAATTTTGTTTTCCTAAATTTTACGAGGGATTTACCAAGAGCCTTCAGTCAGAATGCAAGTAATCAACAGTTTGAAAACAACATTTAGATTAAAAGGACTAAATAATTACCTGATTAAGAGGCCCAATCTTCTTGCTCAATCTATTTGCTTCTATGAAATCACAACAACTGAAAACCTGTAAAGGAAAATTATAAACTTACCAATCAGACTCTTTATTTCTAAATCAACTGCAGAAGAAACCAAAGGATATAAATTTTGATCTTCTAGAGATGAAACTGAGTATAGCTGACCTAAGCAGTCCGACTCAGATTCGATACTTTGTTTTGTTATTGGACTGGTCTAGAGTTGTATTGTATAAATCACTCTGTAAAAGTGTATTGTTATAACCCAATTGAAACCCAAAATACAATAATTCTGTGTGATATTGTTACCGGAACAGTCAAAGAATGGAATGGAGAGAGTGATAGGGTTGCGTTGGAGAAGATCGAACACTCGATTTATAGAGTAGGATAGTAACTGACCTTCTCTCATCCATCATAATAGTAACGGTAGTGGTCTTAAACTATGTTGCATTTGTTCATTTTTAAAATATTTCACTTCCTATGAATGAAATCATTAATCACATTATGTACGGAACAAAAAGAAAGTTTGAATACTTTCCCTAAAAAAAATCCAATACAAACTCCTTATTAATTAACAAAGGAAAAAAATGCAAATTTTAAGAAATACAAATGGAACAACAAATTCCTCGAACTCTTTGGGCTGACCTTGGAGTTGGCTACGATGGTTGTCCAATTTGAAGTTTGAACAAAGAACAATCCTTGAAATGAATCATGTATTAGTGGAAAATGAGAAAAAAAAAAAGATCTAACACTTAATGATGCTATATTAAACTCAATGATGTTATATTAAGCTAGACATTTTCTTGTCAATATCTCCTAAGCTACTCTAGCGGATATAGTATTGTAATACCATTTCTTGACTTACCATTGTTTAAGATGTAGTCAAAAGACCCAAGTGCATCAGAAATATCCTGATATATTTTTTTGTGACAATAAATGACCCAGGTGATTATCAATACACCTACATTGTCATAGTAACAAACATCATCAACTCGGTAAAGCAAGGTATCACAAAAATTATCAATTAAAAGAAGTAAAAATAATAACCACCAAAAGCGCATTCGAGAGATCAAAATCATTAACAATAAATTCATTTAGAATTAGATAATGTTTGCACTTATCTTATGAATGATATCTACAAATAAAATATGGACTGTTAAAGAACAAATATCTCAACTACTGTAAGAAGAAAAAAATCGAAAAAAGCACCAGAAGATTGAATCAAATATTTCTATTTACAATCAAGATGGGTGCTTATAATTTGTCAAAAAAACTATTAATATAGAAGTAAGGGTTTAATGTTTTTGCAGGAATAAGCCCTGAAAATGTCAAACTTAGATCATCAAACTTCAATTGGATATGAAGAAGAAATCCAATATCAAGCTATAGAAGGGCAGGTACAGGTAAAAACGAAAAAGCAAAAGATGGATATCAAGCTATAGAAGTACGACTCACCATAGTTGTAAGTAGATGGAGAGGCTGAGAAATTACCGAAGGCTTCAACAAAGTCAAAGAATTGAAAGCTGAAGATCATCCACCTAAATATCAGACCCTGACGAATTCAAAACATTGAATTGAAGTAATCAAAATCAGATAACGATGTAACTACTTTGATAAGAAAAAAAAATTAAACCTCTCTCTCCTACTCTGCGACAACATGTATGTCTTCAAAATAGTTCACTCTTCTTATTTATCAAGTATCGCCAGATTGAGAAGAATAAAAAAAGTCAAAGACAAATTATACCATTTTTATGCACTTTAGTTGTAGGAGCAACATTACATCTAATCTAAAAGGCGACATCTTTGGGTGTGAATGTTAAATTCATATTCTCTCACCAAATACATTGATGTCCTATACGAACATCCATGAACCTAAAACAAACCAAAAAAGTAGATCTCTCACCTTCACCAAAAAATTCATGAATATACAACAGACGTAGAAAAAGTAATAAAACGAATCCAAGTAATTAAAAAAGAAGATGAAGAATATAATTACTTAATGGCACGAATAACCTTCTTGATTCTTGATTCTTGATCTTTCACCTATAATAAAAGATAAAACCAAACTATTAGAAGAACTGAGAAAAAAAATGAGAAATTGTAAAACCCTAATAACATAAATTCTTCTTCTTCTGAAAAAATCAATTAACCAAAAATGAAACCCTAAAAACCCAAATTATGAAGGTTAGGAGATTACCAGATTTCTTCACTGGTTTTTTCCTTTTTGCAACCTCTAGATAGATGTAACAACCATTTCTAGATAAACCGTTTTCCACTTCCTTTTTGCAATCTTCCTCCATTGATGAGAGGAAGAATGTAACGTCTGATGAAGAGAGAGGGGTGCAGGGAGAAAGAGAAAGAGACGCAAAGGGTACTGTCGATTGGGAGGAGGATCGTTGAAGAAAAAAGGTCTCCATTGAAGAAGGTGAATTAATTTTCTTGGAAGTGGGTAAATGATCTAATGGTTGAGATGCTAGATGAAACGAAACAGACGGCTAGATTTATCTAGGGTTTTGTCCCAGTCAGCACCTGATGAGACATGAAAATGTCCCATCTGGATCTCTTAACTCGGGTCAGTTAGTCCGATTCGAGCGGTTACTCTGACAATTTGTCTTATTTTCTTTCTCAGGTCTCATTTACGGAGTTAGATGCAAAAAACA
>BEHA01000777.1:172888-193719 GCA_002897215.1 Eschscholzia californica subsp. californica
TTCCTATCCTTGGATCGATCCCGGCTTTGCCGGATTACTACTTGATACCTCCGCTTGGGTGTGTAACCTTTTCGGGTGCATCACCAGACGGTCTGTTGTGTTTATTTTTCCAACATAACTTGGATAACATTGGAGGCGAACTTATCTCCTACATTCATGAGGCTTTTATATCAGGTTCCATCAATCCTTCTCTTAATTTTACTATTGCCTTGATCCCGAAGACTAGAAACCCGAGTATGGTCTCAGAGTTTAGGCCGATTTTCGTTTGCAACTCAGTCTATAAGTTCATCATTAAGCTGATTGCAAATCCAATCCGGCCTTTTCTTGAAGATAGTACCATGTGGACCCAGAATTCCTTTGCCTTTGATAGATAGATTACGGATAATATTATTGTGGTTAAAGAACTCCTACATTATATGAATACTTCTCGGGCAAAAAAGGGGCCTTCTTCTTAAAATGGATATGGCGAAGGCCTGTGATAGAGTAAACTAGGAACTCCTAGAGACCGTTTTGAAAGCCTTTGGCATCCATGGCATTCTTCTACGGTTGATCATCTCCTGTATCACGACAGCTAGATTTAATATCCAAATCAATGGTCGACTGGTAGGTGATTTTACGGCCTCTAGAGGTCTTAGACATGGTTGTCCCCTATCACCGTATCTTTTTATCCTATCCTCATAGTCACTCTCGCTCTTAATTTCTCATTATGAACTTCAAGGGAAATTTGCAGGGTTCAAAATTAATCAGGCCAGCCCTAGTATCTCACATGATTATGTTTGGGAACGTGACGGTAAATAATCTAAATACAGTGATTGACATTATGGAAATTTACTCCAGCTTCTCTGGCCAACAAGTGAACTTTAACAAGTCGTCATTGCACTTTAGTAGAGGAGTGGCACAACATATTCAGACCCATTACTCAGCTCAGTCGCAAGCTCCTCTCATGTCAGATCAATCCAAATACTTAGGTGCCCTTATATTAAAAAATGTAACAAAATTCAAAGTTATGAATGGTTAGTAGAAATTTCACAATTCTTTGTCAGGTTGGAAACTGAAATATATTCCCAGGCCGGGAATCATAATCTATATTACCTTCCTTTTGTACCTACGCTTGTAGTTACCAAACATTACCAAAGGGTGTGATCGACCAGTAGGACCGCATCGAGAGATGTTTTTGGTGAGATCATGCACTGAATGAGAAAAAGATAAATTTTATAAAATAGGAAATATTAATTAGTCCCAGAAAATGTGGAGGCTTGGGCACCCGATCTATTCAAGAGGTGAATGAGTCATGAATAGCTAAAATGACTTGGAAATATATTACTCAACCCCATGCCATCTGGGTTAGACTCTTAAAGTCTACATATGTCAAGAATGATGAATACTGGTCCACCAACCATTGTCACACCTCTTTCACTTTCTGGCAAGCTGTGAATAAAACCAAGGATACTATACGCACTAATGTGTTTTGGGTCATATGGTAATACAAAGAAGAAGATGATTGAAATATGAAATCTCTTGTTTCTCATTAATTGAATTACAATTGAGATTTGATATAAGTAGAGTTTTAGAGAGAGGGAGTATATAGAGAGAAATTTGTGACAACTAATCAAACAACAAACCAAAACAGAATTCTCAACTAACTTTCTCTAACTAACTTGGTTACTTTAACTAACTATAATTAACTATTTGTAACTAACAAGCTAACTAAAGAACATCCTTAACAACCCCCTGCAAACTCAACATGGGAGAAATAATGTTGAGTTCGGTTCTGAGTGCAGTGAATCGAGAGAGAGTGAGAGAGGCTTGGTGAGGATGTTAGCCAATTGATCATGGGTTGAAATATATGTCGAACTTGGAGCTTCTGATGCCTAACCATATCTTGAACAAAGTGAAAGGCAATCTCAACATGCTTCATTCGATTATGAAAGATAGGATTAGCTGTTAAATAGATAGCACCAAGATTGTCACACCATAGAATTGGACATGAAGCAAAAGTGATCTTCAATTCTTGAAACAAAGATTGAACCCAAACAAGCTCAGAAGCTGCATCAGCAAGAGCTTTATACTCAGCCTCAGTACTCGACCTTGCCACTGTTGGTTGCTTCTTAGAGCACCAAGAAATCTAGTTTGAACCCATGAAAACCAAAATCCCTCCAGTGGACTTACGATCATCAGGACAACCAACCCAATCAACATCAAAAAATGCCTGAAGATCATTATCGAAGTAGCCAGTAAGAGAGAGAGAGAGGGGATTTGGTAATAGTGAAAGTGTGATCAATGGTGTGCTTCAGATATCTCAAAATTCATTTTACTTCACACCTGTGTTCTTGAGTTGGACTTTGAAACATTAGCACACTTTATTAACTGAAAAGGAGATGTTTGGTCTTGTAATGTTAGCATATTGAAGAACACCTACTGTACTTCTATATAACTTGGTTTCTGAATCATTTAAAGGACCCCCAACATCCTTTTTGAGAACACAATTGGTTTCCATTGGAGTAGAGACTGGCTTTGCTTCATTCATCTTAGTTTTAAGCAATAAATTGGTGATATATTGTCTTTGAGATAGGAGTAAACCAGTAGAAGAAGGTAAAACTTCAATGCCTAGCTAGAAAGAAATTTAGAGAACCCAAATCAGAAATGGCAAACTCAGTGTGCTAATGGTTGATTGCATCAGAGATGGATCACTTCCTGTGATGATAATGTCATCCACATAGATGAGAGAATGATTCGAACGTAAACAAGCTTAATCACAGGACCAAAAGTGTCTTCATAATCAATACCCTCTACCTGATTAAAGCCTCTAGCAACTAGCCTGGCCTTATATCTCGAAATTGACCCATCAACATTCTTCTTAATACGAAAAACTCATTACGCCCAATAATATTCATGAAGCGATGTAGATGGAGTAAGAGACCAGGTACCAATTTGAATAAGAGCATTGATTTCTTCTGACATAGCATGTCTCCACTCAGGATCTTTAGAAGCTTGAAGATAAGTGGTAGGAGTATGTATCATCAGAGAGAGTATATATCAGAAACTGAAACAGTATAGACTTTGGGCTTTAGAGGACCAACTTTGCCTCTTGTGACCATAGGATAAGAATTTGTAATGTTAGAGGAAGATGGGATAGGAATAGAAGATGGAATGGAAGGAGGACAAAGATAAGATAGGAGCAGAAGGTGAAATAGGATTAGGAAGAGTGGGAGCAGAAGAAGAAATAGGAATAAATGTGGAAGAAGAAATAGGAACAGAAATAGGCTGAGGAGAATAAAATGGAAATGGAGGAAGAGGATGAGGAAAAGAAGAGGAGGGAGGAGTTTAAATTAGGGGTTGAGAGAGAGTAGCATAAGGAAATAAATACTCATCAAAAACAACATTTGAAGAGATAACAATTTGATGTGTCTTTGGATTTAAACATCTATATCCTTTATGCTTAGGATTGTAACCAATGAAAATATGACATGAGCTTCTGAAATCAAGCTTATGCTTGTTATATGGTCTGAGACAAGGATAGCAACCACAACCAAATATCTTAAGATAATCATAATCAGGTTGGGTTTGGAATAAGACCTCAAGAGGAGAAGCATTATGAAGTAAAGGAGTTGGTAATCGAATGATGAGATATACTGCTGTTTCAAAAGCAAAATCCCAAAGCATGAGAGGCGGATTAACATGAGCTAATAGAGCTAAACCAGTTTCCACTATATGCATGTGTTTCCTTTCAATCATGCCATTTTAAGCATGATCATGAAGCCATGATACTCTATGACCAATACCATTTTCCTCAAGATACTTAGGCGAAATTCTCCTCCCCAATCAGAGCTAATAGAGCTAGACCAGTTTCCACTATATGCATGTGTTTCCTTTCAATCATGCCATTTTGAGCATGATCATGAGGCCATGATACTCTATGGCCAATACCATTTTCCTCAAGATACTTAGGCGAAATTCCCCTCCCCAATCAGACTGGACACACTTAATCTTTAGAGAAAACATGTTTTCAACATGGGATTTAAAGTAAAGAAAGGTAGAGAACGCATCAAACTTATGAGTAATAGGAAATATCCAAGTATATCTTGAGACAGTATCTAACAAGGTAACATAATACCTGTAACCATTGAAACAAGAACAAGAGGAAGGACCCCAAACATCTGAGTGTATTAATTTCAATGGAGAAGAGACAAATGAGATACACGATTTATGAGATAAAGAGTGACTCTTAGCCATCTGACAAGGATTACAAACAAAAGGCAAAAGAGATATAAAAGGAAGCTTATTTATCTGAATGATGTGCTTCATAGTTCTGAAAGCTGGATGGCCCAATCGAGAGTTCCAATCAGGAAGAAAAATAGATGAGTTCCAATCAGGAAGAAAAGTGGATGAGAAAGCAGCAGCTGGAGAAGGAGGTGCTTGAAGTTTGAGTTGATATAATCCATCCTCGCAAGGACCAACAACAAGCTCTTGATCTGTTAGAAGATCCTTAATGTTAAAAAAGTTAGGATAGAATTGAAAATAACAATTATTATCCTTTGTAAATTTACGAACAGATAAGAGTTTTTTTTTAGTAATTGAAGGAACATGTAATATATTTTGCAATAGAAATGTGTTAGAATTTGAAGAAGCGTAAGTTGAACTAGAATGAGAAATAGACAAACCTGTATCATTTCCAATCTTGACATGTCCTTTGCCTTTGTGTTCAGATTGAATATTCAAATTGGAAATATCAGAGGTAACATGATGAGTAGCACCTGAATCTGGATTTCAAGTAGTGGATGTAGAAGCTGATGATTTAGAAGGTATGGAAGAATTAACGGAAGAGTAAGTCTTGTGAATTTCAGGAAAATATGTTTCATTATCAGAGGCCTGGTGGACATCAAGAGATGGTGAGTAATAATGATAATCAGGTTCAGCATACGGAGAAGAAGAATAGCCTTCGATAGGAAAGTAGGAGTAATCAGGAGGATAAGAGTTGGAATCATAATATTCAGTGAAATAGGATTGATGATCAATAGAAGAAATTCCGGATTTAGGCTGAAAGGTTGAATTGTTCTTATTGTAACACTAATACGCAGTATGACAAAATTTGCCACATATTTGACATATAATTGGAGAAGATGAAGATGAAGATCTGTCTTTGATAGGAATTCTGCCATGAAAACGCATGTTAGATCGACCTCTACCTCTATAATGTGAAGAAGCTGAAGGACCTCTATGAAATCCTCGAAAAGAAGAGGTATGAGTTAGATTAATAGAAGAATTAACAAGATTGAATGAGCTTTCATGTTGTAATCTATTCTCTTCAGTGAGGAAAAGACCAAGTAATTCATTGATAGAGATAGAATTAGATTGATGAGATAAAGCAGCTCGTAAAGAACCAAAATCAGAAGTCAAACCACGAAGAATTATGTCACAGAGATCATCATCATCAACTGGTTTGGAAGCCTGTCGTAACTACAAAGCAATCGATTTAGCTTTATTAAAATATGATTGAATGGAATCTGAGCCTTTCTTCAAGTTTTGAAGATCATTCTTGAGATTAGACACTCGAGCTTTAAAAAAAGAGGAATGTGATCTTTCAACTTCAGACCAGACATCATGAGATGTTGTTAGATCAAGAACTTGACTGTGGGTGTCTTTAGTAAGAGGCGCAAGAAGCCAGCTGAGGATCATTTGATTTTGCCTATGCCAATTTGTATAATCAGGACTGAGAGTAGGTGGATCAGAAAGATGAGGATGAATAAATTTGACTAGACATGGAGATGTGCAATCAATAATGCCAAGAACATCATATGATCTTAATAATGGAAGAAATTGAGATTTCCAAACGATTATAAAGAAGAAGAGAAGAAAATCGAAAGATTGGAAGATTGAATGATGCATGAAGAAAAAAAAGAAGAAGAAAGAAAAATCGAAAAAGTTTACTTGATTAGCTCTGGTACCATGTTAGAAATAAGAAGATGATTAAAATATGAAATCTCTTGTTTCTCATTAATTGAATTACAATTGAGATTTGATATAAATAGAGTTTTAGAGAGAGTATAGAGAGAGAACTTTGTTACAACTAATTAAACAACAAACCAAAACAGAATTCTCAACTAACTTTCTCTAACTAACTTAGTTACTTTAATTAACTATAACTAACTATTTGTAACTAACAAGCTAACTAATGAACATCCTTAACATATGGGATGGTACTTCCACTAAACTAAACTATGATCCTTGGCTACCAACAATGCCTAATCAATGACCAATTATAGAGCATGAACTGCCAGCTAGTATTTTTGGGTGTCTGATTTATTCTTACCTAACACTAAGATATGGAACAATGAGCTATTGGTTCAGTATTTTAATGAAAATACAGTAAGGCCCATTACACGGATCATTATCCCACAAGGTCATCAGAGACACAAACTGGTATGATGTCTAACTCCTACAGTTAAGTTTACTACTAAGTCTTACTATTCTAAAATTAAAGTTCTTCCTCTAATACCAATAGTAGCATATCAATTCTCTTGAAAACAATTTTGGAAAGTTAAAGGCATGAATCCACAGATCCAACAGTTTATGTGGAAACTAATACATAATGGTATCCCTACTCTTAGTAGTATATGGATTATGGTTTCAACTATACCTCAGACTTGCCGAATTTGTTGATCTACTGAAATAGAAACAATCGATCATCTTTTTGGAGACTGTATGATCTTTAAACAGCTACTTAGTTTAACTGATATTCCCAATTTATAGTATGAAGGAATAGATCCAATTAATATCTTAAAAAATATGCTTCTAAATCAACATAACAGTAATAAAGGACGGTTTACTATCACTTGTGTTATGTGGGAGTGGTGGAAAGCAAGAAATACACTTATCTTTCAACAGAGACCAGTGGATCTGATGCAAACCTGGTGGACGGTAAACGAAGCCCTCAGGTACATCCCCAACCTTGATGATTTTACTTTGCCTAACCTTTATGTGCAGGAAGATACAATGAATCGATGGTTCCCACCACCAGTAGGGCAAATAAAAATTAACTTTGATGGTTCGTTTAGTGAACTACATGCATCAGGAGCAGCAATGGTGAGGGATTCGTCGGGAAACATATCAAGAATCAAACGTTTGAACTGAAATTGTATAGGTCAAGATGCCCTAAAGAGGGACAACAGGTTATATTATATAGAGAATTGTTACAACGTGAAAGGGCCGAAATACCCTTAAGAAATACTAAAAAGGACAAATGAAATGAATACATATATATACACTTATATCCCCCCCCCCCATCAAGCTGAACGTCGGTTGTCAAGTGAAAGCTTGTCTCTTAACATCAAAAACCAAGTTGTTGAAAGGCCCTTTGAAAAGATATCAGCAACATTGTCTTCTCCATTGATATAATTAACTCGCAAATGGCCATTGTTAACTTGCTCCTGGACAAAATGGAAGTCAATTGCTGCATGTGTTGTTCGAGAATGAAGGACAAGATTCACAGCTAGATAGGTTGCACTTACATTATCCCAGAAGATGACCGGAGGTGCCTTTATAGAAACACCAAGTTCTAACAAAAGATTTTTGATCCATGTGGCATCAGCAGTAGTATGGGCCACAACTCGAAATTCGACCTCGGTGGAGGACCGAGAGATAGTTGGTTGAGTCTTGGACGTCCAACTAATGATATTGAGACCCAACATAACACATAAGCCTGACGTGGATCTCCTATCATCAGGAGATCCATCCCAGTCAGCATCAGAATAAGCCCTTAAACATAACGAAGATAATCGGCGAAGAGTGAATCCATCAGATTGAACCTTTCAGATAACGAAGGAGCTTTCATGAAATTGGGAACTTGATTGATGGCATAGTTGTTATCTGGTCGAGAAAGATTGAGATATTGTAAAGCTCCAACTAAACTTCTGTATGGTTGAGGATCTGTAACTAAGTCACCATCTGTAGAGGACAATTTCGCCCCTGATTTTGCTGGTGTTGGAGTTGGTTTCGACTCAATCAAACCAAAGCGAATTATAAGATCATTAGTGTATTTCTTTTAGCTGATAGTAATCGAATCAGATGACCTATTTACTTCCATGCCCAAAAAGTAGGTCAGATTGCCCAAATTAGTAAGCTTAAATTGCTGGTGAGGATGAGAGATGAGATTTCCGACCTTTGAATTGGAGAACCCTGTAAATAAAATGTCATCAACATATAAAAGAATTACTATTGTCGAAAACCCATTTGAAGTAAAGAAGATGTGAATTTATGGTGCCAAACCCTAGGAGCCTGCTTAAGGCCATAGATCGCCTTCTTCAATCGACACACATGAGAGGGATAATCTGGATGTTGAAACCCCTGTGGTTGGGTCATAAAGACCTCTTCCTTTAAATCCCTATTAAGAAACGCATTTTTAACGTCGAGTTGTCTTACCGGCCAGTCATTATTCACAACAAGAGTAAGCACACTTCTAATTGTTGATGGTCGAACCACGGGACTAAATATCTCACTGTAACCAATCCTTTGTTCTTGATGAAACCCGCGAGCTACCAATCGTGCTTTAAACCGTTCAATTTTGCCATTTGATCGTTGCTTTACTTTGTAAATCCATTTGTTATCAACAACATTCATGTGAGGTTGATGAGCAACCAGATCCCAAGTTTTATTTAGATGAAGCGCAAAGATCTCTTCTTTCATCGCCTGATTCCAATGAGCATGTTTGGAAGCTTCATGATAGGTGGTGGGTTCAGAGAACTTAGGCTTTTCGAATTGAGATAGAAGGGAAAAAGGTAACACATGGGATGAGGTAAACAAAACTTTAGGCTTACGTGTACCATCACGACTCCTTGTTACCATTGGATGTCTTGACCTGGTGCCCATCTGAGGCGTCTGACCAGTGGCAGTGGGTACAACAGGGACAGTAGTGGGTAACAGAGACCCAGTCTGATTCGTGGTAGTGGAGACACCCTCCGTTAGGTTGTGAAGAAGCCGTTCAGAAGTGGCAGGCGAAATGACAGGTGTTGGAAGGGAAAGGGAGCGAGGAACAGCTGTTGGAGAGGAGATATTCGAAGTAACAGCTGGAGGAGATTCGTCCCCCATAGGTGTATTAGAAGTGCGTAAACGCTAGACAGGTGGGGGGTGGGAGACAAGTGGTAGGACCGGCATATGTAAAGAAGGAATAATAGTATCCATTTGTTCTGTTGAAGAGAGAGAAGGAGAAGGACGAACAGTCCATGAGAGAGAAACACCAGACTTCGTTAATGGTGGAGTTGAGGGGAGATGGGAAGTAAGGAGGCAATTTCGAAAGGGGAAAACCTCCTCATCAAATAGAATATTACGAGAGATAAAAACACGAGACGAATGTTGGTCTAGATAGCGATAGCCTTTGTGATTAGAACTGTAACCGATGAAGATGCAGGGTTTTGTTTTAGGTTGAAGTTTAGAGGTATTATAAGGAACCAGTAGAGGGTAACACCAACATCCAAATGTTCGTAAATTAGAGCAATTTGGATTTCGGAAGTATAGTTTGACAAATGGGGAAGATCCACGAAGGACCAGAGGACTGATAAAGTAATGTCAGAGATGTTTCTACGAGATGCCGTATTTTTCTCTCTGCAGCACCATTCTGTTGTGGTAACCGATTCAGAGTGTAGACAGCAGTATTGAAGGCATCGGGCCAGAAATTAGTTGGAGTAGAGGACTGATAAAGTAATGTCAGAGATGGTTCAACGAGATGCTTATTTTCCTCTCTGCAACACCATTCTGTTGTAGTGTGTGAGGGCATGATTGACGATGAACAATGCCAGACTCAACAAAAAATTGGGAAAGTTGATTATTAACAAATTCTCCACCTCCATCTGATTGAAAAACCTAAATTTTGTTTTGAAATTGATTTTCAACCAGAACCTTAAATTGTTTTTTAATTGTAGTTACTTCTGATTTTTGTTGTAGGAAATAAATCCATGTGTATCGAGTAAAATCATCAATCAACACAAGGACATATCGAAAACCAGAGAAAGAAATAACAGGGGCTGGTCTTCATAAATCAACATGGATCATCTCCAAAGGAGAAGTGGAATAATAATGATGAACAGGAGAAAAAGGGAAGATTATGATGCTTAGCGGAAACACAATTTTCACATAAATTATTTTTTATTACAGAGGTAGTTACTGGTAATTTAAACTTAGACATAATAAACTTAAAATTTCAAAAATGTGGATGAGCAAGTCTCTAGTGCCAGATTTCAGGGCTGGTACGAGATCCTTTCGACGCCACTTTGGTGAATAAAGCTGAAGAAGTTACAGCAGCAGGAACATGAAAGAGGCGAAAGAGGCGATCAGAGATCGTTCCGACGAGCAGGATCTTCCCTGTGGGAATTTCCTTAACAACGAAACCAGATCGATGGAAGAGAATAAAACAATCAATATCTCGAAGAAGTTGAGGGATGGAGATAAGATTTTTCTTAAATTCAGGAACATGAAGAACATTTTCAAGAAGAAATTTATGAGAGGGGCGAAAAACATTACCAGTACCTGCTACAGAAGAAGTCTCACCATTGCCCACCATAACTTAATCAGAAACAGCAGTATCAGTTCGAGAAATAACAGAGGCTGAATCAGAAGCAATGTGATTGCTAGCCCCTGAATCCATGTACCAATGAGGGTCATGAGTAAAGTTATCAAGCCCAAGAGCAGCAAATGATAGAGCCAAGTCAGATGAACGAGTGATTTGAAAACATTGACGAGCAGTGTGACCATTTCGACCACAATACTGGCAAGTGACTTGTTGTCTATCTGGATATGGACCAAGAACAGAGGAGAAATTACGATAAGCTGCACCTCTCCCACCATTTCAGTAAGGTCCTCTTCCTCCCCCTCTATTTTAAGAACGACCCATGTTGGGTCCATATTGAGTGAAAGGAGGGCGAGAAGGAGCAGGTGATTGAGTGTGAGATTGAGTGAGAAGAGCAGTGGGAGAAGGAGTTTGAGTTTGAAGTAACTTAATACGAAACTCCTGTGTGAGAAGAAGAGAGTAGAGCTCATCATAGGAGGGTGGGGTTAATCTAGTGGTTATAGAGGTGACAAAAGACTCAAACTCAGACCCTAGACCAGATAGAACAATAAGAACAAGTTCTAAATCAGATACAGAGTGACCAACAGAGGCTAGAGAATCAGATATATTTTTAATACGAAGAAGATAATCTGAGATGCTTTGGGAACCCGTTTTGCAGGTTTGAAGCCGGAGCATAAGGTTCACTAATCGAGCTGAGTTAACAGAGAAGAAATTTCTTTCAAGAGCCTCCCAGACTGCCTGACAGGTTGTTAAACGAAGAACTTGAGATAACACTGGCTCAGTGAGTGTAGCATTCATCCAAGACATTAACATTTGGTCAATACGATACCAGTAACAGAAGTCTGGAATTGGAATAGGAGTAGAGGAAAAGGAGTTTGTGAGAAACTCAATAGGAGCAGAGTAAGAGCCATTAACAAATTTGTATAATTCTTGACTGTGCAAGATAGGAAGCATTTGACTACGCCATAAGAGATAGTTTTGTTCTATCAAGTTTGATAGAAATTAGATTTGAAATGTTAGTGAGGGAGGGAAAAGAAAAAGAAGAGGGTGGGTTTGGAGTAGAGATAATAGTAGGAGAAGAAGTGTGCTGAGTGGAGTCAGCCATTAGAAAAGAATAGAAGATGAAAGAAGAACACTGAAATCAAGGAGAAGGAAGAATAACACTTAGGCGGCTCTTGATACCATGAAATTGTATAGGTCAAGATGCCTAAAGAGGGCCAACAGATTTTATTATATAGAGAATTGTTACAATGTGAAAGGGCCAATATACCCTTAAGAAATACTAAAAATGACAAATGAAATGAATACATATATATAGACTTATATGAACCAGTGTGGGCTCTCCATAGCGAAATGGTAGGGTTTCGTTTAGGTTTAGAACTGGGAGAGGAGATGATGTTGGAGTCTTTTATAGAGGAGGGGGATTCAGGGTTTTACTAGATTTAATCTACCCGTTGAACCGGAGGTGCCCTGGTGGTTATGCCACGTGATCAACGGCTTACGTGAGAAGACGCGTAGCACGGACGTGTCGACTTCCTATTGTCCTCGCAATTAAACCGCTCGTAATATGGCGGGGTCCTGTATAGACGTTAAATTGTTACGCCTTTGGTCCCTATGATGCTTTCTTGTATTGTGCCCTAGGCCTGAACTTCGTAACCTGGATTATGTATAGATGTTTTGCTTTGCTCAAAAAAGAAAAACTAAATTTAAATAATCCGTTATAATTTTTCTTTAACTCCGTCATAATTAAGTAATTACATACATAGGGAGTTCACTCAAAAGATTATTCAATCATGAATTCGAATATTCAACCTTCTAAGCCAAATTGAGTGAAGAGTCATATGAAACACATCAAATCTCTCAGGAGTACCATGTACTAGGAAATGTCTTTGAACTTTCTTCACATTCTTCTGCATTTCAATATACCTTTCTTCGGGTATTGCCATTAGAATTTTCTTGAGATATGGTATTTTCTTGATAGAAATCTGAAGCGAAAAAGAATTCCAATTAAGAACGTCACTATACGGTGGAACAAAACTATCCGAAATTAGAACCGGAACGCATTCTGCATAAATGGCCTCGGAAACCCTAGGGCTGGCTACTTCATACCCACTTGGACAAAGACAATATCTAGTCTTGGTCATCATGTCATGGTAAGATAATTTCATTGGAAGCTTGTTATAAACTTGAATATCTTTATCTTTGTTTAGCCAATGCTCAAATAGGATCGAACGAATATCACCATGAGAACCCCCAGTGAAGAATGCTAGTACAGTACGGTTAGAAGCCGGGAGACCTCCTATGGTGCCGCCAATATCACCTTTACGGAGTTTAACTTCAGCTAAAGATGCATCTCTCCAAGGGTCAAATCCTTCTGAGGTATTTGCATTGCATAAAACCCTAATAGAATTGTTGTATAGATTCGGAACATGAAATGATACGAGTGGACCCTGTGATATCTAAACATCAGTTTCTGTATTAAAAAAAAATCCATCAATTTAATCCACTAGTTAAATACATTTTTACTTTAGAATGTTTGACGAAGATTATACTGTTCGTGTCGAATTATGGTTCAAAATAAACGTCATATCTCTAACTAGTGGGTTGAATTGGTGGGTTCAATATCTCAAATAGTTCTTGTATAATTTAAATGTTATATGAAAAAACTTCCCAAATTTACTCACCCAATCATGGCAAGAAAGCATGACGTGGTCAGCCCCCAGGCTTCTATTCCAGTAAGGATATTTTTGTGCAATGAGAGTAACATAGTCTAAAGCAATTTGTTTAATAGCTAAGACGTCTCGAGAATCAGGCACATATAGATATTGAACCATTTGGTAAACACTGAATGGAAGGAAATAAACATGAGCTTCATCAGGATCATGAGTTCTGAACTTAGTTTCTCTCTCCATTTGGTGAATGAACATACCTTCAGTTGCATATGTACTTTTAAAAGGACCGTCATGAAATAGCGGTGGTTCACCTTCTTTGAAAACGTAGATCTTGAATATTTTCTCCATTTCTAAGTAACTCCTAGGACAATTTTGCACATATAATTAATAACTTTAATTCAGTATAGCTCATTTTGGTTGAGTCGTAACATACATGTATATATGTCTGATGTCTCACCACTAGGTAGACCAACGCTCGAAACTTAGTTTCAAGTAAAAGAAGAATTACTTAAATTCAATCATATACTAGAAATGTTTTAAATGACAATAAGCATTACTTACCGATGAAATAGATCAGCATTATGATAGATATCGCCTTTCGGGACATAAAGATCTGAACTTTGGTTATAACTTTCATAATTAAGTGTTGCATATTGTCTTATAGAAGCTCGAGCTCTAGTAAGAACACCTTCTAGCTTCTCTAGTTTGCTAAATCTCTTCACTGTTACTGCAACTTCATCTTGATGTTTCTCTGGCTCTTTGAATTCATTTCTATATAGCAAGTAAGAAGAAAGTGATAAGGAAGGATAAGACGGTGAGGAGGTCTTCGAACCGAGCAGAAAACAAACAATGGAGGATAATATGAACAAACTTATTGAAACACTACCAATCAATGGGGAAGAAAATTTTTTCATTTCTCATCACCCTCTTGTCTGTAATGGTTTTGGACTTTGGAAGAGTAGTAAGTAGCAAGTGACTTTCAAGTGAAACTGCCCCACTATGGCATAGGAATCAGGCCCAATTATAAACAAGGTCTTCAGTTGATGCGGTTGGAATTAACTTCAGTAATCTTTACGAATTTCAATAGATATTTGGGTCTCTAAAGTTGAGTGCATTGTTAGTGATTATTATATATTATTTGTTGGGAAATTTTATATACACTTATAACTTTCTAATGGTCGATATTTTGGGAAAATAAAAAAAATAGCTCGAGCTCGTTCAGTAGATGTCCACTTGTTCAAGCTCGGTTCGTTTAAGTTTGAAAGAGCTCGAGCTCGAGCTCACATTCTTTTAAGCTCATTTATCAAATACTTCAACTTAAAACTTCCTAAATTATCAAAATACTTCAATGATCATTTGTCACATACAATAATAATGATTATTGATTCATATTCCGATAATTTTTTAATGGTTGATATTTCGTGTACAAGTTTCAAGACTAATACGCAATTATGTACTACAATATTATAAGAGTATGTTAAACGAGCTCTTCACGAGTAGCTCGTGATACACTAAAGAATGATCAAGCTCGGCTCGTTTACATAAACGAACATGATTTTGGGCTCGTGTTAAGCTCGTGCTCGTTAATATTCGAGTCGAGCACGAGCAATAGTCGAGCTCGAGCAGCTCGTTAAGAGCTCGGCTCGTGTACACCCCTAGACAACCCCCTTTAGCTCCTAGCAAACAGTTCTATCAGACCTACACAATCATGTATTCTTATTTGTATTAATTTGTCATGTTGTCATTTTTTTAGTTTCTTTCCCTTTCTCTTACTGTCCTCTCCTTCCCCTATTTTGTCTTCTTTAACTAAATTAAAAAGCAGTTCCATTAGATGGAATAGACAAAATCAAAGGAAAATTTGGACCCGATTGTATTGATCAATATATAAAAGCCAAATCGAAGATGGTCAGATACTCAGTCAAAATTGGAGTTGACTCGATTTCATTAATATATCTCAAGTCCATGTGAAAGAAGTGAGATCCAAACAGTTTAAACAAGCAGATGAAGGGTTTACACAGACCTACACTAAAAGAGCTGCCAATGAAGGTTCAGCGTGTGATTAATGCCAACATCAGATAGTACAAATTGTAATACTAAATTATTTGAGTTGCTAATGTAGTAGGCTAAACTATATATTTATTTGTAGATTGAAATTATAATTTACATGCTTAAATTATATTTATATGTAGGTTCTAAATTGGGATTCCCCGTATTACTTTCTCACTGCATTTAAGAACCATTCTTTTACTATATTTTATTCCATCTTCGGAGACCGTGAGAAAGAAAGAGGGAACAACGGGTCTATCTCGATGCCGTCGTGGTTACGGTTGGTTTTTAGTATATCATGTTTGGTGTTCCAAACGAATTAAAGTCTTTTGGAGTATCACTACATTTTCCTCATTAAGTACTAATTAGTAATTAATTTTAGGGTCAACATAATTTTGGCCCCTAATTTCGGACTAGTTCGCCGTTTTAGTATGTACAAGTGTCTGACAGTTATATTTGACTTCTGAGGGCCAAACAAAATTTGAACCTTTTCTGGAAATATTCTTAAGATCAATATGAAATTAATCCCAAAAAAATGTAAAAACGTTAATTCCACATAATATCCCCTTCTCTCTTCCACTTCATCTCTCCTTTTCTCCATCTCACCCTTCTTGTACGACAGAAGGCTACCGACTGATTACAAAAAAAATTATTTCCTCCTCCTCACTTTTCTCTCTCTTCTTTCTCTCATTGTCTACACTCTTCCGACAAAGGGGAGGGATTCCTATTCGTCGGCTAAGATATCGACAGTCGTCGATGGGTTCACAAGCGCTTGGTGCTCAACAAAGGCATTAACATAGCTTACTGACCAAGGCTCCCCTTGGAGATGTAAGAAAACCACCTGAACCTCACCTAGCTAAAGTTGAGCTAAACCTAGATGTTAAGGATTTAATTGCAATGGATGAGGCAGACTCCATTGGGATAGATGAAGAGATGAGCGAGCCCAGCACTAAGCTAGCAAAAATCAAATCAGAGGAGACGAGGAAACGAGCCATCTCAGAAGACATGATGGTTCTTATCTAGATTGGGACCACAAATGTGGGAAATATTCTAGCGAAAGTAGAAATGCAAAAATTGACAGAGTTTGTGAGAAGTTACGAGGGCATCTTTTGCTTCATCACACAGGAGGTTCCAGGCGTAGACGCTTCTTTGATCTCCACAAATTATATTTGAAATCAGAGCACCGACTTGTCAAACATAAAAAGAGAAATTTCGCCCAAAGGAATATTATTTCGAGTGGTTGGCTAACGTAGTTCGTGGGGAAGCTTCTGGCCTCATGCATGGGTGATCATAGAGGCATAATATCCGGAATGGTTGGCCAACGTATCTGGGTCCAAAGAAGAACAATACTTGTCGTACGTGTGTGAACTATTGATGCGGCGTTAAAATGCCACATTTGGATCACTTAATTTGGACGAGTTAGTTGTTTCGAGTTTTATTTCTAATTATTTATGTGTTTTTCTTGGTAGGTACCTTATTTGAAACTTAACGCTTAATTCAGAATAAAACAGAACATTTATCACATTTTTATCTCATGTAGAGAAGACAAGAAGGAAATAGAACAAGGGGTATTTTGGTAATTTTGTGAAGTTCAGAGGTCAAATGATAAGTGGAGTCTATGGTGAGTCCGGCGGCTAAAACAGAAGTCGAATCGGAGTTCGGACGGAGAAGTTATGGAAGAAAGAAGTCGAAGGGTATTTTGTCTTTTCTGAAGATGTTGAGAAAAGATGAAGGTACCTCCTTGATTTCTAAATGAGAAGTGAATCCCAAAGCCCAAGATTCCAACAAAGAATGATAAGTAAGGATTTGATAAGCACCCTCCTTGGTTTCTAAGTTAAAAGCCCAAACTCCATGTCCAAGCCCAATGACTCCAAAAGAAGAAGAAAAGAGGAATAATCTATAGGCAACCCCTCTTGGAACAAAATGAAGAGGGAAATCTGATTGGGGTTGTCTTCTACATAAAAAGACTAGGGTTTGAAGGCTTCTTCTGTTAGTAAAACTTCAATTCTGATCTCCTAGGATTCAACTATTCCTTATCAGAAATAAAAAAAAGCAAACTTCAATTCTGATCTCCTGATCTTGACAGAACTTAAAGGCCGAGAGGAGAAAAAAAAACTGAGAGAAATAGAAGACGAATTGTTTCTGTGTGTCTTTCCTTCTTGGAGTTCATCCCTATTTATAGAGTACGAAACCAGATCAGAAGACCTTGGGTTGTTTTGATCCAACGGTGGAGAATAAGTAGCCAGTACACACGTACTTGGACTAATTCCACTAGCCAGTAGTGGAAGAAGAAGTCAGAGAAAATTAAGGCACTGGACTCTCTCCACTAGCCAGTAGTGGGAGGAAAAGGTTAGAGAAAAAATAAGGCATTTCTCTGGTAGATCAAGACCTAGACCAAGACCGCGTTCCGGGTCGGTGACCCGACCTGCGAGGGTGTGAAAGAGATAAATGTAAGTGTGCCTAAGGTAAGGGTGCCTCTAAAAAGTGATGGGTCTCTCCTCCGGAGAGCACTATTGTAATCCCAAGGGCCACACCCCTTTACACCCAACTTTCTCCTTATAAACACAAGCTTGTTTTTCTCTTTGAGAAATGTGGGACAAAACTTTTAGTTTGAAAGTTTCCATTTCCCTATTAGTAAGGATGATAAAAGTGTTCTCTACATTTGTTTGTTTGTGGGTGAAAGTAGTTTAATCCAAAAGTAAGCTCTCCTTAGCTCAAAATAGAAGTAGTTGTTAGATTTTATTCAAACACTACTACTAAGAATTTCTCTATCAAAGTTTTAGGGTTTTGTGGGGGTGGTGTTTGAAGCTAGAGAGGTAGAAAAAGGAAGAAGCCGGCCAAAGCTTGGCCGGCCAACAAACTAGGCCGACTATAGCTTGGCCGGCATAAGGGTTCCACGAGCAGCCAAGAGGACCATCAGTCTTGAACATGCACAGCAAGAGAAATCGCCATTACAGCAGCTCGGTTTTGACTGGTTTGGAGGCAGCAAGAAGCAGCTCGTGTTAGGTTACATTCCTAACAGCTCGATTTCTTTCACTTGGACAGCAGCTCGGTTTGTTCAAAGCTCCATTACAGCAGCCTCATCGGTTCGAGAACAAGAGAAGCTCGGGCTGAGCAGCTCGGGAGTTTTAATAACCACTGACCGAGAAGGGAAGATCGAGTGAGAACCAACTCGTTACAGCAATTCTTGGCCGGAATCCATCTTTTTCTTGGCCGGAATCTCCATCCTTTTGGCCGGAAACTTTGGTGATTTAATTGAGACCACCGTGGTTTGATTCCCTTGTCAATTGGTTGTGTGTTCCTTGTGTTTCGGTGTTGAAAGTGTAGAGAGAGAAAGCTTGAAACTTGCTTTCATGGTGGATTTTTGTTTATGAGGGAGAAGATGACATCCTGTTAAGGGGAGGTCAAGTTCTGTTGTGGGGAGCTAAGACTTCATCTGTTAAAGGGACTCCTGCATTCTGCTACCGGGAGATCGGCATCACTTGAAGACTTATATTACCTGACGATCCTAGCCTTGCGTCTCATTGAAAAAGGGAGATTTCTACATTAATTTTTGTCTTTCTTTATCTTTCTTCCCGTTTGTTAATTGTTCCACCATGTCTAGCTAATTTTTGTATATGGATACTCGTGAAACATGATTTGAATGTGATGAATGACTTATTATTTGTGTACATGTTAGTTCAACTAACTTCGTCTACATTTATGAATTAGAAGCCTTGATCTTAATCGTCTATGGACATATAGTTTGATAATACGTGCTTAGTTTGATATCCGATGCTTAGTAACTTTTGATCGGTTATACTTAGTTTGACGTATTATACTTATTAGTGTCGTATTATTCGTTGTCGACTTATTTGATAGTGTGTCATTAGTTTGATGGTCGATGCTTAGTGACCTCTGATCGACTATGCTTAGTTTTACAAATTATGCTTAGAATTGTCAATGTGGGTGAAGTTAACTAAACTTTCATGCTCTAGATAATTAGTTATTGTCACTATCGGTCTTGTAGGTCGAAGCATCCTTCTAACTCGATTCTTGCTCGACTCTTTTCCCGAATCTCTCTCACCTTTAGTTTAGTTATTTTTATTTGTTTTCTTTATTTCTTATTGATAGGCCTAAAAATAGGTCTATTCCCGCAAGTATACGGGGTCAAGTTATAGTATTGAGAATAAGATCGAGTATCGTCCCAAGGGATAAGTAGGCAATTTCGGATATTGACGGTGAGTTTAGCCCAATAATCAAGATGTCAATAACTAACTTAGACTAAAGCACACACACACCCCACTTCATAAATTTGCTAATTGATTTGCAAAAACTAAGAAAATAAATAAAACTAACTAAACTATCTATAAGAAAGAGGTGAGAAGATATCTAAGATTATGAAATCCACCGCACAATTTCACTTTATAAAATAAACACTTAATTACTTAAATCTCTTTTGTATTTACTCGGGATCCAATATAATGAACTATTTGGATTCCGGATGATGTTCTAGTTAAAACAATTTTATAATTACTAATTTTAATTGTCTACCTTATAGAGATTCGGATTGCTAAACTATTATTCATCATCTAAAAAGCATACTCCATCTAACAACTTAACGAAAGTATGAAATATCTAATTATGAGGCATGAGTAATGGAAAGAAAATCCAATCCATATAGATAAACAATCAATAGACATTAAAGCACATCAAAGGATTTAATTAATCAAGAACAAGTATTATAAAGATCCAAAATGGGTTTCATTCACAACCTTAGATTGCTAAGTTAACTATACATGAAATCTAGAGTAACATTCATTGAATTTATAAAGTAAATGAAAATACTAAGAAATTAATGGAAAGAAATCACCAAGAATGTTCAAAATCCATATTCCCATGTATCTCCATTTTATCCAAGATTTGCTCCATTTGTGCTCAAGAATTTTACTTCAAGAAATCCAAGTAATAGTTATTTTATTGCCACCCAAATAAGAAAAAGAAAGAGAAGGAAAAAATTGGATCTAGAAAGAAGTTGGAAAGAAGAGATGAAGAGGGTAAAGATGATAGAAGAATATGGAAGGAAGAAGAAGAAGACTATTAATGGAAGAAAGAATAGTGGTAGAGAAGAAGTAGTAGTAGAGAAAGATGGAAAAATAATGGAAAAAGTGAATTTGGTAGAGAAAATGGGTTGGAGAAAGAAATAAGTAAGAGGGGATTGAGAATGGAGAAGAGAGAGATTGAGTAAGAAGAGGTATGAGAGGGTTTGCAAGTCTAGGTTTTAATGGAGGAGAAAGGGACTTATTTATAGGTGGGTTAGGGTTTTTGATGGATTAAATTTGGTCGGCGGCTAGGGTTTGGTTGGGGTTTCGGATGCTAGGATACAACCGGATCCATGGAGTTAAGTTGCGGCGCGCACAGGAGCCGTCGGATTAAGCCGAGCACAGATCTGGATGGTTAGGAATTGACCACGTGTCGGTAGTACGTAAGCTAAACAGCTTCGGTTCACACGGAATACGCAATAAAGCACGGGATGCACAGGAGCCGTCGGATCTTGAAAACGCGGTAGGTAGCGG
>BEHA01000777.1:209296-222840 GCA_002897215.1 Eschscholzia californica subsp. californica
TAGTTCATCTTTCCCGCCATAAACCAAGAAGTGATCATTTGTCCTTCTCAAGTACTTCAGGATATTTTTGGCTGCGGTCCAGTGTTTCTCACCTGGATTAGATTGGTAACGACTACACATGCTCAGAGCATATGAGACGTCTGGGCGAGTGCAGAGCATGGCGTACATGATAGATCCTATTTCTGAAGCATAAGGCACCTCCTTCATGTGTGCTAGCTCATCAGGATCTCGGGGACACTGAGTCTTGCTTAGCGTCGTACCATGTGTCATGGGTAGGAATCCTCTCTTAAAGTCTTCCATCTTGAACCTCCCAAGAACCTTATAGATATAAGTCTCTTGACTGAGTCCAATCATCCTCCTCGATCTATCTCTATAGATCTTGATGCCCAATATGTATTCTGCATCTCCTAGGTCTTTCATTGAAAAACACTTCCTAAGCCACTCTTTCACGGACTTAAGCATAGGAATGTCATTTCCAACGATCAGTATGTCATCCACATACAGGACCAAGAAAACTAGGTTGCTCCCACTAACCTTCTTGTATACACAAGATTCCTCTTCATTCTTCAGAAAACCAAACTCTTTGATTTTCTCGTCGAATCGAAGATTCCAGCTCCGACTTGCTTGTTTCAACCCGTAGATGGACCTTTGAATCTTGCAAACTTTTCCAGCATTCTTGGAGTCCTCAAAACCCTCAGGTTGTGTCATGTACACATCCTCTTCCAGTTTACCGTTCAGGAAGGCGGTTTTGACATCCATTTGCCAGATCTCATAATCGTAATGAGCTGCAATTGCTAGAATAATCCTAATGGACTTAAGCATCGAGACAGAGGAAAAGGTTTCTTCATAGTCTATACCCTGGACTTGTCTGTAACCTTTTGCCACGAGTCTAGCTTTGAAAACGCTCACGTTTCCATCCTTGTCTGTTTTCATCTTGAAAATCCATTTGCATCCGATGGGTTCTACTCCATCGGGCAAATTAACCAAGTTCCAAACTTGATTCTCAGACATGGATTCCATTTCGGATTTCATGGCTCCCAGCCATTTTTCGGAGTCTGGGCTCGTCATAGCTTCTCTGTAGGTGCTGGGTTCGTTATCCTCTATCAACAACAACTCTTGTCGTTGAGATAACTCAATCAGCCTTGCGGACCTACGCGGGGCTTGAACAACAGGTGAGACACTCTCAAATCCTTGAGGGTTCTCCTGCGAATCACATTCGCTCTGCGCGGGAGGATCTCCGAGATCTACCATCTCTTCCTCTCTTTCCTTTTCTATCAGCTCAGAATAGTTAGGAATCGCGACTTCTAACATCGGTACAACGGTGTCAGTTTGTTGCTCAGATCGAACCTCTTCGATCTCTGTATTTCTCCCACTTGTCTTCTTGGAAATAAACTCCTTTTCAAGGAAGACACCATCACGAGCAACAAACACTTTGTTCTCTGATGGGTTGTAGAAGTAATACCCCTTTGTCTCTTTTGGATAACCAACAAAGAGACACTTGTCTGATCTTGGTGCTAGTTTATCTCCTTGTAAACGCTTTACATAAACATCTCAACCCCAGACTTTGAGAAAAGACAACTTTGGAACCTTTCCAGTCCATATCTCATAGGGCGTCTTTTCTACAGCTTTTGACGGAGCTCAGTTAAGTGTGAAAGCAGCCGTTTCTAGAGCATACCCCCAGAAAGTGTTAGGAAGATCGGCTAAGTTCATCATCGATCGAACCATGTCCATCAAGGTTCGATTTCTCCTTTCGGACACACCGTTCATCTGAGGTGTTCTTGGAGGAGTGAGTTGGGACACTATTCCGCAACTCCGAAGATGATCCTCAAACTCTTGACTCAAATATTCGCCACCTCGATCCGATCGAATGGCTTTTATTTTCTTGCCAAGTTGATTCTCAACTTCATTCTGGAATTGTTTGAACACTTCAAACGATTCTGATATATGCCTCATAAGATATACGTAACCATATTTAGTGAAGTCATCTGTGAACGTTATGAAGTAGCCATAGTTACCTCTCGCAAGTGTACTCATAGGTCCGCATACATCTGTATGTATCAGTCCTAATGGTTCACTCACCCGATCTCCTTTCCCCTTGAAGGACGATCTTGTCATCTTGCCCACTAAGCATGGCTCACATGTATCGTAAGATTCCAAATCACACGATCCCAAAAGTCCATCTGAATGAAGCTTCTGCATGTGTTTCATTTTAATGTGACCCAAACGACAATGCCAGAGATAGCTTTGGTTAGAATCATGAGTACGAAGCCGTTTCGTGTCTATGTTCAGGATTTCGTCTTCTATGTTCACAACATAAAGACCATTACGTAGCTTAGCACTGGTATAGAACATCTCACCTTTGTATAAAGAACAACACTTGTCCTTTATTATAGCATGATATCCCTCTTTGTCTAACACCGACACAGAGATGATGTTCCTTGATATAGTGGGTACATAATAGCAATTATGCAGCACTAATATCAATCCTGTCTCTAAACTGAGCCCAAAGGTTCCTACAGCCACAGCAGCAACTCTTGCCTTATTTGCGACTCGTAGAACCATCTCGCTCTTTGTCAGATACCTGACCTCCTTGAGCTCATCTAATTCTGAAATTATATGTGCTACACATCCGGTATCATATACCCATGAAGGAGAGTCAGCCATATCTGCCAAATTGACCTCTATAACATAGGCACCGACTTCCACTTCCCTTTCTTGTAGCTCTATTACGCTTTCTTTATTCGAAGCATCGAGAACTCTTCTCTGATCTTCCTCCTAATCTAGAAAGTCGTATAGATCTCTATTCAAACGTGAACTAATACTATATGCCATCTCTACTCTACATAAACAGAATAAGGATTTTGCTAAGTATTACATTCAATGTTTACGCAAAAACAATTTTTGCCATATTATTCAATGAAAACCGTCCCCCTATGAATTATACGATTCCAAGATCCCATTCCTATGTAGTTAAGCGTACTTTGGCACTGCCCTTAACTTCACCCTCCTGGGTGAGTAACTCCTTACTGATCATACTCCTATGACTCTTGGTTGATGAATAACACTTATGTGTTCAATTCATCCTTTTGCCTCGAAGTCCAAAACCCTTTTGCTGACTCGTTGAGAATAACCATTTAGACATGTAGACCTCTTCATAGGTCTAACCGTATTGTCGCGAGGTAAAAGATGGCACCCTGCTTTGGCATGACCCACCATCGATGAACAAGGGCTCAACAGGTGTCTTAATCTGGGTAGGCATTACTCAAAATTCTTTTTGGGGACTCTTACGTTTTTGTTTGCATGCATTACTGTGAACTCTAACATAATCATACACCACATAAAACATAAATAAGTAAATGCGCGCGAGAAAATAAATCAAGCAGACATGATCCTAGTATGGCCCCTAACCTAAAAGATCTAATCTTCTCAGGTTCTTGCTTGTTTTGCCTCTGTTCGCCTGGATCTCCATCCTGCGAACATCCATTGAATTCTCCCACTCGAACCACGATCTCATCCTTTGGCTCTTCAATGGACTCTTTTGGACCCTTAACTCTAATTACAAGACTCAACGATTCGCAGATCGTATAAAACTTGAAATTAAATTAATTACATCGGGCACCCATCCCTGCTTAAAAACAAGATAGAACAATTCTATGGTCATACTAGAACCCGCACTCACATTCATACACAAATAATAATATGACACTCATAAAACACCCAAGTATGTATGAGATTCGCTTCCTTAGGTCGAATCTAGGTTTCCTATGTTCTAGATAGCTATTCGGGAGATACTACCGACATCTCTATGTCTAACGTGCCTTAAGTCTAATTTTCTCAAAATTCCGACTAATGGCTCGTTTCGGTTTTATGCTAAAAGATTTTGAAACCGTTTTGGAAAAACTCCATTTTAGGCTTTTGGTTGGCCCGGGTCGCTTCGGAAAATAAAAATGGTCAAAGTCGGAAGAAGAAAATGGAAACCTCCCACTTAAGTCAAGGCCCAAAAGACCCGTATTGTCCCGAGGTAAAAGTGTTCTTCTGTGTTCCGGCCTTCAGTCGGGTCACCGAGATCGTCGTTCGCTCGTTTGACTGTCGTACGAGTATCCTTTGCTTCGGTGAGTCTTGTCTTCTTCCCACCTGATTTCTAATCAAGCTCTGGATAGTACGTCATCAAGGATCGTACAGTTGAACTTGGTCAGGTCTTTGTACAACTCTCCGTCATGTAGGAGCCCCTTCCTGAAGGCACCCACAACTGTCTTGGTGTTGCAGTATGGGATATACACTTTTTCCCTGTTGAATCTTCCCACATACTCTCTGAGAGGTTCGCCCCTCCTCTGTTGTATTCTGTATAAGTCGCCAGATAACTTTTCTATATTCTTGCTACTAGCACACTGCTCAACAAATATCAGTTAGTTGTACGAAAGATGAAATACAGTTGTTAGGAAGATTAATGTACCACTGCAGGGCTGGGCCAACGAGTCTAGAGTCGAAGCTCTTACACATGCTGGCTTCCCTTAGATCTCTTGGTATAGCAGCAGTAAACATACGTTGCTTGTAAGAAGCAATGTGGTCACTCGGGTCAGATGTACTGTCGTACATCTTCATATTTGGGAGCGAAAACTTCCTGGGCATCTCTATGAGAGCTATGGCGTCTACAAATGGTGAGTCAGCATAACTTTGGGGCAAACTCTTTTTAAATGGAGTCGAAACCCCAGGTAAGTGTGTAAGTAAGGCCTCTAGGTCTGCTTGCCTTTTTTCCAAGCTCTGCTCTAGAGAATTATCTCTAGTGGAGTACGGGTGTGTAGGGATGTAAGTCCCATGAGCCTGCAACATAGGTACAGTAAGTAAATGAGGAAGAGCAGAGGAGTGAGGTGCAGCCGTGGTCTGCGTTGTTGGATGTTGGTTGTCATCAGGGTCTGGTTGAGTTACTGGTCGGCTTGAGGTACCGCCTACTTCCGTCCTGGTTGACTGCTCCGGAGCTGTTGAGTGAAGGATTGGCTGGTTATGCATGTCTCTTGCTTTGGTAGTCCTTCCAGCTCGCTCTTCGGTATTCAGCTCTAACTGCCTATGAGCAACTGGTCTTCGAGGTGGTACGGTTACAGACAGCTCCGTGATTTTGTTCCTGCAATAATTGATTCTCGACTCTGACCAAGACGTTTTCCTATTCTAAAGCTTTGAACCGTTGCGTGTTCTCTTGCATTTGAGCTGTTAGCATTGCAAGTTGGATGCTACGTCGAGTGGAGCGTTGGTCATCTCTTGTGCCATCGGGGTAAGCTTAGTAATTGTTAGTCAGACCCCTCCTTCTAGCGCCAAACTGTGAGGGTAAGAAATAGCGGGTCAAGAAGTCAGCTGGACCGGGTCGTTGACCGGGAGTCGAACCTCCACCTGTTAATATTTTTGCGGGCACCGACGACGTCTTTGGGCTTAACTTGTGACAAAAGAGACAAGAACACACGTGACCGTGAGATCTTAGGGGACACCAGGATGGTGCTGGCCTAAGGGGGCTCCGACGGTCAAGTCAGTAAACTTCGTAAATAATGAATAGGAATTATAATCTAGAGTTCGGGCTATGGAGTTAAATATGTTGCTTGAGCGAGTCGGTCGTTGGGAGAAAAGGTGATACAACCAAGTTGCTGCCTAGTTCTCAGGCCATCGAGTGAAATAAAGCACTTGCACCCCTTAGTCGTGTGGAGAGAGAAATGATCAGTCGCCTTCCTTGAGCAGGTAGTCGTTAGGAGAAAGAAGGATCACTCGTCTTCCTTGAGCAGGTGACCGTCCGAAAAGAGAATGATCGCTCGTCTTCCTTGAGCAGGTGTTCGTTGACCGCCAGTGGTTTGGGTGATCGATGTGAGGGAGAAAGTAGGTGATTAGCTTATTTCAAGTGAACTTAGATGTCGGTTGTTGTTATCCGTCGTTGGATGCTTTAGTCGATTACCAGTTGATCCTAATATAGAGTTTTCTGGACAACTATCCGTTTTGGTTAACCGTCACCTGGTGGCGAGTTGTTGCCTTGAGTATGGTAATGCACGGAGTTATCACCATGAATGGGGATATCGTAACTCCCATCCAACGGATATATATTAGGAATATTGTCATCTTGAATGACGGTAACGCCTCCCCAACGAATACACGAAGAGATGTCAGCTGAGGAGGAGAGGACGAACCTATTCTATCCATAGCTGGATATACTTCCGTATTTTAGTCTGCTGAGGGAGTGAGGGCGGACCTCTTTATCCAGAGATGGATGCATTTCTATACTTTAACGTTGTTTCGGAATGCCTGGAGATAAATGGGTCGGGCCCATTGTGTAACATCCCAAGTTTTTAATGTTAGTTAAGGAACTATTTGATAGTTGGGTCAAGTCAAAACATGGGCCAAATCAGCAAACAGTCCAAATTGGGGGGTATTTTGCAAACAGGCCAAAACCAGGGACTAAACTGTAAATATGGCAAATTTCATTAGAGAAAACAAAATCAGGATTTTGTTCTCTGTTTGTTCGACTAGAGATAGAGCTAGGGTTTTGGTTCTGACAAAAATTCGATTGGAGAGAAGATTTTGGGTGGAATTTGATGGAGATTACTCGCTTTTGTCAAATTTCAAGCTTTAGTGTGTGATTATAGCCAGGTTTTGTTGATTTTGGGTAAGAGATTTATAGTTTCTCTCTCTAAAACCCTATCTTTCTATATTTTGAGTTTTAATGAAGTCTTTGGTTTCGAATTGATAGAAATTGGAATGAATTTCATCAAAGGAGAAGCTAATCAACTAAATTAAGGTAATTCCCTAACTTGATGATAGAATTGATTGTTCTTAATTTCTAGGGTTTGGGAAATTTTAGGATTTCTATAATTCATGGATTTCCAGGGTTTATATTGTTAGTAATTAGATAGTTATGAGGTATAAACTATTTTAGAGAAGTTGATTAGGTTAAATTATCGATCGAACGGCGAGGGACTGAAATTCAGTCCACTTTTATCGACAATCTGGGCTTGTTATATTATCCAATTGGACTTACCCGAAACACGAAAGTTGTAGCTTAGGATGCTAGCTTCTCAGAAAGGTATGGCACGCGTCATTTCGATTTTGATCGGAAGTAAGTAGCATTTACCGTTATCGATGAGTGTAGGATCGGTTTTGCTTGGAGGGTTTTCAAAATATTATTTTTTTGTTTTTTATTTGAAGAGAAAATAAAATAATAGTTTTGTATCAAAACCAATGCAAAGTGGGTTCTGTTAGAAATCCATATATATGACATATATATGATTTAATAGTTAGGTTTTGTAGTAAATCTATTATACAAATCAGGTCAATATGACTAGGACATATTAATTACATAAATTATGACTAGGACACAAATAATGTGACTGGATATCCACGTAGACATAGATTTCTATTTTACATTCTACAAATCTAGCCCTCTGATCTTCCAACGTGACTGAAATCCAACGGATTTTTCGTCACCCATCTCTCGTAATAGATTCACTCAACGGTTCTTATCTTCCTTTTCATTATATCCTTAACCGTGACACTCTCTCTCTCTCTGATCTCAAAATGTAAGAGGAAGCTCCTCCACTCTTGAAATTGCTTCAACTTCCTAAACTCTTCTACAGAGTAAGAGGAGATTATGTGGAGAGGAAGAGTTCAGTTACAAAGAATTGAGAAGAAGATCAATAGGCAAGTGACTTTCTCAAACAAAAGGTAAAGGTTTCTAAAGAAAGCTCATGAAATCTCAGTTTTAATTGTTTTCTCCACTAATTCTTGGTACCCACATTTCTCTCTGATCCGTCTCTAATCAATTTATGTTTCTTCTCTGTAATTGTTTTTCTTCTTCGTAATTATTCTCTGATCTGTACTCTCTAATTGTTATTGTTCTTTTAATATAAGATTATTGCTATTGTACTTATCCTGTTTGATGAAATTCCTCACCCAATTGTAGTTTAACTTTGTAACATTTTGCTTCCTGACTATCTTCAATTTTATAATGTCTTTTGTGGAGTTATGGTGATCTCTTTGATGGAGTTAACACACCCAATCTACCATAGATTAATTTAAAATTATAGCAGCTCCACCTTTTTAGGCTTTAGGTTGGTGTGATTCACTTGGTTTCGATCCACGAAACCGACACCTTTTGTGGATTGCTTATGAGAAAACCACAGACTCAACAATCCTTACCTAGGTTCTTCTTTTTCCACGTAGATATTTATCCTTAAAATTTCATACATCTATAAGCAACTATACATCAAACAGAAAAGGAATATTAACACAACCAATCTAACAGTGACGAGGCAGTTTTTTTTCTTCCTCAAAGCATGAAAAATATTCTGCGAGATAAATTTTCCAGCTACAGATGGCTACATTTACATTGTTTCAAATAAAGTTTGTAAAGTTTGTTCATATTCCTGTTCTGCAGGTTAGGTTATCTACGCCTTTTCTGTTATGACGTCATCAACTGAATCATCATGTGGCTCATCGGCAACTGTTACTTGTCCGTTATCTTCGACTATTAATTGTCCATTGTCTCCTTTGTCAACATCGTCTTCCCCATCTGTCATTTATCTATCTTCGCCTTCGCCGTCAGACTCATCTTCATTGCCAACCGTTTTGCATGCTGCACCTGTACGACAATCCCCATCAAAACGACCACACCAATCCCTGTTTATAAACGCCTTGTTTGCCCCCGTTGCCATAGAAATTGTCCCAAAGTTGAGAGCGTGAAAGGTGTTAACATGTCGTATCTAAAGGTCCATTGTGCAATATGCAAAAAGAAATTCACTATCATTGGTGTCAATGCCAAAAGCCACAAACTTATCTACCGTTCGGAGGCACTTTAGTGACCAAATTCATCCAAATAATGTTGTGGATAATGCACTCATACCTTTACTATTTATTGCTAAATGTGTCTCTTCTCTTGCGTCTACATCCATTTGTCTAGATAAGTTTGTATTCCTTACTATTGAATCAATTTGACTATTCCTACCCATGCTTTGAGTATTGTTATCCTCTGTATTCGTCATGTGATTAACATAGTTTTGATTAATATACGACCACTTTTTGGGTCTTTGTTAAGCTTCTTTGGCGTTCCATGGAACGATTGCCTGCGTCGCCTTCCTCTCAGCTGTTAGTAAAATCATCATCTGAAGGATGGCCTTGTCTTCGGTCGTGATTACTGTTGGTGCTAATCAGGTGTTTCACCTATTCATTCTTCTTTCTCCTATGCTGATTTATACACGCAACTTCTGATTTTTCTGCTGCAAAATATCTTTTTGCAGGTTACGCCTAAAGGCGCTTTTCCCCGGAAAAGAGAAGCACTGCCTTGGCGGGCGCCTCGTGTGTACAAGGGGTACACTAATTCTTAACGAACAAAAAAACGATACCACATTTATATAAAATGATAAGATCATATTCTTTTCACTTTCCTACAATAAGTTTAAATTACAATTTAGTCATGTATCGTCATTGTTGTCTCTTAGCAGGTGTGGTTGTAGTCGCGATACACTATGCTTCCTTTAGCTCTGTCAATCAGATAAGAGAATGGTGTTGCGCGATACAGGAGGATTATGGGAAGTTAAGGTCATGGACATATAGTTCTTGGGTTCTTTACCAAGTAATAACTAATTTCTCTAATCGCCTACTGAAATATTTCCAAGGACAGTTCGATTCATAATTTTCCTTTTACGACCTAGAAACTAAACAATCACCATTCTCCTTGTAAATGTGTTCTTCATGGCGACTGACCTATTTTACTTTCACAAAGTAATATGGCCTAGATACCTCGCCACATTACAATTGCATTTGTCCTAATTATTTGATGTCGGGTAACTCTCTCCGAATTCAATATGTCGACCGTAGAGGGAACGTGCTTTATTTTGCACTTAATGCGCGTCTTTCCGATTCGAAAATTGTTGTTCTAGTGTCTCGAAATATGAGATTCTTTTTCCTACAAATTCTCTAGGTCACTATCTTTTTGTTCTCATGACCCCGTTTTTCTTATCGTGGAACTCTTTATACTTCCCAAAAAAATTTCACAAATATGACATGGACTTACTCTTCCTAGCGAGAGTTTGATACAGTTCCCCTCAAGGAATCTCATTAGACGAGTTCTGACGACTATTTCCTTGATACATTGAAGGGACCTATGCTAAGCAGTAGATCTATTGGAGTGACCTGTGTTAACACAACTTGTCTTTCTACCAACGGTAGGTCGTCGGTGTCCATAACTCTCTACTGGCAGGTTTGTCGGTCAGGGTTCATGTCTCTCGTGGTGCGAACGATGGTGGAAGAGTTATCTTAGGACTAGGCTCTGCTCTACGTCTGACAAGTTCTCAAATCTGACAAGTTCTCCATCAAAATGTGTACACCCCTGAAATCCACACATCTTTCGTCAATTTCCTTTAAGACACCCATATTCCAATAAAGGTAGATTTAGCCTTAGAGTCAATGAAACAGTACCGACATTAGCATTTTGGTCACAAAGTAACGGTTGTTAACGACCGTCTCCAGTCAACTGGATCAACTGTTACTATGTGACCCAGACTCTATACCGGACAAACTCTCGACTCAAATACTAATGTCGGTACTTTTGTGTGACCCTAACGCTAAATATCCCTACTTATTAATAGATGGAGGGAGGGGTGGATTGGCCAGAGCCGGTCCAGGCCCAAAGCCACCAAAACGGTGGCTTTAGGCCCCAAGATTTGGATGGCACGAAGGACCCAATATTTAAATATATATAGTTTGGAAGTCAACAATATAAACAACGTAACTTCAACTCAGCTGGTGAACTTGTATATTTTTCTGCATGTTTTTTTTTTCTTTTTTCAATCACTACTTCATACCTATTCAAACACAAATCACTTAACTTACATGTTTTTTTTTAACTTTTGGGTTCATAGTCCAAAAATCTACACTTAAACACACATTTCGTCCACCCTAATATTAATATAAGTTTTTAAGTCAAAACAATAATTATAATGGATATTTAGTCCAAATTAGTTAAAGTATGTCAAGATGTCAAAGTTACAGTGTTTTTCTGTTTATTAATTCTTGTTTTGTTTCATAAATTACCTGTTATTTATTGAAAAAGTTTCCTATTTTATTTCATTTTTTTTTTGTCATGCATAACACATTATGTATCAACAATGTCTCTTCCAAAACGGAAAAAGACTAAAAACAAATTTTCTGGGAAGACTGGACCTTAAACCTTTTTTGAACTTTATTTTGGACTTAAAACCCATGGACCCTTCTTTTTTCTTGTCTCAATCACTATTATCTTTCATATCTATTTAAACACCAAGATTATAATAAATTTTGGTAAACAGATTTGTTGTTGTTGAATAAATTACATTTTGCTTACATGAAGATATCTACAATTAAATTAAGGGTTATTTCCCAAATGGCCCCAACTTTGTGACCAGCTTCCTGTCTGGCCCCTTACTTTAGCAAATATTCCCGTATGACCCCATTTTTCTGTTATCTTTAACTGTCCGTTACTCTCTCCTCCATCTCATTTTCTCTCTCTGCCAAGTCACTATCACGCCACACCATCATCTTCTCCGGCAGGTGTCGCCGACGACCTTCAAAATTTTTTTTTATTTTATTTTCTCTCTCCTCTCTCTCTCTCTAGAAAAAAAAAAATTTCCTCACCCTCTCTCTTTCTCTAAAAACTCCGGCGAAAGGATTTATCTTCGCCGGAGCTAGGTATGTTCGTGAGCAGATCTAGGTATGTTCGTTGAACAGACCTAGCTCCGGCGAAGGGAAACCCCTTCGCCGGATTTTTTAGAGAGAGAGAGAGGGTGAGGGAAACAAAAATTCTAGAGGGAGAGAGAGGAGAGAGAAAATAAAATAAAAAAATTAAATTTGAAGGTCGCCGGCCGGCGACCCCTGCCGGAGAAGATGATGATGTGGCGTGATAGGTGGCTTGACAGAGAGAGAAAATGAGATGGAGGAGAGAGTGTAACGGACAGTTAAAGTAAACGAAAAAAGGGGGCCACACGGGAATATTTGCTAAAGTAGGGGGCTAGGCTGGAAGCTGGTCACAAGGTTGGGGGCCATTTGAGAAATAACCCTTAAATTAACCTGTAACTTTTTTCTTTTTTGCACCTTATTATTTCTAAAAAGCGTTACAATTAATCCAGTGATGGTTGTAATGATTGCCAGTGACTAAAATTATAGTTTCAGGAGCTTTTAAAACTAATATTTTCATATTTGAGTTGATACAAAATCTGAAAGCTTCTTCGAACACTAATATTTAAGGTTTAGAGTTTTCCATTTCACATTTGTTTCTTTACATTTTTTTAGTTGTTTTCGAACTAATTAACTTAAAAAAAAAATCGTAAAGGGTTAAAAAGTGCAGGCTAGCGAAATCAAAGGACACTTTTTAACTTAACGAAGGGGCCTCAATTTAAAAATTCGTTTTAGGCCTACCGCAATCTTGGGTTGGCCCTGGGATTGGCTACTCTGTTTTAATTAATGATGTCGACCTATTTCTTTTTATCAAACTTTTTATTAAATGTTATGGATTAAATGTTACGGTTTTTGTTAAATTTTTTCGAACAATCTTTTTATTACATTTCCGTTGAACAAATTTTTTATTAAATGTTACGGAAGAAATTAATGTCTGATCAAGAGAAATTGATGATTTCATTGAACGATGGTAATATCTTTAAATGATTAAAATTTTTTTATTAAATTTTTCTTTTTATTAAAAGTTACGGGACGAATCAATGTGCGATGAAGAGAATTTTTTATTAAATTTTCTCTAAAAAACATTTTTTATTAAGAAAAATTCATGATTTTTTAAAACGATGGTAAATATATTATTAAAATTTTCCTCTTTAATTAAATACTTTTTTACTATCAATTATTTTTATTATTGTAAAAAAAGAGTTTAATTAAACGATGTAATTTAGTTTTGTAGGTTGACGCAAAAAAAGAAAGCGACTCAGAGGTTGTCTCTATAATGAGAACATATCATCCCAATCTCGTCATAGAAGCTAAATCACGGGGCATATCTGCTGCAGAAACTTACTTCATGGATCTACCTGAATCATCAAAGAATCATCTCTGTTACGGTGCTCTTCTCAACTGTTACTGCAAAGAACTACTGACAGAAAAAGCGGAAGCCCTCATGGAAGAGATGAAGGAATTGAGATTCAATACAAGTTCCATGGCTTATAACAGCTTGATGACCCTTTATTCTAAAACAGGTGAGCCTGAAAGAATCCCGGCAATCATACAAGAAATGAAGGCAAACGATGTAACACCTGACACATATACATATAACGTCTGGATGAGAGCTCTTGCTGCTGGTAACGATATTTCTGCGGTTGAGAGAGTTATCGAAGAGATGAAGAGAGATGGAAGAGTTGCAGGTGATTGGACAACATATAGCAATCTAGCATCAATTTATGTGGATGCCGGTTTATTTGAGAAAGCAGAGAAGGCACTCAAAGAGCTTGAGAAAAGAAATGCCTGTCAAAACCTTACCGCTTATCAGTTCCTCATCACATTGTATGGTCGCACCGGGAATCTGCTTGAAGTTTACAGAATTT
>BEHA01000777.1:229668-243741 GCA_002897215.1 Eschscholzia californica subsp. californica
CTTTATACCTATGCCCCTTCTATGACTCTCATATTTGGGCTGAGGCAGTGGTTTAGTTAACGGATCGGCAACGTTGTCGTCCGTATCGACTTTGCAAATGACCACATCTTTTCGCTCAGTGATTTCCCTAATCACGTGGTACTTCCTTAGGATATGTTTGGATTTCTGGTGTGCTCTTGGTTCCTTAGCCTGGGCGATAGCTCCATTGTTGTCACAATACAGAGTAACCCCATTTTCTATGCTAGGAACTACACCAAGTTCGGCGATAAACTTCTTTATCCAAACTCCTTCCTTGGCTGCTTCCGAAGTGGCAAGGTATTCTGCTTCTGTGGTAGAATCTGCTACAGTAGTCTGCTTTGAGCTTTTCCAGCTTACTGCTCCTCCGTTTAGACAAAAGACATAACCCGACTGCGATCGGAAATCATCTCTGTCCGTTTGGAAGCTCGCATCCACATGGCCTTCCACGATTAGTTCATCTTCCCCGCCATAAACCAAGAAGTGATCCTTTGTCCTTCTCAAGTACTTCAGGATATTTTTGGCTGCGGTCCAGTGTTTCTCACCTGGATTAGATTGGTAACGACTACACATGCTCAAAGCATATGAGATGTCTGGGCGAGTGCAGACCATGGCGTACATGATAGATCCTATTTCCGAAGCATAAGGCACCTTCTTCATGTGTGCTAGCTCATCAGGATCTCGGGGACACTGAGTCTTGCTTAGCGTCGTACCATGTGTCATGGGTAGGAATCCTCTCTTAGAGTCTTCCATCTTGAACCTCCCAAGAACCTTATCGATATAAGTCTCTTGACTGAGTCCAATCATCCTCCTCGATCTATCTCTATACATCTTGATGCCAAATATGTATTCTGCATCTCCTAGGTCTTTCATTGGAAAAACTCCGTTTTAGGCTTTCGGTTGGCCCGGGTCGCTTCGGAAAAAAAATATGGTCAAAGTCAGAAGAAGAAAATGGAAACCTCCCACTTAAGTCAAGGCCCAAAAGACCCGAGTCAAACTCTAAAGACTTAAGTCAAACTTGGTCAAGGACCCCTTTGACTAGACCAAGTCAAGTCACGGTCAAGGTCCGAGCCAAGGTCAGACCCGGATTGGCACGTTCCAGACCGTGCCAAGTCCCTCGGGTGGACGCGTCCTGGCCCTAGGCCAGACGCTTCCCAGCCCCACAGACGCGTCCTAGACGCTCTGTCCAAGCATATGCATCTCAGACTCCCTGTCCGAGACTGTTGCTGGTTTAACCAGACGCGTCCTAGACGCGTTCTGGAAGGGACAGTCCTGGTCGCGTCCGGATTCTCAATCCGAGACGCGTCCGGACTTCTCTGTGGTCGCGTCCTGAAGATGCGGCCTCACGTGCCAGACGCGGATCTCCCGGGATCCTAGTCTGAGACGCTCTCAGACTCCCAGTCCGAGACGATCTCGGACGCGTCTTCCTGTCCGAGAGAAACTCGGACACGTCTGTCCGAGACACTCTCGGATTCCCAGTCCGGGAAGGACTGGGACGCGTCCTGAGCGTCCGCGACTGGCCAGACGCGCTTTGGGACGCGTCCTGGTCAGTCCGGCTCCTGGACAACACCTTCTTCCCTTCCAATTTTCGATTTCTTCCAACCTTTTTGCTGCTGTTTTGATGAATATTCATCCAAAACCTAGCAGTTTTTGAAAACTCTTTTAAAAAAACCATCCACTTTAAAACTTCCTTTTGAAAACTCTTTTCAAAAACTCGAAATTTTAAAGTTCTCCCATTGAAACTCTTTCAATTTCTATCCGATTAAGTCTAAATCTAATTTAAACTAATCAATTTCATGTCTAAATCCCTATTTAAACATAGAATCATCTAATCAATCAAGCTCGAATCTAATTCGACTAGTCAGAGATAGTTTCATGCAACCGGCTCGTGATGGCACTGTAGGGTTTTGTGTATCCTATACACTATCTAGTGTTCTAAGCGGAATCTCAAACACCATATGTTAACACAATATTTCCCAGGATCATATGCATAAACTTATCAATGAACTAGAAGAGGGATAAATACCTAAACGCGTTTTTCCCTCGAACCATTCAAATCGCATGTAAAGATCGAGAGCTCCAATTGAGTTATGTTGATTGTACTATATATCTTGTATAGCGAATACCATCGGGTTTTATGAAGCATTTCGAAGGAAAGTTACCTTCTCAATTCATCCTCAAAACTCCAACTAAAAAATCTTGGAGAATACAAGTGAAAATGGTTGACAAGGACTTGTTCCTCTGTGATGGTTGGGAAGACTTTGTGGATCAACATTTTTATCTATATATTGAGTTATGTTGATTGAACTATATATCTTGTATCTCGAATACCATCGGGTTTTATGAAGCATTTCGAAGGAAAGTTACCTTCTCAATTCATCCTCAAAAGTCCAACTAAAAAATCTTAGAGAATACAAGTGAAAGTGGTAGACAAGGATCTGTTCCTGTGTGATGGTTGGGAAGACTTTGTGGATCAACATTCTTTAGAAGAAATTAGTATATCAAATAAGTATCCAATAAAAATAAGAATAATAAACTCTTTCCTTGTTTATCAGTAATCAGGGACGAAGCTGTGTTAAGGCTAGGAGGGGCCATGGCCCCCTAACCTCAACTGGTAAGCTAAATTAGCGGACATTTATTGGGTTCTTTTATATTTATTATGAACAAGTTAGTATTTGAGCATGTGACTACTAAGTTCTAAATGAAGTTTTATTGACTTCCCTTTTCATGTATATGCTTTCATGCTTGTGATTGGACTCGTTTTGGTTAACAATTTTATCTACTCTTATTTCTTCTTAAATATAGATGTAGCTTGAACTTTGGAAATATGATGTAATCGGAAAAAGAGTTGTTTGTCAAAATCCTTTGTGATTTTAGCATATCTCAAAAATTTATTGCATTGGAATTTGCCCTTAATCTTCATACTCCTCCACCACTACAACTTCGGACCATCAATATCAATCTTCATAGTCCTCCATTGAAATTTATTACATGTGCATCCTTCTAGAATAGATGACACTTACGAAAAAGTCAAATTGCTACGATCAATTTTTTATCCTTCTAGAATAGATGAAGAAATTTATATAGATTTGCAAGTGCCCTTACGAAGATTACACGTATTAATATAGATGTGCAATTAGATATTAAATACACGATTATGTTTTTTTGCTCGTCCTTTGATTAAATACACTATTGATGTTAATAATTACTCTAACAGGTAGAATTACTTTGATCAAGCATTATCGTATTATCATTTGTGTATCTAAATGACGATTTGGATGTACACGTATTAATTAGGAAACCGATAATCGTAGTGTAATCTTGTCTTGAACTATCAAGGTGCATGTACATCTAATCCATCGTTTGTGTATCTAAACCGATAATACGGACAATAGTGTCTTTGATCAAAGCCTTTTAAAGTAGTAAACAAAACAATAGTGATGAATTGAGTAGGCTACATGTACATGTACATCTAATCCATCGTTTGTGTATCTAAACCGATAATACGGAGAATAGTGTCTTTGATCAAAGACCTTTTAAGGTCATCACTTATTAATTGCCAGAATTACAGGTCAAAAAGATTCCAGCTTTAAATGACCTATTAATATTTCATTCATGCATGGAGACTATGAGAGGTAATGGTTGTTAGGTAAGCATTTTCTCCTCCTCGTTTATAAATACTGTAAAAATCAACCTCTAATCAGATTTACAGCCTCCTAAAACTATCTTTTCCAATTCTTATTTTGAAGTAACAAAATGAGGAAATTTAGTAGGACTACAAATCCATCTTTTTTTAAAGTGTTAATAGCTTCAGATTTTGATAAGAAACTAGTAAGTACTACTTCAAATTTACTCTTTCCAACAGTTCAAATTTTTTCTTATCTATATATTGAGTTATATTGATTGAACTATATATCTTGTACAGCGAATACCATCGGGTTTAATGAAGAATTTCTAAGGAAAGGTACCTTCTCAATTCATCCTCAAAAGTCCAACTAAAAAATCTTGGAGAATACAAGTGAAAGTGGTTGACAAGGACTTGTTCCTATGTGATGGTTTGGAAGACTTTGTGGATCAACATTCTTATCTATATATTGAGTTATGTTGATTGAACTATTTATCTTGTATCGCGAATACCATCGGGGTTTTTGAAGCATTTCGAAGGAAAGTTACCTTCTCAATTCATCCTTAAAAGTCCAACTAAAATATCTTGGAGAATACAAGTGAAAGTGGTTGACATGGACTTGTTGCTATGTGATGGTTGGGAAGACTTTGTGGATCAACATTCTTTAGAGGAATTTAGTATATCAAATAAGTATCCAATAGGAATAAGAGTAATAAACTCTTTACTTGTTTATCAGTAATCAGGGACGAAGCTGTGTTAAGGCTAGGAGGGGCCATGGCCCCCTGACCTCAACTGGTAAGCTTAACTAGGGGACATTTAATGGGTGCTTTTATATTTATTGTGAACAAGTTAGTATTTGAGCATGTGACTACGAAGTTCTAAATGAAGTTTTATTGACTTCCCTTTTCATGTATCTGTTTTCATGCTTGTTATTGGACTCGTTTTGGTTAACAATTTTATCTACTCTTATTTCTTCTTAAATATAGATGTAGCTTGAACTTTGGAAATAAGATGTATTCGGAAAAGGAGTTGCTTGTCAAAATCCTTTGTGATTTTAGCATATGCCAAAAATTTATTACATTGGAATTGGCCCTTAATCTTCATACTCCTCCACCACTACAATTTCGGATCATCACTATCAATCTTCATAGTCCTCCATTGAAATTTATTACATGTGCATCCTTCTAGAATAGATGACACTTACGAAAAAGTCAAATTGCTACGATCAATTTTTTATCCTTCTAGAATAGATGAAGAAATTTATATAGATGTGCAAGTACCCTTACGAAGATTACACGTATTAATATAGATGTGCAATTAGATATTAAATACACGATTATGTTTTTTTGCTTGTCCATTGATAAAATACACTATTGATGTTAATAATTACTTTAAAAGGTAGAATTACTTTGATCATGCATTATCATATTATCGTTTGTGTATCTAAATGACGATTTGGATGTACAAGTATTAATCAGGAAACCGATAATCGTAGTGTAATCTTGTCTTGAACTATCAAGGTACATGTACATCTAATCCGTCGTTTGTGTATCTAAACCAATAATACGGACAATAGTGTCTTTGATCAAAGTCTTTAAAGTAGTAAACAAAACAATAGTGATGAATTGAGTAGGCAACATGTACATGTACATCTAATCCATTGTTTGTGTATCTAAACCAATAATACGGACAATAGTGTCTTTGATCAAAGACCTTTTAAAGTCATCACTTATTCATGGCAAGAATTACTGGTAAAACAGATTCTAGCTTTAAATGACATATTAATATTTCAGTCATGCATGGAGATTATGAGAGGTAGTGTTTGTTAGGTAAGCATTTTCTCCTCCTCCTTGTTTATAAATACTGTAAAAATCAACCTCTAATTATATTTACAGCCTCCTAAAACTATCTTTTCCAATTCTTACTTTGAAGTAACAGAATGAGGAAATTTATTAGTACTACAAATCCATCTTTCTTTAAAGTGTTAATAGCTTCATATTTTGATAAGAAACTAGTAATACTACTTTAAATCTACTCTTTCCAATAGTTCAAGTTTTTTCTTATCTATATATAGAGTTATGTTGATTGAACTATATATCTTGTATAGCGAATACCATCGGGTTTATTATGAAGCATTTTGAAGGAAAGTTACCTTCTTAATTCATCCTCAAAAGTCCAACTAAAAAATCTTGGAGAATACAAGTGAAAGTGGTTGACAAGGACTTGTTCCTATGTGATGGTTGGGAAGACTTTGTGGATCAACATTCTTATCTATATATTGATTTATGTTGATTGAACTATATATCTTGTATAGCGAATACCATCGGGTTTTATGAAACATTTCGAAGGAAAGTTACCTTCTCAATTCATCCTCAAAAGTCCAACTAAAAAATCTTGGATAATACAAGTGAAAGTGGTTGACAAGGACTTGTTCCTATGTGATTGTTGGAAAGACTTTGTGGATCAACATTCTTTAGAGTAAATTAGTGTATCAAATAAGTATCCAATTGGAATAAGAATAATAAACTCTTTACTTGTTTATTAGTAATCAGGGACGAAGCTGTGTTAAGGCTAGGAGGGGCCATGGCCCCCTGACCTCAACTGGTAAGCTTAACTAGGGGATATTTAATGGGTCCTTTTATATTTATTGTGAATAAGTTAGTATTTGAGCATGTGACTACTAAGTTCTAAATGAAGTTTTATTGACTTCCCTTTTCATGTATCTGCTTTCATGCTTGTTATTGGACTCGTTTTGGTTAACAATTTTATCTACTCTTATTTCTTCTTAAGTATAGATGTTGCTTGAACTTTGGAAATACGATGTATTCGGAAAAGGAGTTGCTTTTCAAAATCTTTTGTGATTTTAGCATATCCCAAAAATTTATTACATTGGAATTTGCCCTTAATCTTCATACTCCTCCACCACTACAACTGATGGGCCTAGAAAGGTTACCCCAAATAGGTCTACACCCGCAAGTGCACGGGTATCAAGTTGTAAAATTCCGGTAAGACCGGTTCGTTCCTCAGAGACTAAGTGAAACCTATTCTAAGACTTGGAAGTAAGACGGTTGTGAAAATGGTTTTGGTTTTGGTGATAAAATAATAACGAACAAATTAATAAAACAAATTATGATACAACGAACTTAAATGGGGGAGAGGACCTGGGATTTTAGAAATTCACCACATAAAATAACCTTTAGAAACAAATACTTAAAATGGTTAATTCTCTTCTTTTTTTTATAACTCAGAATTTCGGATAATGAACTATCCTAATTCCGGGAGATGTTTTCGTTAAAACCGAATAAAACATAACAATGTAATCATTTTATTTTAAATAAATAAATCTCTAAACTACTATTTATCAATTAATAAGTATGAACCGTCAAATGATTTAACATAAGCACGATGCATCAAATCGAAAAGTATAAATAGTGAAAAGAAAATCTATTTATCAGACTAAAACGAATTAAACTATGAAGCATTAATCAAGAGTTAATCAATAAAAATTATATCTCTAAAAGATCAAAAATGGGTTTCATCGTAAAACCCTAGATGGAGAGTCTTAGCTAATCATGATCGAGATTTAAATAAATATGAATAATAAAAGAGAATGGAAGAAAACTTAGCTTTTTCGCTATTTCCAAACCAAACAGGGCCTTAGGGAAAATAATTTTCTCGTCTTCCCGGAAACGATTTCCTGGTGAGAAAATTATTTTCCTCGACTGGTTTTTCTCTCTCTCTACTGTTTTCTCTTTCTTTCTCACTCCAAACTTTATCTTTACCTCTCTAAACAATAATGTAGCTCTCTCTTTCTCTCTCCAACAGAAACAAAAAAGAAAGAAGAAGAAAAAGATGATTTCAAATAATTAAAACTCTTTATCTCTCTACAAAACAATAACCTCTCTCTCTCTCTTAACTCTTTCTATCTATCCTTTTCTCTCTCACAAAGAGAAGGATTCGAAGAAGAAGAAACAGAAAAGATTCAAACCCTTTTTCTCTCTCTCTAGCTCCCGGTTCCCAAAAAGTCTCCTTCTCTCTCTGGCTCTCGGTTATCTCTTTTAATGGAGAGATTATGGTGGTCGGTCCTTCTCTGGTTTCAGCCGTGAGCTCCTTACATCACTCTCTCTTTCTAATATAGTCGGTTTTGGTTGAGCTCATAGAGAGGAGATGATCCCCTTCCAATCCGAGATCTTTTTTTGCTCGCTTTGTTATCTCTCTGTCTTATTCGAAACAGAGGAACCAAACTCCGGTCGAACCTTCCCTCCATCTCAAAATCTCTTTCCTTCTCTATCATATTATTTCCAGAAGAGAAGATTATCTCTCTCTCTCTGTCTCTCTCAATATAGTAATTGAAATCATTCCAAGCTCTTCCTAATCTCTCTGTGATCTCATTCCATCAAAGAAAGAAAGAAAAATACTTTCTCTCTCTACTGTATAAGAAATGAGAATGGCCGTGGAGAATAAGGAGGAGATCACTAGAGGGAGAGAGAATCTGAGCTGATTTGGGTAGTACCCCAATCAATATTTTCTTTCCTTCCCTGTAAAATTCCATCTCTAGCTCTTTCAAATCTTCAATCAAATCCTCCTTTTCCCTTCTCTCGGTCTGATCTTTCTCCTTACTGTTTGGCCAAAACAGTTGGAGAAGATAAGGGATAAAGATATTTTGTTAAGCTTCACCGACCTGGCAACTCGTGACTGCTAGTTGGATTTATTTGGGTTTGATTCAGTGTTTCTCGCGCAGGTGAAATGAAGTTATGACACCCACTCGGCTGAAACCACGTGTGCGGAAACAACAGTCACTTAGAGCTCAGAACACACCCTTACAGCCCGAAAGTATACCTCACCTTATCCCTGCCATCAGATCTTCTACCCATATGCGCGCCATGTGTAACGAGAAGCCTGTTGCTGACCTTGGTCAACTGTCTTTTACCCAAACTTTGACCTGCTCTAGTTTTATCGTCCGAATTCCGCTTCGACTCCCGTTTTCTTTTACGGACTCATAATGGACCCCTCTTCTCATACGAGCACCAAGAATGGCCAAAATTTCTAGAAAACCTTTATCTTCAAAAGACCAAAATACCCTTCGTGTGTCATTCTCCCCGTTTTAACCATTTTTCGTGCTCAATTTCTTAGAAGACACCTGGGAACGAGAAACACACAATTCATTAGAGTAATTGCTCGAAATAGACTAACTAGCCCAAATTAAGAGATTCAGATGAGGCATTTTCATGACTCATCAAACATCCCCAAACTTAGATTTTGCTAGTCCTCGAGCAAAACAAAAAAATAGAACTACACCCATTTCACCACTTTCGTAGGGGCCCACGATTGCACTTAGCATGTGCAACAAGCCGTTAAACCTCTAGGTTACCCTAGAGGACGAGTTTTGTCTCGTGAGGGTTTGCAGTGAATATACCCACAAAATTCAAAAATCTCAAAAATGCAGAAGGGTCTAAATATGATGTGGACTAAAAATGTTTATCCGATAGATTTTCAAAAGTTAATAGAAATGAAATCCAAATCGACCAAACCATACAAATGCTAAAAATTCCTTCACTAGTAATCAAGACTCGAAGTGCACGTGACCAGCCAATATGACCATACAAGACTTTGGTTACTTTCTCGACACATTTCGCCTCGACTGTTGCCTCCCGGTCATACACTCAAAAATTAAAGTCACTCAGAAATGGTTCACTCAATGTGCGAGTATGAGTATGAAGAAAACTCAACACATGAAAAAGACAGACTAAAATTCTGTGGACGAGTGATCTCAAAGAAGGAAACAACCACTAATACGGAATGGGGAAGCTAACCAACTCTTCTCACCTGATCAACTATCTAACAATGCTTCCTAGAGGTCAATAGACACTAATGATGATGTGATTAGAAATCCTGAGAACTCGACGTCTTCAAATCTTCAAGAACTACATCAGGGAATAAACACTTAAACACAACTAAACAAACATTTTTATTTATTTTTTTTTTTCTTCTTTTTTTTTTTTTTTTTAAATCAATACACTTCTGGGAATAAAACTCAAAATACACAAAGTACTTTCTTAACACCTTCCTTGGTAATATTCTCTTCTTTTTGCTTCATGCCTTATTCTCAGGTTTCTAACTGATAACTGGGTTTCTATCTTCCTCTAGTTGACATTGTTTTCAAGTTTCTAGACTACAAGAGAAAGGTTTACATTCCTGAGGACATCCCTAGTGGTTGTAAAATTTGAACTCAAAAGATCAAATGAGTTCTTCTTTCGATATTGCGAGGTTGAGTAGCTCTTCACTCTACTCGGAATTAGCTCAGAAGAGATCACTCAAAACAACTAGAAAGGCTCAGAATCTCACATAGGTTAAGTCTCCACTAATGATCGATTAAGTTCTCTCAGAAAAGTCAACACTTCACCTATCTGACACTCACATGGCTAGTGCACAAACAACTTCAAGACTCGAAATTCGTGAAAAAACCTTTAGCAAACGGATAGTCTGACAAACTAGACTCTATAACTATTAATAAGCAAAAACAACTAGACTCACATTTTCAATCCAAAAATTTTAAAATTTTGAACCCTTTTGAATTTTTGAAATAAGGACTTAGCAAAAAATTCAATCCCATATCCCCAAACTTAAACCGAACATTGTCCTCAATGTTCTGAAGACTATGCAAAAAATAACAGGGTGAAGGGAGAGATATTACCCGATTCAGCGTCCTCTGCATGGGTTGCCTCCCAGAAAGCGCTAAGTTTAACGTCTTCAGCCAGACGAAACAGATGATTCGAAAAATAGAAAAGATTATACCTACTGGATTACAAAAGCGTAACTAACTGTAAACCAATAATCGATACATCTGTGGGTCCACCCAAAACACAAAGTTTTTAGTGAACGATAGTCTCACATTTTTGTGAATTGCAAAGAGTGCATGTGAGACTATCAGATAAGAAGGGCAATCCCCAAACTTAGTGGATGCACAGTCCACTAAGTAACTATAAATGCTCGGACCAATGACTGGTCATCAAAAGGATCGACATAACAATGAAGGGCCAATATATCCGTCGAAGGCAGAAAGTCATCTGCAAGCTTAGTGGATAGAATATCCACTATTTCCATAGACGTTCTTGAGGAGACGTCTAAAGTGTCCCAAAAGGGATCAACAACCGAGTCTGAGACCATGTGGAAGGTCAAACTAGACTCTAAGGGTAAGGCAATATGCTCGGGAACCAAGTCAAGGTCCATGGTTTACTTAGGTAAACAGTCTGACAAACTATCTAACATGTCTCTAACGTCATTGATGTCCTCAAAGACATCTGGAGCCTCGCAGTCAGCTATAATATCAAGCCTTCCTAGCATTGCATCTAAGACTGACTCCTTACAAGTGTCAAAAATCGGATAGTTCGGAATCGTGTCATCCTCAAATTTGCTCATAGAGCCATCATCCTGAACATCAAAGTCTGGTATAGTCCTATCATAATGAGACGATAAAAGTTGAGGTAAAGACGAAGAAAGGTCATCAATATATTCGGGCTCTTGGGTCCTCTCAGTAGATTCATCGACATTTAACTTAGTACTAGGGTTAGACGTATTACCCTCGTCATCGTACCTAGTACCCTCTTGAGTTTGGGGTGGTGAAACCCCTTCCTCGTCGGCGAACAACTGTGACTTAAGCATTTTTACCTGTTGAGTCAAGGACTCGATCTCCTGCTTTGTTTGAGTCTCAAATTGTGACATCATCTCAATAAGACGACTCTCAGACTCTGATCGAGATCTATCTTCAAGAGTCTTTTCATAATAAGGCTCACTTGTGTAATTAAATGAAGACTCTTGATAATAACTTCCTCCGTACATATTAGGATTATACCTGTCTCTAAAGTCATTGGTCTCAGAATAGTGTGGACTATAAGGTCTCTCATACATATTTGGTGTCAGACCATATCCATCACTAATCTGACCATCTCTATACATTTGTCGGTGTTCTCCCAATGTCATACGAGATCGATCAGGTTCTGGTCTACTCCACTCACTAATCGGACTGTTTCCAGACATTCCTTGATAATCCCCAAATGTCATACCCGGTCGGTTAGGCTCGTCTCTACACATCTGTTGGTACTCTCCTAGGGTCATACCAGTTCGGTTAGGCTCAACTAGCCTATTCCCCTCGTTAAGTCGTTGATAATCTCTTAGAGTCGTACCACGTCGGTTCAGCCAGTCTTTACGCAACTGTTGGTATTCTTTTAAGGTTATATCAGTTCGGTTGATGACGGGTCCCTTTAGATCAAGGTCATCGTCATCAGCAGGGTACGTCCAACCATTAGAAAAATGTGCCATGATGGTCAGGCACGATCACAAGATGAGAATTGACACTTACAAAAAACTACACTTGATTCCTTTCTATTGGCCATTTTTTTTTTTAACACGAAAACCGAGGAAGCACTACGAAGATCTTATAAAAAGTACCCACTAACAGGGGATTCGTGGGTGATTAGAAAAATTACCTCCCGTTCAAGACGGGCGACGACCTTTGCAGATGACCCGGGCCACTCTTCCCTTAAGTGTCCGAACCCGAGGCTTCATTTGATTTTCGGTTACAATGTAAAAGCCCTCTAATTTAGGGTCAAAACTTTAATCCAAAAGAAAGTACTAAAAGTCTAAGTCTCTCTCTCACCAAAAATAAAAAATAAAAATAAAACTGTAAATTTCTTCTTTTCGACTCCTCCTCCTTGTTTGCCCCTTCTCTTTCGCTCCTTAATGCCCTACGCACCAAAAATAGAGAAGCAAGTCAAAGTGGCCAAGAATCAAGACTTACCAAAAATAAAAACTTTCCAAGATTAGAACAAATTTAAAACATAGTCTCAGGCAGCGGCGCCAAAAACTTGATGGGCCTAGAAAGGTTACCCTAAATAGGTCTACACCCGCAAGTGCACGGGTGTCAAGTTGGAAAATTCCGGTAAGACCGGTTCGTTCCTCAGAGACTAAGTGAAACCTATTCTAAGACTTGGAAGTAAGACGGTTGTGAAAATGGTTTTGGTTTCGGTGATAAAATAATAACGAACAAATTAATAAAACAAATTATGATACAACGAACTTAAATGGGGGAGAGGACCTAGGAATTTAGAAATTCACCACATAAAATCACCTTTAGAAACAAATACTTAAAATGGTTAATTCTCTTTTTTTTTATATAACTCAGAATTTCGGATAATGAACTATCCTAATTCCGGGAGATGTTTTCGTTAAAACCGAATAAAACATAACAATGTAATCATTTTATTTTAAATAAATAAATCTCTAAACTACTATTTATCAATTAATAAGTATGAACCGTCAAATGATTTAACATAAGCACGATGCATCAAATCGAAAAGTATAAATAGTGAAAAGAAAATCTATTTATCAAACTAAAACGAATTAAACTATGAAGCATTAATTAAGAGTTAATCAATAAAAATTATATCTCTAAAAGATCAAAAATGGGTTTCATCGTAAAACCCTAGATGGAGAGTCTTAGCTAATCATGATCGAGATTTAAATAAATATGAATAATAAAAGAGAATGGAAGAAAACTTAACTTTTTCGCTATTTCCAAACCAAACAGGGCCTTAGGGAAAATAATTTTCTCGTCTTCCCGGAAACGATTTCCTGGTGAGAAAATTATTTTCCTCGACTGGTTTTTCTCTCTCTCTACTGTTTTCTCTTTCTTTCTCACTCCAAACTTTATCTTTACCTCTCTAAACAATAATGTAGCTCTCTCTTTCTCTCTCTAACAGAAACAAGAAAGAAAGAAGAAGAAAAAGATGATTTCAAATAATTAAAACTTTTTATCTCTCTACAAAACAGTAACCTCTCTCTCTCTTAACTCTTTCTATCTATCCTTTTTTCTCTCACAAAGAGAAGGATTCGAAGAAGAAGAAGAAGAAGAAACAGAAAAGATTCAAACCCTTTTTCTCTCTCTCTAGCTCTCGGTTCCCAAAAACTCTCCTTCTCTCTCTAGCTCTCGGTTATCTCTTTTAATGGAGAGATTATGGTGGTCGGTCCTTCTCTGGTTTCAGCCGTGAGCTCCTTAAATCACTCTCTCTCTCTCTCTCTAATATAGTCGGTTTTGGTTGAGCTCATAGAGAGGAGATGATCCCCTTCCAATCCAAGATCTTTTTTTGCTCGCTTCGTTATCTCTCTGTCTTATACGAAACAGAGGAACCAAACTCCGGTCGAACCTTCCCTCCATCTCAAAATCTCTTTCCTTCTCTATCATATTATTTCCAGAAGAGAAGATTATCTCTCTCTCTCTCTGTCTCTCTCAATATAGTAATTGAAATCATTCCAAGCTCTTCCTAATCTCTCTGTGATCTCTTTCCATCAAAGAAAGAAAGAAAAATACTTTCTCTCTCTACTGTATAAGAAATGAGAATGGCCGTGGAGAATAAGGAGGAGATCACTAGAGGGAG